>JAGFNQ010002480.1:951673-1165444 GCA_024364735.1 Boesenbergia rotunda
TTAATACTTTATTGCACTTAATTACTTGAAAGTGTGGGGTTGTCACACTTTCAATTCTTTTGTACTCGCCTACTCTATCGGGGTTTCCCGGTAGAGAGTTTTAGTGGATTGCCCAACGGAAAGGTCCGAGGGACCTGGGCCTTCGAGTAGGAGTCGCCGAAGGCTCCGAACGAAGTAAAAATCGTTCGTGTTTGTGTGTTCGTTTTTCGTTTCTTTCATTTCCGCTGTGCACGCTTTTTGAAGCACTCTAATTTTTTAAAAAGTCACGTGATTCACCCCCCCTCTCATGTGCATCGATCCTATAGTTTCAATCCATATATGGTTTTTCTCAATTTGTAAACGTGTCTTAGATAATTAGGGTCCTCAAACCCAGGGGGTTGTTCTGCATAGACTTCTTCCTTAATGATCCCATTAAGGAATGTCGACTTCACATCCATTTGGTGAAGTGTGAAACCCATGTGAGCGGCATAG
This sequence comes from Boesenbergia rotunda, assembly GCA_024364735.1. Classification (NCBI taxonomy): domain Eukaryota; kingdom Viridiplantae; phylum Streptophyta; class Magnoliopsida; order Zingiberales; family Zingiberaceae; genus Boesenbergia; species Boesenbergia rotunda. The sequence continues at coordinate 952,145 of JAGFNQ010002480.1, forward strand.
GCTAGTAGAATTCTAATGGACTCTAATATAGCTACTGGGGCATAAGTCTCATCATAATCTAATCCCTCAACTTGGTTAAACCCCCTAGCTACCAACCTAGCCTTATTCCTTGTGATTTTGCCTTGATTATCTAGTTTGTTCCTAAAGACCCATCTTGTAGTTACAATGGTGCAATCATTGGGCCTAGGAACCAATTCCCAAACCTCACTTCTCTCAAATTGATTTAGCTTTTCTTGCATAGCTAAACCCAATCTACATCTCCCAATGCTTCATCAATAGACTTAGGTTCTAATTGAGAGACTAAGGCGATTTGACTAGTTTGATCTCTAAAGTAGGACCTAGTCCTTACTCCTTGAGTGACATCACCCACTATTTGATCAATAGAGTGATCTTAGTGATGTCTCAGGGGCCTAGAGGTTGTGGGGTTCATTGACTACTTTTTCCTCGTCCTCTAGGATACTTCTTACTCCCTCTTGATCATTGCCCTCCAAATATAGGTCTTGGATTCTTTGGGAAAGGGGTTGGACTTCTTCCATATCCTTATCAATTGAGGCTTTTCTAGGGTAGGTATTTGTTGATTCATAAAAGTCAACATTTGAGGACTCCTCAATCACCTTTGTCCTTTTATTGTAAACTCTATAACCCCTACTAGTGGATGAATAACCAACTAGGATTCCTTCATCGACTTTTGACTCAAACTTCCGTAGGTTATCTTTGCTATTTAGAATATAGACCTTACATCCAAAGACCCTAAAGTAGTGAACTTGGGAACTCTCCCATTCCACAACTCAAAGGGTGTTTTGCCTAGGAACCTATGTACCAAAATCCGATTTTGAATGTAACAAGCGGTGTTAACCGCTTCGGCCCAAAAGTAGCTAGGAAGGGAATATGCATTAAGCATAGTCCTAGCAACTTCTTGTAGGGCTTTGTTTCTCCTCTCAACTACCCCATTTTGTTGAGGAGTCCTTGGGCATGAAAATTCATGCTACCATTTTTTACACAAAATTGTGAGAAACTTGAATTTTGGAACTGCCCACCGTGGTCACTCCTAATTCGGTTAATTTTGAGGTGTTTTTCATTTTCTACCCTTTTACTGAACCCTATAAAAATTTCTAAGGTATTGTCCTTATGTTTCATAAAGAAAACTCATGTGAACCTAGAAAAATCATCTACTATAACTAAACAATATTTACTCCCTACTAGTGAGGGAGTACTATGACATTCAAACAAGTCAATGTGTAAAAGTTCTAATGGTAAAGTAGTAGTGGCTAGGGTTTTATCTTTGTGTGATGATTTTGATTGCTTACCCTCTTGGCATGCATAACACAATTTTATCTTCTCATACTTGATCATAGGTAGCCCCTTCACCAACTCTTCCTTGGCCACTCTTGCAATGCTTCTCATGTTGACATGTCCAAGCCTCCGGTGCCACAACCACCCTTCTTCTTCTTTAGACATGAAGTACTTAGTTAAATTGTTAGTAGCATAAGCAAGATCAAGATAATACAAGTTAGTCTCTCTATACCCTTCTAGTATGACATTATCAGATTCTTTTTATCTTATTAGGCACGTCCTAGCATGAAATTCAACCCTATAGCCCGCATCACATAACTGACTTACACTAAGCAAATTGAACTTCATGTCTTTAATTAAAAGTACTTTATGTATGGAAATTGTAGGAGATACCTCAATGGTGCCCCTACCAATAATTTTCAATTTTCCACTATTTCCAAAGGAGACCGTCCCTTCTCTTAAGTAGGTAATAGTAGTGAACTTGCTCACATCTCCGGTGATATATCTTGAGCATCCACTATCTACTATCCACATGGTTGAGGCCTCCTTCACCTTCACCTATACAACATAGAAAACATATTCTTTTGGTATCCAAATTTTTGATCCACAAGCATCATTTAAAAATCTCTTACGTACCCACGCCCTCTTGATGATTCCCTTAGTCCTTTGTCTCCTAGATGCACCAATTCTACCCATGAGTGAGACAAAAGCCACTTCATTTGTCTTTGGCCTATATCCTAATCCGGTCTTGTTATAAACGACCCTTTGACTATTAATTATCATATCTAAGTTGCTAGACCCCACTTGAAATTTCCTAAGTGCCTTTGTGAGGTCCTCTACCTTTTTCCTTAGTTACCTATTTTCAATTTCAAAACATGAATCATGTGATGTAAGAGAACAAGCATGTAAGTCTTCCTTAAGTTTTGTAGACTCTACTCTAAGCATGACAATTTCATCTTTTAGGTCCTTAATCTTACTTCTAGCTTTAGCTAAATCCATGTTAGTGCTAGAAATAATTTTAACTAAGGTAGAGGAGGGTAAGTGGTATACCTCACTTACCGAAGCTTCTGACTCGGATGATGATGATGAGGAGTCACTTTCATCATTGCTTGAGCTTCTCTCATCATCTGATGACTCTGAGTGGTCCATTTCCATGAGAGCAAAGTGTGAAACTTTCTCTTCTTCCTCCTCCGAGGACGATGGATCATCCCAGGTCGCCTTGAGGTTGGTGGCACCATTCTCCTTTCCCTTCGACCTCTTCTTGTCGCCTTTCTTCATCTCTTCCTTCTTTTCATCTCTTCTCTTTAGTTGAGGGCACTCGTTCTTCATGTGTTCCTCTTGGTGGCAGTTGTAGCAAATGATGTCCTTGGCCTTACCCTTGCCTTTGGACCCTTTCATAGCATAGGACTTGTTAGAAAAACTTTTGAAAGCCTTACGCATTTTCCTTACCATGAAAGCCTCTTGGTTGCTATCCATAGAGGCACTGGACTCCTCTGAGTCGGATGAGGAGGAGTAGACCACCTTCTTCTTCTCCTTCCTCTTCTTCTTCTCCTTTTCCGCAATAAAAGCTATACCTTTCTCTTTGGCCGAAACATTAGCTTGTTCTTGCAGTTCAAATTCACAAAACAAATCATCTAGTTTAACTATAGACAAATCCCTTGATACTTTGTAGGCATCAACCATAGATGCACACAAGGTAGTTCTCGGGAAGGCTTGTAGGACGTACCTGACGAGATCCCGGTTTTCAATCTTTTCTCCAATCATGTGGAGTTCGTTGATGATCTCCTTTACCCTTCCATGCAGCTGGCTGACAGTTTCGTTGCTCTTCATGAACAGGGATTGGAGTTGGGCCACAAGCAAGTCCTTCTTTTCCCTTCTGGACTCGTTGGACCCTTTGTTCTGTTCCACCAGTTTGTCCCACAACTCTTTGGCGCTCCTGAATGACCCCACCTTGTTGAGTTGCTCCTTTGAGAGCCCGCACTGAAGTGTAGTGGTGGCCTTGGCATTTGACTGCGCCTTCCTCATGACCTCCTTCGACTATGATCTCATAGGTGTCGGCTCTCCTCTTTCGTCGACGGGTGCATCGAATCCATCTACAATACTAATCCAGTTTTCAATGTCATTCATAAGATAGTATTGCATCCTACCTTTCCAGTACGCGAAGTCGTTCCCGTCGAAGAAGGGTGGTCGTGTAGTGCTGTATCCCTCTTGAAACGCCATTTTAACTTTGCTCCGGTCGACGGTGAGTTCTTCCAAAATGAATCGGCTCTGATACCAATTGATAGATCGACGACATTGCTAGAGGGGGGTGAATAGCACTTTTTCGTTGAAATCTCTACACAGAAGTTAGTGCAATACAAACAATAATATGCAAAGGAAGAGAAAGAGCAATGCTAACACTGAAATTTACTTGGTATCCACCAAAATGGGTGACTAATCCAAGGATCCAGGTGCGTACTCCACCTCCACTATGAAAAGTCTCCTTCAGGTGGAGAATCCTTTACAACGGTGTTGTTTTCCTCTTTACAGAATACAATGATTGGAGAGAGAGGAAGATGAGAAGACTTTTTGCATGAACAACACTTCGTTATAGTATGAAACCGTACCGTTCATGTGCGAAAAAGTCCTCGTTTTATAAGAGAACAAGACAAACTCGCAGTCTGTCCAACCCTGCACCAGTCGACTACCCCTGGGGCAGTCGACTGGCCTAACATTAATTGCTAGCCAACGGCTAGTTTTCGGGGTACACCAGTCGACTGCCCCAAGGGCAGTCGACTGGTAGAAGGCTGAAAACCTTCTGTGAGTTTTGGTAGTCGACGGGTAAAAGGCTGAAAACCTTCTGTGAGTTTTGGCAGTCGACTGCCCTCTGGCCAGTCGACTGCATACTCACTTACAACCACTCTTAACACTCTCCTTCACGTGTGCCTTCAGGTTCACTCCCTTGGCTCGCCCCTTGAAGTCATCTTCCTCTGGCTCTCGTCCCTCGGATGCACACACAAGCCTTACCTTGGCTTGCCTCCATGCCACCCTTCATGTGTGCCCTTGAAGTCCACTTCCCGGCTTGCCCTTAGAGTCCTCCTCCCTCGGCTCTCGTCCCTCGGATGTGTTCTCCATGTGTGATTCTCCAAGTCCTGCAAACTCAATCACACATATATCAAATACAACATAACACCATAACCTTAAACTTATTGGCACACACATCAAAACTATGATCTTCCCAATCATTCTTGGGTCGATTGCCTCAACAATCTTGTACAAGGTGGCCCTAGACCCGATGCAGATCAATGAGGACGAGCTGCGTTCAGTCTCTACTCCCCTCTTCGGCTTCACTGGAAATCAAGTGCAGCTAATAGGGCAAATCTCCCTATCCCTGTCATTGGGAGATGACACGCTGGAGAGGACGAGGAGGACCCCTTTCCTGGTCGTGGATGCACCCTTGTCCTACAACGCTATCCTTGGACGCCCAGCATTCAGTGTATTCCAGGCGGTGGTCTCAGCATACCTTCAAAAAATCAAGTTCCCGGTAGGTGAGCAGGTGGTCGAGGTCAAGGGGGATCAACTAGCTTCCCGGCGATGCTACAGTGGTGAGGTCAGGTCTGAAGCCCGCAAGAACCCGAGGGCTGATGAAACTCTACAAATCGACCTTGCCAACCCTCGAGAGGAGGAAGGTCCCAAAGTAGAATGGAGGAAGGTCGAGAGTGAAGAAGTTCATATACACCCTCAACAGATGGGGGGGGGGGGTTACAAGGATTGTTGTTGACCTCCCACCGGAGCTGAGAATCCGTCTGATCGACTGCTTGCAGAACCATCGGGATGTGTTTGCGTGGGCTACCGAGGAGATCAAAGGAGTCCCCCCAGCCTTGGCCATGCATCGCTTGCATGTGACCGGGGCTCGGCCGGTGAAGTCTAGACGAAGACATTTCGCGCCCGAGCAGGACACAACTATCAGAGAGGAGGTCGCCAAGTTGATAAAGGCTGGACACATAAGAGAAGTTTAATTCCCAAATTGGTTGGCTAATGTAGTACTTGTCCCTAAGCTCGGGGGTAAATGGCGGATTTGTATTGACTTTAGAGATTTAAATAAGACTGCTCTAAATACTGCTACCCCCTGCCTCGGATAGATACATTGGTAGATTCCACCTCTGGTTGTGAGTTTATTTCCATGTTGGATGCCTACCAAGGGTATCACCAAATACCTCTCGCACCGGAAGATTAAGAAAAGGTCAGCTTTGTGACGGCAGATGATACCTATTGCTATAACGTCATGCCTCTCAGGTTGCATAACGCTGGGGCAACCTACCAACGGATGATGGACAAGGTCTTCAAACATTAGATCGGGAGGAACATTGAAGTCTATGTAGATGATATCCTGGTCAAAATAGACAAGGGGAAAGATATGATAGCCGACCTGGAAGAGACGTTCGCCACCCTGAGGGCCAACAGGTTGAAGTTGAACCCAGCCAAGTGTCTCTTCGTAGTGAAGAGTGGTCGGTTCTTAGGGTATATGGTGATAGAGAGGGGGATTGAAGCTAATTTAGATAAAGTGAAGGTCATCGTCGATATGCCCTCTCCTTGTAACGTCAAGGAGGTATAGAGGTTGAATGGTAGGATTACAGCCTTGTCCAAGTTGATCTCCAAGTCTGCCGACAGGATCTTGCCATTCTTCAAGATTCTGAGAAAGACAGTCAAGTTCGACTGGGACGACTAGTGTGAGAGGGCGTTTAATGATCTGAAATCCTATCTTGCCGAGCTCCCCATCCTTTACAAGCCAGTGGAAGAGGAAACATTGTTCGTCTACCTGTCCGCAGCTAAACAAGCAGTGGGCTCTGCACTCATCCGAGAAGAAGGCACTGTGCAGTACCCGGTCTACTTCTCGAACACCTCCTGAAGGATGCAGAGACATGCTACATCACAATGGAGAAGTTGACCTACGCTTTGGTATTAATGGCCCGGAGGCTTAGGCCATACTTCTTAGCACACCCTATCATGGTTCTCACCAATAGCCTGCTGGGACGAGTTCTCACCAATCCAGAAGCCTCGGGTCGGCTGATCAAATGGACAACAGAGCAGAGCGAGTACGGGATTGAGTACCAGCCCCATACTACCATCAAGGCACATGCCCTTTCGGATTTCATGCTCGAAGCTGTTCCAGAGCCCGAAGCCGGAGTCGGAGTGCTAATGCTTTCCCCCAGGGGAGATACGTTGCATTTATCTATCCGACTCCACTTCTAGGCCACTAACAATGAAGCTGAGTATGAGGTGATACTAGCAGGTTTACAAGCAGTCAAGCACATGGGAGCTTATTGAGTCATCTTGCATTCAGACTCCCAGCTCGTGGCATAGCAAATAAAGGTCGACTTTGAAATAAAGTGCGACCGCTTGCAGAGGTATGTAGTCATTTACAAGCAGCTGAAATCCTCTTTCACAGAGGTTATCCTGTAGAAGATTTCTCGAGCGGACAATGTCAAGGCAGACGAACTAGCCAAGTTGACTACCTCTATTTCTGCATGGCAGCTAGACGAGCCCAGTACCACCGAAGAGACTGTAGCTCAGATTGAAGAAGAAGCTGAAGGCAATACCTTAACTGATTGGGGAGATCCATATGTGGAGTTCCTACGTGTTGGTGCAGAAATGCACCTAAGTCAAACCTGTGTTTTGATAATGGCAACATAGGTCAAAAGTTAAGTCTTTCTTATTTTCTAACAAGTTAATCAAGTGTGCAGGAAAAGCCCTAGCGAAGGACTGCTAGGCACTAGCAAAGGAATGCCAGGAAAGAAAGCCCTAGCGAAGGATTGCTAGGCAACTGGCGAAGGACTGCCAGCATCAAGCCCTAGCGAAGGACTGCTAGGCACTGGCGAAGGACTGCCAGCACCAAAGCCCTAGCGAAGGACTGCTAGGCAACTGGCGAAGGACTGCCAGTTTACAAGACCTGACAAAGGACCGTCAGGCAAAAGTCCAACCAAAGGAACGGTTGGCATCAGGTAAATTCTCCCGAGAGGAGTAGGTGAGGACGCGTTCCCCGTCGAGGGAACAGTAGGCGTCGGTTCGACCTAGGGCTCCATTTTGGAGACCAAAGTCTGAACCAAGACAGCTAAGGCTGTACAAAATAATAATTAATTGTTTTATTGTGTTTTGGACTAACCCTGAATGCAGGACCGAAGGAATGTGTGTCTGCAACTCAGAGAGCCTCAAAGGAGTGAGGCAGCAGCTGAGTAAGGCGCCCTGAGTGTCCAGGGCGCCCTCAAGGTGAACCAGAACCAAGCGAAGCAAAAAAGAGCTTCGGCTGCTTAATGGGCAAGGCGCCCTCAGCAGCGAAGGCGCCTTCGTCAGTGAAGGCGCCCTCAGCAGCCAGGGCGCCTCCGCGCCCAAGACTGCGAGGCTTCAGCTTATCCACAGCGAGATTTCTGCGCGGAAGAAGTCAGCCAAGGCGCCCTCTGCGACCAGGGCACCCCAGAGGTCAAACCTCATCCCTATTCCGATGGGATACCACTTGACCGAGCGAAGCGCGGATCGGCTGACACGTGGCAGGGCGCCCCCGAAGTCCAGGGCGCCCTAGGTGCTATAAATAGCACCCCTCGACCCCAAGCTAGATATCAACTTCATTCCAAAGCTTCCACGCTCTTCTACGCTCGCGCCTTGCTCCAGAAACGCCTCACCTCGAGCCGACGACGTCCCGCTGCCCCGAAAAGAATCGATACACTCCGGACGTCGGTAACGAAGAGCTTAATATTTTATTATTATTTTATTACACTCTCTTTGTAATTGAAATCATTGTAACCTATTTGCGCGAATATAGAATTGCCCAAAGTAAACGGTCAACGACCGTGGGCCTTGGAGTAGGAGTCGACACAGGCTCCGAACCAAGTAAAAACCACTGTGTCTTTGTGCTGTGTCTCGTATTTTTATTTCCGCTGTGCACTTACTCTTAGTTTTCCGAAAAAGAGCGATTTCCGATATTCACCCCCCCTCTATCGGTTTTTCACGATCCAACACTACGCAGTGGGAATACGCCAACCGGTGATTAAAGAATCCGACTATTCCGCCGCCGAGCTTCCAGATTTACACTAGTCAAAGATCAACTATACAGCAGAGTCTTCGCCCAGCCACTCCTCAAGTGTGTCGGGCCAAAGGAAGTCGACTATGTCATGAGAGAAGTTCACGAAGGCATTTATGGAAGCCACATTGGGGGAAGGTCTTTATCTAAGAAGATTATCCTGGTAGGGTACTTTTGGCCAACGTTGCAGGTCGACGCCCTCAAGTTCGTAGCAGGATGTGAGGTCTGCCAGAGACATCAGCATATAACTCACCGACCGACTGAGTTGCTGCGAGTCTCCATAGGCTCCTACCCATTTGATCAGTGGGGAATGGACATTGTGTGTCCATTTCTAATTGGACCCTAACAGAAGAAGTTTTTGCTAGTTCTGGTGGACTATTTTTCCAAATGGGTGGAAGCTAAGCCTCTTGCACACATCGCGGAGGCCGCAGTGATGAAGATCCTGTGGAAGGGCATTGTTTGCAGGTATGACATCCCTCACAAATTGGTGTTGGATAATGACAGACAGTTTGCAGGGCGCAAACTCAAAGAATGGTGTGAGGGATTGGGTATTCGACAAGCCTTCACTTCGGTGGCATACCCCCAAGGAAATGGCCAAGCAGAGGTCGTCAACTGGGAGATCATCAGAGGACTCAAGATAAAGTTGGATCATGTTGGAGGTGATGGATAGCTTGGCGGGCTTTCTAAGCGAATACGGGGTCGCTCATGGGAAACCTCTCCATGTCCACGAATTAAAAAATTTAATCTGAATGGAGACCTATCTCCCAAACGACCGTCTCGCCGTCATACTAATTGATTCGAGTTATAGCTTGGCCAAACTTGATGTTCAAACCTTGTAACTCGCTTAACCAATTAGTCGCGGAAAAGACAACGAGTGGATCCCTATTTTTGTGTTTATCATCGGGGTCCAACATGATTAATTATCACAATTAATTATCGAATAATTAACGACAAGAATAATTAATCAATCCACATGAAATGATAAGATCAAAGGAGCCAAAGAGAAGGTTATACCTTTCCTTTTACCTTGCGATCTTCTATTGTATGACCCTCCCCTCTTGGATGTCATGTGGCCGACGATCTATCAAGAACCGGAGTCACCAAGGCCTTCCAATATCACCTTCTTCTTTGCGCCAACCAAACCCTAGCCACTAGGGTTGCCGCTGACCACCTTCTTCCTCTCCTCCTTGCGCCGCCGGCTACACAAGGTCTCCAAAGCTTGCCAACCACAAGGAAGCACCGGAGAGGAAGCTAAGGAAGAAGATGGAGAAGAAACAAGCTCTCCTTCTCCAACTCTACCCAGCCGAAAACCACCTCTTCTTCTTGCTTGCGGCGCCGCCAGCCACCAAGAAGAAAGCCTTCTTCTCCTACTCCGGCCGCCCACTTTTCTCCCTCTTTTTGCCGCACCACAAAAGGAGGAGTAGTCTCCTCCTTGTCCTTGTGAACAAGAGTGTAGAAGAAGGGAAGAAAAGAGGAGGAAGGAGGTGAACTCCTCCTTGCTGCCGGGTGCCCTAGTAGAGAGAAGGAGAGGGAGAGGAGAGAAAAGCCAAGGGTTTGATGATTAATTAGATTCCTTGGTTTCATGACACCATGGGGTATTTATAGGGCTACAATAGGGACCATGAGGAGGAGTTGGGTCTTGGCCACCTAATGGATCAAGGCCCGATCCATTAATGAAGAATCATTCCACTAAAGGCTCTTCATTGAACTACCTCACCAACCCCCATATTTACATATGGGTTCCACCTATTATGAGTATAAGTATCTCCCTGTGTTTAAGATATCGAATGCTCATTGATTAATTTAAATTACTGACAATTTTAATTAATCAACATCTAACTTCTTGATTAGTACCACTCATCCTTATCATCATGTTGGACCAAGTCCACCTGCAGGATTTAACATGATGAACCTTAGAGCTCATCAAGGGGGCATCATCATCCTGACTCACCAGGACATGGTTTCTGTCTATAATCAATGACACACCATGTAAATAATATTATTTCCTAACTTACTGGGCCTATCGATTTAATAGAATAAATCTCACCCATTGGTAAATCAATGAAATAACTATTAAGTATATGACCCGTTATTATATCGGGATTCAGAGCATGTACTCCATAATAAACTGAGGTATGATCCAATTATAAAGTCAGTATAAATTGGATCTCCTCTATGTCGGTCCTGCTCAATATACACAAAGTGTACTAGTGTAATTCTATGGTTAAGACAAACTAACACCAAATTACACTACAACCATCCCGATGGTTTGTCCAAATCTATCTCGGTTGTGAACCTCTACTTATACTCTACAAGGAACCGATAACATGATCTTCTGTGCGACATCATACACCATGTTATCTACAGTGTAAAGTATTAGACAATATGCACATACTAGTATAAACATGCAAGCAGTGATCTTGTGATTCTCTTTCAAAATGTAGATGTCTTATACAAAAGGCAAGACTTTTAATATACATCCTAACAATCTCCCACTTATACTAAAAGACTATGCTGTCCTCATAATGTCATACATCTGACTCTCATATCCTCTACATGCCTAAAAGCTCTCGCTATCAAGGCCTCAGTGAAAGGATCTGCTAGGTTGTCCTCTGATGTAATCTAGGCGACAACAACTTCTTCTCGCTTGGGTGGTACTTGCGCTCTATGTGTTTACTCGCCTTATGGGCTCGTGGTTCCTTCGAGTTTGCAATTGCACCATTGTTATCACAAAAAATTGTGATAGCTTTGGGCAAACCAGGAATCACATCCAAGTCCATCATGAGGTTCTTCAAACATACAACTTCCTTTGGCCGCCTTAGAGGCTGCCACATACACAACTTACATCGTGGAGTTCGCCACACATTTCTTCTTGACACTCCTCCATACTATGGTTCCACATCCTAAAGTAAACACAAAACCCTGAGGTAGACTTACTTTAGTCCCTATCTGATTGGAAGTCTGAATCCGTATAACCCTCAAAGAGTAATTGGTCTACCTGGTAAACCAACTTATAATCCCTAGTCCTTCTTAGGTACTTCAATATATGCTTTACCACAGTCCAATGTCCCTATCCAGGGTTACTCTGATATCTGCTAACCATGCCCACAGCAAAGCAGATATCCGGTCTCGTACATAGCATAGCATACATGAGGCTTCCAACTGCCAAAGCATAAGGAAGCGCCTTCATTTCTTCTATCTCCTTTGATGTTTTAGGACACATCTCCTTAGATAGAGGACTCCATGCTTGAAAGGTAGAAAATCTTTCTTGGAGTTTTCCATACTAAAACGAGCTAGGACAATGTCTATGTATGAAGTTTGGGATAAGCACAACATCTTTATCTGGCGATCCCTTATAACCTTGATCCCTAGGATGTGCCCTGCTTCTCCTAAGTCCTTCATATCAAACTATTTAGACAACCATATCCTTACGTTGACAACACTTTGACATTGTTGTCAATGAGCAAAACGTCATCTACAGAATCCGTCCTCCGAATCGCTAAGAAATGTGCTGATTTGGTTAATCGATCAACGATCACCCAAATCGCATCGTGACCTCTCCTAGTCCTGGGCAGTCCCACCACAAAATCCATCGTAATATGTTCCCATTTCCACTCGGGAATGGGAATCCTCTGAAGTAACCCAGCAGGTCTCTGGTGCTCTGCCTTAACCTGCTGACAGACGAGACATCTCGCAACAAAACTCTCAATGCCCCTCTTCATGTTGTTCCACCAATAAGAACGCCTCAAATCACGATACATCCGAGTCCCGCCTGGGTGTATAGCGAACCGCGAACGATGAGCCTCCTGTAACAGCTCCTCCATGACTGGGTGTGACTCTGGCACACACAGTCTACCTTGGAAACACAGGGCACCCTCATCGTCCCGCGTAAAGTCAGACGGCTGCCCGGCGGAAATACGACTGCCCTAGTATAAGAAATACCACTATGTTTCCGTCACATCTCTTATATACACATGACTTATCCGGACTTTGAATAAATCCATATGACTGGATTACCTCATCAAAGCGGATGTTCTAAGATCGTGAAGCTTTCTTCAATCCATAAATGGACCGATTAAGCTTACACACAATATACTCTTTGCCCTTTGCAATGAATCCCTCTGGTTGCTTCATATAGATGGTCTCCTCATGACTTCCGTTAAGGAAAGTTGTCTTGACTTCCATCTGTCATACCTTATAGTCCATATGAGCGGTAATAGATAAGAGAATTCGGATAGACTTAAGCATGGCTACCGGAAAAATGGTCTTCTCATAATCGATACCCTCTTTCGGAGTATACCCTTTCACAACAAGCTTAGCTTTGAAGGTCTCAACCTTTCCATCTGATCCTCTCTTTCTCTTGTAGATCCATTTGCATCCAATGGCTTTTACACCATTGGGTGGTTCTCCTAGCTCCCAAACATGATTAGAATCCATAGATTCTATCTCAGAATTCATCGGCCTTTGTCAAGATTCCACATCTTTATCTTGGAGTGCCTCATCATAGGTCCAAGGATCAGGTTCATGTTCGCCAGGAACCAAGTCCGACGACTCTCCCAAGAACATGAATCTCTCAGGTTGTCTAACAACCCTCCCACTACGACGAGGTACCACCTGTGTATCTTCTATGACACGCGGTGCAGTGACTTGTGGTGTATCCTCTTGTACCATTGGTACTAAGGTCGGAACGTCCCCTCTTAATTCCTCAAGAATAATTCTACTCATGGGCTTGTGGTTCATCACATAGTCTTCCTCTAAGAATCGGGCATTCGTGCTAACGATTACCCTCTGATCCTTAGGACTATAGAATAAACCATCTTTTGTCACTCTAGGACAGCCTACGAATAAGCGCACTTCTGTACGAGATTCCAACTTATCAGTATCTCCCTTCAGCACATGTGTTGGACTACCCCAAATCCGAATATGTCTTAGACTAGATTTTCGCCGAGTCCACAATTCTGTGGGAGTAGAGGGTACTGACCTAGATGGTACCAAGCTCAGTATGTACGCTGCCATTTCCAGAGCATACCCCCAGAACGAATCCGGCAACTTGGAGTAGCTCATCATCAATCTAACCATCTCCATAAGAGTCCTATTCCTTCGCTCTGCTACACCGTTCTGTTGGGGTGTACCGGGTGCAAACAATTGGGATTGAATCTCAGCCTCTGATAAGTAAGTCCTAAACTCTTCCAAGAGGTATTCGCCACCACGATTTGATCGTAGTGTCTTGATACTTTTACCTTGATGTTTCTCCACATCAGCCTTGAATTCTTTGAACTTATCAAAGCATTCAGACTTGCGATGCATCAAGTAAATGTACCCATATCTTGAATAATCATCTATGAAAGAGACGAAGTATTCAAAGCCACCTCTAGCCTAGATAGACATAGGACCACACAAATCAGAATGAATCAGTTCTAACACATCTTTGGCTCTATACCTCTTGACCTTGAAAGGTCTCTTGGTCATCTTACCTTCCAAGCAAGATTCTCAGGTTGGAAAGTCTTCCACCACCAATGAACCCAAGGGCCCATCAGCTATCAACCTTTGAATCCTACTAAGGTTAATATGACCAAGCCTTAGATGCCAAAGATATGTTTAGTTCATCTTGGAAGGTTCCTTTCTCTTATTTTGGTTAGATGATGAGCTATTAACTTCTATTTGCATCGTGGGAGATTTTGGTTATAAAGTGTACAAATTGCCAACCAATTTCCTGAATAGATAATCTCTCTATTCCTTTTTATAACAACACGGTCATTAAAAGCAATAGAATATTCATCCTTTATTATTTTAGAAACCAAAACAAGGTTCTTTCTAAAAGTAGGTACATAAAGGTAGTTTCTTAAAACCAAAATTTTATTTCTATCGAATGATAAATAAATGTCTCCCATTGCAATAGCTACCACCTCCGTAGCATTGCCCATGTAGACGGTGATCTCTCCTTCAGCTAGTCATCGGGTTTCCTGGAACCCCTGCAAAGAATTTCAGACATGATCAGTGGCTCCCGTATCTACACACCAGGTATCGGTAGATAACACCGCTAAGCATGTTTCAACAACTAAAGAAAAAGATATACCTTTATCTTGACGACGGGGACAGTCCGCCTTCCAGTGTCTAGTTTGCTTACACGTGAAGCACTTGCCTTTCGGCTTCTTCACACCAGTCTGAGGTGCCTGAGATCTTGTCGCCTTCTTGGCCCCACCTTGTTTCTTCTTCTTCTTGCCTTTCGGCACAGAAGTAGAAACCCTCTGAGTAACCAAGGCATGAGAACTCTGACGAAAAAGCCCTTCTGCCGCCTGGAGTTCTGCTAGAAGTTCCGCCAACGTATATGTACGTTTGTTCATATTGTAGTTTAGGCAAAACTGCTCAAAACTCCTAGGCAGAGACTGGAGAATGATATCGACCTGGGTTTCCCCATCGATCTCCGCTCCAAGGATTTCTATCTCATTGAGATGTGACATCATTTTGAGAACATGATCCCTCACGGGTGTTCTCTCAATCATGGCTGTCGTCATCAAGTTCCTCATCACTTCCTGCCTAGCGCCCCGATTCTGGTGTCTGAAGAGTTCCTTGAGGTTGAGCATCATGTCATAAGCAGTGGGCATGACCTGATGCTAATGTTGCAATACATTTGACATAGAAGCCAAAATGTAACACCGCGCCATCTCATCTGTCTTGACCCACTTCTTAACGTTCCTTGAGCTCTTCACCAGAATTGTCGCTTGGCTTTTGAGGACATTCCTGAAAGAGTACAAATTTGTACTCTTCAGCAATTAGGACAATGTCCAGGTTCCTTTTCCAATCTATGTAATTAGGGTCCGTTAGTTTACTTTCCTTAAGTATTATAGCTAGTGGGTTGAAAGCCATTTTGAAAATAACCTGAGAATCACAATGATCACAACTTTAGATTTCAAAAAATATTGATTCCTCAAACAATAAATTTTGAAATCAACCAACACCTTAAAACATCGAGAATTTCGCATGCCACGATAGTGTGGACGTATACGAATTCTACATTTGTAAGAGGAGTTTTTACCCATTAATTTTATTATCTTGTCAACCTAACTTTTTAAAAAATAAAATTAATAGTTGGTCCTCTTCGACCTTACAAATAATAGTAGTGACTCCGATGGGGAGGATACTATTATTTGCATCTAAGTGTTTACCATTACACGATACTAAGAAAATTATTTCGGATTATGTGTCGTCCGATGGGAAAAATCACACGCTCTTCAATAATTTTCTATAATCATGTTTGACCTAGTGATCCGCAAAACAAGCTTATCCGATGGGGAGGAAGGCACTCAGAGCCGACGCGCAAGCTTGTTCGCATCACTTGTCAAATTAGTAATGGAGGTCGCGGGACCCTTAGGGACCCTCTTCCACTTAGTTATTTGTAATGGGATTTTTATGCACGCACGACAAGCACATAAACTAAAATAATAAACAAGAAAAATTCTAAATTTTTCCAACTATCATGGCTTTAGTCTCCAATGTGCCTCCAGTCGTGCTGCCACCTCGTCCGCTCCTCCCTACACCATGCGCAAGCCACCATTGAAGGGATCTCCGAGCCGAAATGAAAAGCTATTTATTTGCACCTATTGATCCTATACTCCACAAAGGAGTGCACATAAAATCTAGATCGAAAGTAAATAAAAGAGCGGCTAAACAGGTGTCGTATTTAATTACAAAAATTAAATACTAATTTTGCCTCGTCAACCCCGAGGATTCAAATAATTACAACCATGCACAACCAATCACATACACACATTATTTAAGCTATAATAGTTGAAATCTCATGTCTGCAATCAAAGAGTTAGCCTACGCACATCCTACTATTATCCGGCAAAAATAAAATACATGATAAAGTGCAAAATTCAACTGAATCCAAACATACAAAACCGGAAACCTCAGCTCTGTTACCAGTTGATGGATAACTTGGTGGGCTTCCTAAGCGAATACCGGGTCGCTCATGGGAAACCTCTCCATGCCCACAGATTAAAAAATTTAATCCGAATGGAGACCTATCTCTCAAATGACCATCTCGTCGCCGTACTAATTGATTCGAGTTACAACTTGGCCAAACTTGATATTCAAACTGTTAGATGTATACTAAAAGACTTATTCTTTTTATATATAATCATCTACATTTTGAAAGAGAATCACAACAACACAGATGCGTATTTATATTAGTATATGCATAAAAGTTTGATACTTTGCATTGTAGATAACATGGTGTGTGGTGACACACAGAAGATCATGTTATCAATCCCTTGCATTGTATAAGTAGAAGCTCACAACCGAGATGAAGTTGGACAAACCATCGGGATGGTTGTAGTGTAATTAGGTATGGTTTGTCTTGAGCATAGAATTATACTAGTGTGCTTTATGTACATTGAGCAGGACCAAAATAGAGGTCATCCAATTTGTACAGACTTAATAATTGGATTGGACCCCGAATTATTATGGAGTACAGTCTCTAAATCCCGATATAATAACCGATACGTATAGTTAATATTTTATTTCTTTGTTTATTAATGGGCGAGATTTATTCTGCTAAATCGATAGGTCCGATAAGTTGGGAAATAATATTAATTACATGGTGTATTGTTGATTATTGATGGAATACGTGTCCTGGTGAGTTGGGTGCTGGTGCTGATGGCTAGAGAGGGGGGGGGTGAATGTAGCCAGACACAGAAATTTCTTTCTTTTGAACTCTCTGCACTTAAGAGTTAGCAGCGGAAGAATACAGAAACAGAAATACAGAAACTAAAACCCTAAAACTAAACACAAACTCAAGACGCTAACAAAGATGGTTTATAAGGTTTGGGGATAATTTGCCCCTACTCCTTAGCGTGACCGTGAGGTGGGCGATCCCTTGATCGTCGGCAGATCAAGCCCCGAGAAATCCGAATATCAAATGTCTCCTTCTCGGTGGAGAAACCTCTCCACACAAATAGTCTCAAGAGTATCAGAAATTAAGCGCAGAGATAAGGAAAGCTTATAGAGCATAAGCAAGCGAAGGAGAAACGTTTACAAGCACAACCCACAACCCAGGACAACCTCGGCAAGAGCCTTCACTCAGCTCTTCCTTGTCTGCTTGCTGATCGCCTTGCCACACGTTCTCAAATCCTTCCAAGTGCTCAAGTCTCAGAATATCCAACCGATCGCTCAAAGACTTTGTGTATACACGAGATGCTTCAAGGTGCAGGATGATCAATTATTCCTGAGGCTTCTTCGCTACCAGTTCTTAAGCCTCTGCCCAAAACCCAGGTCACAGGCGCGCCTCTGCAGCTCCCAGCTGCTCATCTGCAACAGCCCCAGCTACACTGACCTCTTCTAGACTCCCTGAACTCTCTTCAGCCGAGCCCCAGATCAGTTCGTCAGCCATTGCCAACAGCGCCAGATGCCCGTTGAAACCTGAGAAGAGAAAATAGCCAAACCTGCTCAAAGGAAAGTCCCCAGTTGACTCTCCTCCATTGTTTGAATCCTCCCTGTATTACCTGCACACTTAGCAGACACTTAGCAAATGAAATCAAACGGGAATCAGTAAGTAGCAGAGAAAATACAGAGCAAATAGACGCGATCAGAAGTCTGACAGTGGATTTGAATTAAAGTTACAACTACTGATCGGTCCACAGACCGATCAGAGAGGGCCCTGATCGGTCACCAGACCGATCAGGGAAACCCCTGAATGATCAGGCTCCTGCCTGATCGGTCCAAAGTGAGAAAGAGGGATCGCGAACTGACCCTGATCGGTCACACTGACCAATCACAGGTCAGGGATCGGTCACCAGACCGATCCAGTAGCTTGCTTGCCATAACCCGCAAGAAACACACGCCTGATTGGTCACCTGACCGATCAGGTTGTTCCCTGATCGGTCTGGTGACCGATCAGGAGTTATCCTGATCGGTCAGGATGAGGAATGGTCCGATATTTGATCGGTCAAAGGGACCGATCAGAGTTTGTCCCATAAACCCACTGTCCCTTCTCTGATCGTTCACCAGAATGATCAGAAGCCAAAAGAAACCTTTCTGTTCTCTCCCTGATCGGTCACCAGACCGATCAGACTTCTCTGGATCGGTCACCAGACCGATCCATAACAGGGAGTTCATGTCAACTCCCTGATCGGTCTCCAGACCGATCCAGCTTCGACCCAATCACCCCTAAGTCCAGAGAACAGGCTCCCTAGCCTTCTTTGACTCATCCTGGTCCCCCGGACCAAGACTCCGTGCCCAACTTCACTCATCGGGACTTCATTCAACCTAGCTTCACTCTCTAGGACCTGGCTTCACTCACCAGGGTTTCGGTCACCTAGTTTCACTCGCTAGGACCCGACTTCACTCACCGGGATTTTAGTCACCTGGCTTCACTCACCAGGACCCAGCTTCATTCGTCGGGGTTTCCTTCACCTGGCTTCATTCACCATGGTTTCCATCACCTGGCTTCACTCACCAGGACCCGACTTCACTCACCGGGGTTCAATCACCTGGCTTCACTCACCATGACCCGGCTTCACTCACCGGGGTTTTCGTAACCCGACTTCACTCACCGGGAGTCGTGCCCAGTCCCCGACCAGGACTTAATCCGAATTCACTCAACCAAACTTAAATCGGTGACAACGCCAAAATAACAATCGGGCCAGACTGCATCAACAATATCCCCCTTTTTGTTGTTTGACAACCCGATTTAAGTTTAGGTATTAATGATCAATTGAAGTCAAATCAATTTCAATTATCGTAAGGGAATCAAAGTCCTCCCCCTACAATAACAAACACTAATCTTAATCAACCATTCTCTCCTCCTTTGTCAAACACCGAAAAGAATATGGTCATTAAGTTTAAACATAACTCCCCCTTAAACGAGGGTCTCTCACCAAACTCAAAATAAAATGAAGGATAAGTGTGAATTTCACATGAATACATATACAGAATTATATCATGATCAAACACGTATATGCTTCATATGACAAGTAATAACGCAGCTTCATCAGACGGATGATTGATACAGAAAATTTTTTGATTTATCTGTGAACGATCAGTTGTCAGAAAAAGTTTCTGAAATTTTGATACGTTCTAGATCAGACTGCATTAACAATTGAAATTTCCAGGAACATATTTGTTCAATCGAAAACTTATCCGACCACATGGGTGTAGACAATAGGTATTTCAGAAAAATTTCTGAAACACGACATGAGTTTCTTGACTAAAAGTTATTCCACATCAAGGAACAAGAGTCATGATTCAACCAATCCTTTCTTATGAATTTAAAAATTCCAACACGGGTTTGTATTGAATTAGTAGTAGGTTTGTTCCAAATATGATGAGTATGTTCCAATTGTAATCGGTTTGTATCAGATTTGTTTGTATCAGTATGATTAGCAATCTGATACAATTTGATGAAAGAGGATCGGACTGAAGAGTAGTCTGATACCATTTGGAACGATCTGGGGGTTCCCTGATCAGCATTGATTTGATCGGTCACCAGATCGATCAGAATGACCCCTGATCGGTCACGGTGACCGATCAGGGTGAGTCCTGATCGGTCGGCGGACCGATCAAGTTTGATACAGAAGGTTTGTTTACAAGCCAATCAGATTTCAGAAATTTCAGAACCGAGTTTGTTCAATTCTCAACCACTCCTAATCCAATTAGAGTTAATCCCTTTGATCCTAAGAAAGGTCTCCCTTAACCAAAATGTATATTTCCATATCATATAACATCTCCAATGATAATATAGCTTGAGAGTAAAGCACATAAATACAAAGTTTAAATCATGACTCAGAAAAACATGGTGAACCTGAATATGATGAGCTAGATGTTAGGGATACATATATATATATATCCTAAGTCCTAAAACCTTGATTTAGTTTGATACAAAGAAGGCACTAAATCATAGAACTTGAGTAGTGAATTTTGAAACTCATGTTCTTTGTTTTGTGATGCCTTGAGAGATTTTTATAATGATCAGTTCAAGTTATATGTTCATCTTGTTCTTAAACAAAATTTGCATGCCATAGACTAATGTTAATAACACATACTGTAAACTCATGGCATACTAAACTAGGTTCATCTCCAAAATATTGATAACAACTTAATCCTAAGATATATCATAAGATATTGCAAAAATAAACTGTTATTCTCATATTGTGGCTGACCTTTAGAATTACAGTAACCTCAAACTTGCAATAATAAGACTAAACATTCTAGGCAATTCATAGTCCTAATTCAAGTTTGTATCATCAACCCAAAGCAAGTTTACATATTAAATTTGTATCCAAAAATAATGTTCCCCGATCATTTGTTTGGAGCACCCACTTATTAACAACCCATGTTGATAGATGCTCCCCCTCAACCAATGCTATACAATTCTAAATATAGAAGTTTTAGGTACCCAAATTTTGAGACCTAAAGAACCTTGAATGAATGATTTAGGCACCCATGCCTTGGTCATTTTCTTTCTAACTTTTTGAACCCTAGAATCATTTGGTGATCTAATGTTCTTGACATCAAAGAGACAAAACTAGGTTCTTTAGGTCGGTAACCCAAACCAACCTTGTTATAGACTGCTCTCTGAGAATTTAAGACCATATCTAAGGTTTTAGAGCTAGTTGAAAATTTCTCAAGAATAGTCTTGAGATTTTCAATTTCGCTCTTCAAGTACTTATTGTCATCCTCAAGAATCCTAACATGCAAGTCATCAACATCATGATCCTTAGGTGTTTTCAATTCCTCTACTTCTAATCTTAATGATTTAACCTTATTCTTAGATTTTTTTTTTAAGTAGACTAGTTAAGCATGCAATGGTTCTATAGCATTTATCTAATTCTGGAGAAATTACCTCTTCATCATCTGTAGATGATGAAGGCGCGGTTGAGGAGCTGCTTGATTCATTATCACTCTCCTTGGTTGACTCTTCTAAGGCCCTGAAGGTCATGTGACAGTAACTCTCCTCCTCCTCCTGTTCCTTCTTCTTCTCCTTCTTCTTCTTTCTTCTGTCACCTGCCACAAATGCAACACCCTTCTCCTTTGGGCTTTGGTTAGCAATCTCGTGTAGTTCTATCTCACAAAATAAATCTTTTAATTTAACAATAGAGAGATCCTTGGAAACCTTGTAAGCATCCACCATGGATGACCACAAGGTATTCCTAGGGAAGGCTTTGAGAACATACCTTACAAGGTCGCGATTCTCGACCTTTTCATCAATGGAGTGTAAGTTGTTCAATACCTCTTTGAATCGGCCATGGAGTTCATTTACCGTCTTGGACTCCTTCATGGTGAGATTTTGAAGTTGGTTGAGGAAAAGGTCCCTCTTGGCTATCCTTGAGTCCCGGGTGCCCTCATGGAGTTCGATAAGCTTATTCCAAAGGTCTTTGGCAGTGGTGAAAGGGTCAACCTCGATCAGCTGCTCCTTTGTCATCCCACATTGCAAGGTGACAACAGCTTTCGCATCGGCTTCCCCCTTTCGGACTTGTTCTGCCGACCACTTTGAGAACTCAAGCTCTTTTCCTTCGTCATCCTTTATAGGGGAAAAACCTTCCTTGACAGCGAACCACATGTTGATGTTGGTCTTGAGGTAGTATTCCATGCGAGATCTCCAATACTGGAAATCTGCTCCGTCGAAGAAGGGAGGTCGGGTGGTGCTGAATCCTTCTCTCATTGCCATTCTTTTTGTAAGCTCTCGGGTGTTAATCTGTTGAACAGAGCCCCAAGCTTTGATACCACTTGTTGGTGCTTGGATGGCTAGAGAGGGGGGGGGGTGAATGTAGCCAGACACAGAAATTTCTTTTCTTTTGAACTCTCTGCACTTAAGAGTTAGCAGCGGAAGAATACAGAAACAGAAATGCAGAAACTAAAACCCTAAAACTAAACACAATCTCAAGACGCTAACAAAGATGGTTTACAAGGTTCGGGGATAACTTGCCCCTACTCCTTAGCGTGCCCGTGAGGTGGGCGATCCCTTGATCGTTGGCAGATCAAGCTCCGGGAAATTCGAATATCAAATGCCTCCTTCTCGGTGGAGAAACCTCTCCACACAAATAGTCTCATGAGTATCAGAAATTAAGCGCAGAGACAAGGAAAGCATACAGAGCACAAGCAAGCGAAGGAGAAACGTTTACAAGCACAACCCACAACCCAGCACAACTTCGGCAAGAGCCTTCACTCAGCTCTTCCTTGTTTGCTTGCTGATCGCCTTGCCACACGTTCTCAAATCCTTCCAAGTGCTCAAGTCTCAGAATATCCAACCGATCGCTCAAATACTTTGTGTATACTCGAGATGCTTCAAGGTGCAGGATGATCAATTATTCCTGAGGCTTCTTCGCTACCAGCTCTTAAGCCTCTTCCCAAAACCCAGGTCACAGGCCCGCCTCTGCAGCTCCCAGCTGCTCATCTGCAACAGCCCCAGTTACACTGACCTCTTCTGGACTCCCTGAACTCTCTTCAGCCGAGCCCCATATCAGTTCGTCAGCTTCCCAACCGTTGCCAGCAGCGCCAGACGCCCGTTGAAACCGGAGAAGAGAAAACAGATAAAGCTGCTCAAAGGAAAGTCCCCAGTTGACTCTCCTCCATTGTTTGAATCCTCCCTGTATTACCTGCACACTTAGCAGACACTTAGCAAATGAAATCAAACGGGAATCAGTAAGTAGCAGAGAAAATACAGAGCAAATAGACGCGATCAGAAGTCTGACAACGGATTTGAATTAAAGTTACAGCTACTGATCAGTCCACAGACCGATCAGAGAGGGCCCTGATCGGTCACCAGACCGATCAAGGAAACCCCTAAACGATCAGGCTCCTGCCTGATCGGTCCAAAGTGAGAAAGAGGGATCGCGGACTGACCCTGATCGGTCACACTGACCAATCACAGGTCAAGGATCGGTCACCAGACCGATCCAGTAGCTTGCTTGCCACAACCCGCAGGAAACACACGCCTGATCGGTCACCTGATCGATCAGGTTGTTCCCTGATCGGTCTGGTGACCGATCAGGAGTCATCCTGATCGGTCAGGATGAGGAATGGTCCGATATTTGATCGGTCAGAGGGACCGATCAGGGTTTGTCCGATAAACCCACTGTCCCTTCTCTGATCGTTCACCAGAACGATCAGAAGCCAAATAGAAACCTTTCTGTTCTCTCCCTGATCGGTCACCAGACTGATCAGACTTCTCTGGATCGGTCACCAGACCGATCCACAACAGGGAGTTCGTGCCAACTCCTTGATCGGTCTCCAGACATATCCAGCTTCGACCCATCACCCCTATGTCCAGAGAACAGGCTCCCTAGCCTCTCTGACTCATCCTGGTCTCCCGGACCAAGACTCCGTGCCCAGCTTCACTCACCAGGACTTCATTCAACCTAGCTTCACTCGCTAGGACCTGGCTTCACTCACCAGGGTTTCGGTCACCTAGCTTCACTCGCTAGGACCCGACTTCACTCACCAGGACCCGACTTCACTCGCCGGGATTTCCTTCACTTGGCTTCACTCACTAGGGTTTCCATCACCTGGCTTAACTCACCAGGACCCGACTTCACTCTCAATCACCTGGCTTCACTCACCAGGACCCGGCTTCACTCACCGGGGTTTCCGTAACCCGACTTCACTCACCAAGAGTCGTGTTCAGTCCCCAACCAGGACTTAATCTGAATTCACTCAACCAAACTTAAATCGGTGTCAACACCAAAACAACAATCGGGCCAGACTGCATCAACATTGGGATGATGTTGCCCCCTTGATGAGCTCATAAGCTTCATCATTATAACCCTGCAGATGGATTTGATCTGACATGATGATAAGGTTGAGTGGTACTAGTCAAGGAGTTAGAAGTTGATTAATTAAAATTATCAGTAATTTAAATTAATCGACGGGCATACGATATCTTAAACATGGGGAGATGAATGTACTCATAATAGGTAGAGCCCCTATGAAAATATGGGGGTTGGTGAGGAAGTTCAATAGAGATCCTTTAGTGGAATTGATCTTCATTAATGTATCGGTTTTAGATCCATTAGCGGGCCAAGATCAACTCCTCCTCATGGTCCCTACCTTATCCCTATATATACCCCATGGGATCAAGAAACCAAGGCTTAATCAATTAATCATCAACCCAAGGCTTCTCTCCTCTCCTCTCTCTCTCCCTTCTCTCTCCTAGGTCACGGCAAGAAGAGGAGAAGCCACTTCTCCCTCTTCTTTTCTCTTCTTCCTCTCAACCACTTGGTGGTTGGCCTTTACTAGACAAAAGGGGGGGGGGGGGGGGGGGGGGGGGGGGTTCTTCTCTCCCTTTTGTGAGGACCGGTGAGGAAGAAAAGGTGGCCGGACGAAGGAGAGGCGGCGGTGGGATCTTGCGGCGGAGGCGGCGCAAGGTTAGGGAAGGTGAGGTTTTCCGGCTGGTTTGGGTAAGACTCTCCTTCTTCTTCTTCTTCACTTTCTTCTCGAGGGCTGCTAAGGGGCCGGCGGGGCTTGGGTGGCTCACGGTGGCCGGTGGCACAAGGGAAGAGGAAGGGTGGCCGGCGGTTCCAAACCCTAGAATTAGGGTTTTGCTAGTTGTGAAGAAGGTGATTAATTGGAGCCCTTGGTGATTCCGGTTCTCGATAGTTCGTCGCCCACACGATATCCAAGAGGGAAGGAACATAAGGTAGAAGACTGCGAGGTAAAGGAAGGTATAATTTTCTTACTTGGCTCCTTTGTTTTAGTCTTATCATATCATGTGGATGTTGATTAATTATTATTATTTTGATTATTTAATAATCATGGTTAATAATTAATTAATTAGACCCCGATAATAAACACAATAATCGACGATCCACTCGTCGTCTTTTCCGCGATCGAACGGTTAGTCAAATTACAAGGCTCAATCTTTGAGATTGGCCAAGTTGTAATTTGAACCAATTGATACAATGACGAGATGGTCGTTTTGGAGACGGGTCTCCATTCAAATTAATTTTTAATCCGTAGACATGGAGAGATCTCTCAAGGACGACCAAGTATTCGCTTAGGAAATCCGCCAAATCATACCCATCATTCACATCCTGAAACACCATTGTGATACATTGTATTGAATGCAACAATTTTTTAAACTCAATTCAAACATGAGAAATGATGTTAGAAGCTCATTTTAAATGATATGACGATGATAATCACTGACTGACACTACAAATGAGTGATTGGAGTCCCTTTTTTGAGCATATAAATTCTTTAAGTTTTGGAATGGCTAATGTCCATCAGTCGATTTTGTCCAAAAGTGATTGTTGGACTTAAAGACCTCGAAATGACACGAAATCAGATCTTATGTGCTTGGCTAGTGCTCCTGCATATATTGATTCCCTCAAAGACCATTGTGATACACAGTATTGAGCGTAGCAATTTTTTCAACTCGATTCGAGCATGAGAAATGATGTTGAAAGCTCATTTTAATTGATACAATGATGATAATCACTAACTCACACCACAAATGAGATCCTTGGACTCCTCCATTTCTAAACATATAAAAATTTTGATTTTTTGAATGCCTAAAGTCCATCAATCGGTTTCGACCAAAAGTGATTGATTGATCTAAAGACCTTGAAATGACATGGAACAAGAAATTATGTGCTCGACTAGTACTATTGAATCTATCCATGCCCTTAAACACCATTACTACATCATATTGAGTGCAACGATTTTTTTCAAATCGATTTATGTATAAGAAATGATGTCGGAGGCTCATTCTAAATGATATGACGATGATAGTTACTAAACGACACCACAAATGAGATCTTTGGACGATTCCCCCTTTCTGAACATATAAATTTTTTTAATGACTAAGATCTATCAGTTGGTTTCGTCTAAAAGTGACTCATGGACCTAATGATTTCAAAGTGACATGAAACAAGGACTTATGTTCTTGACTAGTGCTCCTGAATGTATCCGTGCCCTCAAACACCATTGTGATATACCATATTGAGCGTAGTGATTTTCAACTCGATACACTATTGGTTCAATAAAATGCTCATTGAGGTTAGGTTAGCGTTAGAGATGATCAGAGGTTAAAGTTGAAGAGTTAGAGAGAGAGTGTGTCTGATCAATTAGAATTCCTCATCATCTCGAAACCATTATAGTTGTATGAGTAGAGAAGGCCAAGACTTGATGGGACTTAGGGGTGTCAAAACTAGACTTGACCCATCAACCCAACCCAACTTGACTTGAAAAATATCATAGGGTTGGGATTTTTTGGTTCAGGTTAGACTTAGGTTGGGTGTTTTTAGGTTGGTTTAGGTTTGAATTGAGTTTAGGTTGACCCAAGTTGACCTAAATTTAGAATTTAGAGGATTTTGGAGATTAAATTAAATTTTATTTTGAAAATTAAGATGTTTATGTATATAAATATCAGAATGTTAGTATAATAATGATGAAATATTAAGATAAAAATAAAAAATTATAAGAAAAAAATATATTTTAAAAAAAGTTTTTTTTTTTGAATTTGACGGGTTATTCGGATTGGTTGGTTTATTCAATTTTGGATTCAAACTTAGGATTTTCAGATTGAGTTTGAATTTGGATCGGATTTGAATTTGAATTTGTTATAATATTCTCTCATAATGGGACCTTATCATTGAGATTCACTTGAACTTCATCAAGTAAAATACCATACTAATTTTCTTTTACGCGACTCATGGTAAAAGGGACACACGGTCAGTTACCATCATGATCAATCCGTCCGTATCCAACCAAACATGAATACTTCAAGACAAGCCATTGAGACTATGGTATCCAACCAAACATGAATACTTCAAGACACGTTATTGAGACTATGATACAATAGAAGAACGATTAGTTCAATGCTAACATGGGACAGGATTAATCCTCCAAGTTTCACGTTTTCCAATTTAATTAACCATGAATACTCAAAGACAAAGAAATCATACTCAGCCGTCACAGTTTGCCCGAGATCATCAAAAATAATACGGACGGATTAGATATCACAGTTTTCCTGACACAGTCGGTGAAAATATTCATGACTTATTTTGATTTGTAGGGGACAATAACAAATTTATACATTTACAGAATAAAAACGCTATCCAATAAAATACAAAGAAAATTCTTATTAAATAAGTTCAGCATAGCAGAAGAACACAACTAAGTAGTAAATTGGAACTCAACTAAATTGCAAACAATATGAGATTAGACCGACGACGACTCACGTGAGCGACAAGATCCCATCCCCACCACCCACTACCAACATTTGAACAGGAGAAAAAGACCGACGTCGACAGAAACGCGACAAGTAGAACAACACGGCAGAATCACCTTCACACGCTCAGTAGTCGTCTTCCTCCTCCACATTAGCGTCCCCTGTGACCACGCCACCACTGGCCCCGCTGATGAGGTACGGCATCGAATGGAGAACGCGCATAATGTGGTCGACGCCCTCCACCCCGCACTCGGCTGCGCGGTGCTTGAGCGCCTCGAACATCACGTCGGGTTCATGCTGCATCGCTCTCAGGACGTCCGCGCAGGACGAGCCGGGCACCGCCAGCATCACCGCGAAGCAGTGCGGCCCATCGCTCTGCGCCACGCGCACAACGCTCGGTCCCCCGAACAGGTTGTGCAGACCCCCGAGAGTCTCCTGATAAGCCCCTCCGAGAAACATCCCCAAATAGTATCCGCCGCCGCCGCCGAGTTCGTGTAGTGGAAGGCTAGATTGCCCTCCGATGAACTGGTTCACCTTTCCATCGCTATCGCAAGTTAGGTCGGACAGAATGCCTTTCACTCCCGGCCTCTGGTCGAGACGATGGATTGGGACGATGGGGAAGACCTGCCCGATACCCCAGAAATCTGGAATCGAGGTGAAGATGGACAAATTAACATGGTATGTCTTCACTGGATCAGCCACGCCCAATTCCTTAGCGATGATATCGCAGAGGGCATCCACCGCCGCCAATTGTTCTAGACCAACATTCCCGTCCTTGAAATGTTTGACGCATGTCCGCTTCAACTGATCTGCATAAACTGCACAGGATTTGAAGTCTCCGCGAAATGCGGATGCCATCAGATTGCTGTAATCGGCACGGGCGTCGTCCGAGAGCTCCTCCGCGAGGAACGGGGCATTGCCACCAGCAAAAGGCAAAGTACCGGCTCCGATGGCGCTTGATGAGAATACTTCGAAGATGAACACGGAATGATGGGACACCAGCGCGCGACCGCTCTCGCTGCAAATGATTGGATGGCGCACATTCTTGCGGTCGCATGCCAACTTCACGGCCCGCACCACGGTGGAGGCGTATTCCACGAGGTCATAACTCACGGACATGTCCGCATCGCCGGAGTGAGAGCCGTCGTAGTCGATGCCGAGGCCGCCGCCAATGTCAATGACGCGCATCTCGGCCCCAAGCCTTGCGAGCTCGCAGTAGATTTGGGCCGCCTCGCCAACGCCATCGGCTAGCAGCGAGGTGGAAGGGATCTGCGAGCCGATGTGGAAGTGTAGAAGTTGCAGGCAGTCGAGCATCTCCAGGCGCCGCAGCTTTCGGGCCACGGAGAGGATTTCCATGGCAGTCAGCCCGAACTTGCCCTTTTCTCCGGAGGTGGACCCAAAATGACCAGAATGCTTGGTACGAAGTTTGGCTCGGAGACCGATGACCGGTCTGACGCCGAGCCTTCGGCTGATCTCGACAACCTCGTCGAGTTCCTCCTCCTGCTCCAGGACGATCACGGTGTTGAGATCCATGCTCCGGGCGATGAGCGCGAGGGCAATGTATTCCACGTCCTTGTATCCATTGCAGATGAGAAAAGCGTCCGGGCTGCCATGAGTAAGGCAAGTCATGGCGAGGAGGAGCTCCGCCTTGGATCCGGCCTCAAGGCCGTAATGAAATGGAGTCCCAAACTCAACGATATCCTCCACGACATAGCGATCCTGATTGCATTTCACCGGGTAGACGCCCTGGTAGCGCCCAACGTATCCGTTGGATCGGATGGCGGAGTCGAAGGCACCATGGAGGGACTCGAGCCGGTGTTTCAGGACATCTGGAAGGCGGACGAGGAGCGGAAGACGGAGGCCCAGTCCGCCCGCAGTTGTGGAGGCCGATGCCTTCTCAACCACCTTCATCAGGTCGATCTCCTGGTGGGGAAGGGTGGCAACACCATGCGGCCGCACGGCGATGTCGCCGTCAGAGTTGACGCTAAAGTAAGGCGCGCCCCATCCCTCAATCTGATAAAGTGCAGCGGAATGGGCGGTGGACCAAGCCGCAGAGAAGTCAGTGGTATCGCAGCCTTCGGTTTTCGGAGCGCCGCCAAGGGATGGCCCCGGCGCAGGAAGAGCGCCATCTCTCGCGAAGGAGCAGCCACGAGGAATCACAACGTCTACGAACTCGAGAACCGGCATTTCTTTCCCGTCGCGGCACAAAAACCAAAAGAAAACTCTTACCTTTTCAGATTTCGATCTCGAAATGGGGGCTTTGAAACCCGCCGAGGCCGGGGCCCCGGCCACCCCCTCAAACGAAGCAGGCGGCTTCTGATTTAGAGAAGTGAAACCCTAGCGCTCCGTCAAACACCAGAGAATACCCACGCCGGTCCTTCAGAAGGAGGCTTAAACAAAAAGATCTCACAAACAGCCAAGAACAGCAGACCAATCCTCCTCCCCAGCAGTAGCCGACACTCCAAACAATCAAGGGAAGAATGTAGATCACAATATGTAGCCCTAGAACAGCGACGGCGGAAGAAGACGGAAACCTAACGTGCACCCTAAATGAAGAAGCAAGAATCAAGACCGGATGCCAGAGGCGGGGGGATTGAAGCGTGGCGGACGAGCCCTTATAAAGGGCGGGCGGCCAAATATAACGTTTTAATTATCTGCCTTTTATTTATATTTATATATCAAGATTATTTATATTTATATATCAAGAAGAAAACGGTGCATATGGCCGGAAGAAAACGGCTTATATAACCAAAAGGGGAATATATGGTTCCGTCTCCGTGACATATCGGCGTCGAGTTGCCGCGTGGCACCGATATGTCACGTGTCTTGTTCAAATAGGTGGAGCTTTTGTTTTCGCGGAGCCATTCACTGGGCTGGGTTATAGTATCTGGAGGGCTGATCTTTTGTTCCAATAAAAAAAAAACAATCATAGTAAGAATGAAAATAGAAGAGTAAAAATTATAGTGAATAATATGATATGATATGGTATGACGTGATATTTTATATGTACACGTTCGATTATCGTTTGGACATCATCGATGGTCTTCGGCCGCCGTCTCAAATCAAACTATATCATATGTGGCACGGTGAACCCGTCGGAGATCGTGCATGCAAGGTATCACGTCATTAATTATGATTTTCACTCTCCCATTTTTATTCTCCCAATCATTATTCAAAAAAATAAATTCTATCCCATCTGTCCCACTTCTCGATAACAGCCGATGAGTCGTCCGACCATCAATCGAACATCATCGACAGTCTTTGGCTGTCGTCCTAAATAAAATTATATCCTAGATGGTATGGTGAACCCGTCGGGGTCGCCGCAATTATAATCTCGTCGAATTCACCGCCAAATCCGACGAGATTTCACTTGCAGCGATTCCGACTGATTCATCATTTTTCTAGGATATCATTTGATTCAGTACGACGATCAAAATCCATCGATGGTGTCCGATAGCCGATCGGACGACTCACCGACCGTCGCCGGTAGCGGGACAGGCGCTTTTTTGGGACAGAGGATCTCAATTGATAGTATCAGGTGCTTACCAAGTGGGTAATGAAGTCGAAACCGAAGTAACTGAGGGCAGATCCACTGTCCCAAAAAAAAAACCCATGTCCCGGCTGTCCCGTTCCCCAACGACGGCCGGTGAGTCGTTCGATCGTCGATTGGACACCATCAGGGGCCTGGTCGCCGTCCTCAACAAAACTATACCCTGGAGGGTATGGTGAACTTGTCGGGATCGCCGCAATTGCGATCTCGTCGGATTCACCGTTGAATCCGACAAAATTGCAATTGTAGTGATTCTGACCGATTCACCGTTCTTCTAGAATATCATTTAATTCGGTACGACGATTAAAATTCATCTGTGGTGTCCGATCGACGATCGGATAACTCGTCGATCGTCGCCGGGAGCGAGAGGCATTTTTTTTTTTGGACAAAGGATCCCAATTGGAAGTGACCTTATCTAGAGGGGAGTGAGGCCGAGAATCAACGGCCAGATTGCTGACACGTGGACGATCCATTTGTGATATCATTGCGAAACAAAACGGAGGACGTGTGTCACCGTTAACGGGTGCTAGAGCACGACGAGCATAGGGATGTCGAGTTTTTCCCAAAGATTCGGGTTCCGTATGAAAAATCCAAAATTGAAGCGGATTTGGAGAGCTTTTTTCAATTCGAATTCGAATTTGAGTTCAAAATTTTTTTAAATTTGTATAAGTTAAATGGGACGGACATGGATATATTATCCTTCTCTCTGACTATAAATCCATCCCGATAATAATAATGATAATAATATAATTAAATATTATATTATATTATATTATATAATTATTATAATGGATTACAATATTTGTATGAAAGATATTTAAAATTGAAAATATTTTTAATTAAGTCGATAGACATTTCAAATGGGGATTAAAACGTGTTGGAGATTTAATCATGTGAGAATCGAGATGAAGATTTCTCGATTAAAACACAATTAAGTATCGAGATAGGATGAGGGCGAATTTATAATTCGGGTTCAGGGATGAGAATGACAAACCTATCTTGTCCCGTTTCATTATCATCCCTACACAAACACCAACTATAAGTTGGTAAATAAATTAAATAATAATTTTAATTATATATATATATATTAAATTTATTAATTTTTATAAATCGAGATGATGAATTGCTTATAAATAATGTCCATCATATGTTTCGGAAGAGAATCAACATGGATGGCGAGTCACCGATGCACTGCCCATGAAGATGGCGACGAGGAAGAGAAGATCACGCCCTGCGAGATTAACACGAGCGTTAATCGGAACACACCGGAAGGTTTTCCGGTGGAGCCCACTCCGACGCTCAAGTCAGGAACGAGAATTCTTTCAGGAGGACGACAAGGAAACAATATTTTGTTGAGTTCGAAAAGCCTACCCTCTACCTGGATGTCGAAACACCTTATATACCTGAGGGCTTGGTCACACGTGTCTCCACGTTCTCCTCCATGTTCCCTAATCGTCGATTACATGATAACTTTTAGGTAACGACCGCTGCGATCATTAAAGCCTTAATTGCCACGTGTAGCGGACAATAATTATCTGACGACTTTCCTGATTTGGAAAGAGGAACGACTACTTGAAGTCGGGCTATCTGATTATTGATCTTCGGGCTCCGCTCTCCCGAGTTAGTCTCGGGGTTTATCTCCCGAGCTGACATCGAGGCCTTCATTCGTTTTACCAAGAGGGCTTTGAGAACCTAAAGCCCGGCATGACCTTGGGCGTCTGTCCTCCTGAGGTGGTCTCGGGAGCCTAAGGCCCAGCATGACCTTAAGTGTCTGTTCTCTCGAGGTGGTCTCGGGAGTCCGACCGCCCGACATGACCTTGGGCGTCTGTCCTCCTGTGGTAGTCTCAGGAGTCCGACTGCCTGGTCTATTCTCAGGCGTCTATTCTCCCGAGGTGGTCTGGGGAGTCACCGCCTGGTCTGTCCTCGGGCGTCTGTCCTCCTGAGGTGGTCTCGGGAGGTTGCAGCCCGGCCTGACCTCGGGCGTCTGTCCTCCGGAGGTAGTCTCGGGAGCTCGACCTCGGCTTTCAGGTTCGATAGACCCTGACACGTAGCTTCCCTGTGCCACGTGTCAACCCTGTGATGCTCAACCTCATCACAAGTCCCTCCCTTCAAGTCTAATCGAAGAAAGTGTGATTGACTGATTAAACTAGTGGTGCAACGAAGGGAAGCTACGCATATGTGAGTTCATATATCCATTACTTCTCCGTTGGTGGCTTGTCAGGTCCGAGGAATCGAAACATTCATCCCTTCCCCCAAGGCAATCTTTTGAATTAGTCCAAAAGGCACTGTAAATTTCGAGGCGCGGCAATGATAGCTGTCTATCACTCATTAAATGCACATGGGGTCACTTAATAGCAACAAAACATCTCAGCGAATGTAGCCTTGCCACGTGTTCAGATCTTTTCTTCGCGATCTCCTGCTGATACGTGCCGCAGGGCCATACCAAACGACGACTTTACAGAGGGGTGATAACCGTTTTTGTCGTGTTACGGTTTCAAATACAATTAAGATATCTAATTCTTCTAAACTAATGTAGCATAGAGTAACTCGAGTCGTCTCCCAACGAATGTAGTTGATGCATGATAATTCTCAATATCGTACGTTATTGCTTTTGGATTTTTAATATGAAATTGGGGTTTTGGATTTAAGAGCTAGGACTACAAAATGAATAACAGAGCAGATATAAAATCTAGTTCTAATTAATGAAGGACAATACATGTAAGGAAATCTAAATTACCCTAACTACAATTGCAGAAAAGAAAAGGCAATGTGAAAGAAGCATTCAAGAAATAAGGCATTAATGAAGCCTAGGCATGGAATAAAACCTATAGCATAAAAGAAATTTAATTTCCTAACCTAATTGCATGTAATGAAAACAGAGAACTTAAAGACATGGAAAAAGCAATACAAAACAAGAGTTAATTAACTAAGAAACATCACAATTGAAATTAACTGTTCTAAGAGACAATTGACCAAACACCATGTGGGCATAATTGAAATTGCTTTGAGTATGTGCTATTTGAATTGGGGAAATTCATCAAATACAAACATCCAACAAACTATCAATCACAACCATTCAAACACAATGAATATCAATCAACAAGCAACAATTAAAGGAAGAACTTCTGGAAATTGGATCACAGAACTTCTGGAAATCAGATGGACTGCTGGAAATTGAATTGCTGCGGAAAATTGCTGCAAAATCTGATGAAGAAGAGATGACTGCTAGATCTGCTGTGAAGTAAAGAGCATGCTGGAAAGAAATTGCTGAAGAAGAAGCTGCGACTCTGAATGGAATCTACTGGCTGCAAATTGAACAGCTACTGGAATTGAATTGCTGTGAAAGGTGAAATGCCGATCAGCTGCCAAACTGGAATTGAATTGTGCTGGAAGAAATCTACTAGCTGCCGGAATTGAAGAAAAGAGCTGATGAAGAACTGCTATGAAAGGTGGCTGCCGGATCTGGAAGAGATGATTACAATTGCAGAAAATGAAAGACAAGTTAAACAAAATTGAATCCAAACGAAAACAAGAACTTCCAGCTATTGAAAGAAGCAATTAAAGCATGGATTTAAACTAAGCTAACTGCAACAAAATGAAGAAACCAGTGATTGAAGAACATTCACAGATCACTTAGCATGTATCAAATTAAATCAAAATGCAAGAAACTAAACATGGGAGATCATCAACTGATGGATGCATTGAATCACACGATTGAAACATATCAACTGGCACAACATGCATCTGCTGTTAAGTAATAAACTACTGAAAATACTGAAGAGCTGCTGGAATTGGAATCTGCTGGAATCGAAAAACTGGGAAGAAAATTGTGCAAAGGAATTTAATTGCTGTGGAATGAAAACTGCTGCAAAGAAATCGACGAGAAAGAATTGCTGAAGAAAAATGCTGAAGAAAAACTCTGCTGGGAATTTAAGCTACTGAAATTGACATCTAGGGTTCCCTGATGGAACTTGAATTCGGATGGAGAGGTGGATGGATCGTCGGCGGTGGAGTCGACTAGGGTTCGGAACCCCCAGAGCCCTAGCTTCGTCCGGTAGCGTGCAGTGAAGGAAGATGACTGGCTTGCTTCTCTCCGAACCCCGAAAGAGAACCCTTCCTCTCTTCTCTCCGAACCCCGAAAGAGAAGAGGTGGAGAAATGATACCGGCCGACGGCGATGAAGGTGGAGAAGAAACTGCGGTGATGGAACTCCGGCCGGCTAGGGTTCGGACCCCTTGCCCTAGCTTGTGCAGTGGCCGGAGGAGATGGAGAAGGTAGAGAAGGTGAAGAGAAAGAATCGGGAACCCCCCGAGTCCTCGTCTCCGTCTCTCCCGAGTGATTCCCCCCGTCTGCCCTAGCTTAGCTGCGCGATCTGCGTTTTATACCTGGCTGCGCGTGGTTCGGTTGGTCCAGTCAAGCCAGCTTCAGCCCAGCCAAACCAGAGCTTGAGTTCAGTCCAGTCACTGTCCGGTTCAGCCTAGCAATTTGGTTCAGCCAGCCTCTGCTGCATTTTGGCTCAGCATTTGGGTTCAGCCTCTGTTCGGTCCAGGTTCAGTGACTCGGTCAGCCAAACCAGAGCCCAGCAGTTAAGTTCAGCACTTGGTTCAGCCGAACCAAGCCAATTGAGTTCAGGGCTCACAGCATCAAAAGGAAATTAGCAACGAACGGCTGAGATCGATTTGGCTTCATCCAACGGTCGGATCTCTTCAGATCTGAATGTATGGTATAGAACAACTTGAACTTGATCCAACGGTCAGATTACTTCTGATTGGACTGAAATTTTCAGATCTTGATCTATGGTCATGATTAATTCTGTCTTGAACTTGAATTGACCAGAAGTGGACCAATGGCTCAGATCTAGCCATTTCCTGGAATAGACGGCTCCTATTAATCCACTGCTTGATCCCTTCGATCTGGATCCAATGCTGACTCAAGTTTGACCTGATTTGATCTAGGTCCATGATCAATTGAAGCCTACAAAATAATATTCAAATTTAGTGCCAAAAATATCCCAAATATACAAAGATTAGAATTAAAAGCCAACATGAAGAGAATACATGAAACCTAATAAAATTGTAAACTTAAGCATATAAAATGTGGATCAAACATGGATTTTAGAGTCGAAAATAATCAACAAAATGATGGTTATCAAGGGGCGACGCCTCTGGACGGGTGGTCATCACCGTCCACGTGTCGTGCTCCCATTGTCCGCACGAGGGCGGCTTCGTCTCTATAAAAAGGGGAGGCGAATGCGTACTTTCGTTTTCTTTCATCGCCGGCTATCCGAGGTTCTGCATTCCATTCCCGTTCACTAGAATTCCACCTTGTTATGGCTTCCTCTCCACTTGTATGTCTCCTTCATCCCTCTTCTTCTCTTTTTCCATATCATGGGTAAGGAAGAAATGGGGAAGAAGACTCAGGGTGTGGAAGAGAAATCGGAGAGGCAAGAGGCTTACCGTCCAGAGTGGTACGAAACTCTCCCATCTAGGGTTATCCTCGACACCCTTCAAGGCGCCTACGAAGCGTACGGCATCCTGG
Organism: Boesenbergia rotunda; assembly: GCA_024364735.1. Lineage (NCBI taxonomy): Eukaryota > Viridiplantae > Streptophyta > Magnoliopsida > Zingiberales > Zingiberaceae > Boesenbergia > Boesenbergia rotunda. The sequence continues at coordinate 988,747 of JAGFNQ010002480.1, forward strand.
TGCACTCTGACCTTAACAATTCTCCCTTTTGGAATGCTATTGTTTGTTTCGCCCGAGAGCATAGCAAACTTCTCCTTATCATTAGGTTCTCCAAAAGGTGTTCGGTAGTCCCGGAACTCCTCCAAAAGCTCCATCTTTATATCAGAAAGTGTCTCCTTTTTGTTGATCCCATATCTATCACGAATGATTCCTGCGTACTCCTTGATATTAAGCAATTTAAGCATCAGTGGGTCTTCTTTAACGTGTTCGATAGCCATCTCCAGCATAACATCCTGAGTAAAGTTTTCCTTCATTTGGATTGCCCTCATCATAGATATCCTTGGCAATATTCTTTGCGAGTTCATATCGATCTGGATGAATTCTTGTATCATCCAAAAGATCCATAATATGGCCAATGGCAACTGCTACTGCTACTTGGGCCCAGCTATCCACGGAGCAGTCCAACAAATTTAGTGGACAGGAGTGTTGAAGCCGGATGCTGACCTTGTCCTTCCCAACGTCAGCAAAGCCTGGGATGAGATGCCGCCTGAGGAGAAGGAGTTGTTGCTTTCTTGCTCCTGTTTCTCCACCTGTACATATTATTTTTCTTTTTTCTTTCTTTTTCCTGATATACTCCAAATGTAATCATCTAGTTTAAATGAAACATTTTTGCATAATTTGTCTTGCCTGATTTTGCCTTCTGTGTCTTGTGTATTCTACATTCACAAATGATTTTTCTTCTATTCCCCGAGTTTGTATTGTATCATCTACAGCGAAGGGTCGAGCTACCGCAGCAACGAGGAGGTGATGTCAAGCTCAGTGGCCACAAGGAGAGGATGAGGCTAAGGAAACGTCCCCCCAATGGAGGAGAGCTCAGGCAAAGGAGTGACATAGCCCCCGGCCTCCTCGGTTGAGCCTAATAAGCATGCTGCCAACGTGTACTCGCTTTATGTATTTTCTTCGAGTGTGATCTCCAATGTAGTCCTTATCCATAAATAAAGGGAAACTTGTCGCACATGTATTGTATGATCTTTTTCAATAATTCCACTTCATGCTTGTCTTCAATATCTGATGACTGCCGAATGTACGCTTCTCAAATAAATAAGATGTATTGTTCTTCTATATCTCGTTGCCCATCTTCTGGCTTCCTCCCCCATATATATATATAGATGATATCTAATATCAGGGGAGAGACAAGAATTTAGTGTGTTGTATGTCATCGGCGTAGGCAAGGACAAGGCTCGGCCTGCTCAACAGCTTGCCAATGCAGCTTTGTTCTGACTGCCAACAGCCTTTCCTCAGGGTTATGCTTAAGGCTAGTAGCCTCTGGTCAGATATCATTGTCCACAAGACCAAGCCTACTCATCTTGGACATACGCAGCACCACGAGATAGTAGGAGGTTATGCTCCTCCTGGCTGGGCATCCGTAGCACCACGACCAGGCCTACTCACCTCGAACATTCGCATCACCACGAGATAGTAGGAGGCTATGCTCCTCCTGGTTGGGCATCCGGAACACCACGACCAGACCTACTCATCTCAGGCATCCAGAGCACCACGAGACTGTTGGGTTCTCCTGGCACAAAACAATAAAAACGCAGCGGAAACAAGAACTCACAAGTGATCCATGCAAAAGAAAACTCGTACAAAGCTATCTATCTAATAGATTTATCTACTGTTTATATCTTTGAAGTGTGCCCTTCGGTTATCCCGCTCGTCCAAGATGTGCCGGATCTCTTGCGCGATCAAACGTTCGTGCCTCTATTCGTATCCACACTGACACAATCTCTCAACTTCGGGAGAACTACCTTAGTTGTGCTAGCAACTTGAGGTAGCTCGAAAACACCAAGAACCTTACAGTAAGGTTTCGACCAAGAGTGGAGGAGAGGAAGAAGAGAGGAAGGGAAGGGGAAAAGCTAAGGCAAGAAGAAGACCTCATCCAAAGTCACAAGTTCCTCTTTTATAATCATCCCATGAATATGAAGAGGTTTGTGTCTCTTTGGCTTCCTTCATCAATACCAATAAAGAGCACATCTTTTCATGTGGCTCTTCATCTTTTCCCATGCAAGAAAAGAATCTTTTCATCCAATAAAGAGATACTTTTCTTTTTTCCTTCATGCAACTCCGACCGGGCCTCTCGGGCTTCCGACTCGGTCTCCCGACCAAGTCTCCCGAGTGGCGAGCTCCCGACCCAGTCTGCCGAGTGCCGGCCTAGTCTGCCGAGTTCTGACTCGGTCCGCCGAGCTCCGACTCGGCCCGCCGAGCTCCGACTCAGCCCGCCGAGCTCCGACTCAGCCCGCCGAGCTCCGACTCGGTCTCTCGAGTTCCCAACTCGAGCCCCCCCCAAACCGTCCTCCCGAGTTCCTAACTCGGGCTCAGGTCTCCTGAGTTCCCAACTCGGGCTCAGATCTGCCGAACAGATTTCCCGAAGCATTGTGTCCTTTGTGTGTGACCCAATTGGTTCTTGTGACATTGGCAATGCGCCAAAACACTTTAGACACATAAGCAATGAGTGGCATCTAGCAATGCATCATTGCTACCCAAGTAACAAGAAAAGTCAAGATCCGACTAAACCTCCATGACTATCATAATGTATGACCTTGTCCTTCTATCCTTGATATCTAGATTGACCAATGAGGCATAGACCGTGTCATCCTTAGTCAATCTTGTGTTTCTTGATCCCCGAGTAGACTCACTCAAACAAATGAGCTCAATATCTCATATTGACTCATTTGAGCATGGCCATGCGTTTTAGTAGTCCTACTCGATCAAGGGGCCCACAGATATCACTTCCGTCATATGGGAGGGATAGATCCCATCTACATCACTCATATCCCTCCGTATAATGTAGCGACCTGCCTTCTCTACCTTAGACGGACCGCTACTTGTCTACTTCTTGACTCTAATGCACGACTAAAAATGCGGAACTTTCTTTATAATCTTTTTTTTTGTATTCAATCTATCTAAAAATGATATTCTAACTTTAATAGTCGTGCATGATACAATGGCACATTACTAGCAATTCTAACCATTTAAACTCATCACACAAGGTTCTATAACATTACTAAAGCACTATGGAGTATGGATGCAACTTTTCTAAGCATATTTAAAGCAATAAGACTTAATTCAAAAGGGACTAACAACATCTTGGCCATGCAATAATATTTCTAGAACTTCATAGAATGTAAATCTTATTTTTCTACCGAATTTACAAGCATTTTAAGCACAATTAAGACTTAGTCCGAAAGGGAATAATAATAAGCTCAAGAATAAGTCTAAAATGTCATGTATCCACGTGTTAAACTACTCATGCCCTTGCTCATCTAGTGCATTCACAAAAGTATGCATACTAATTGAAATGACATGGAATCTTCATTCTACAAAATTGAGCATGTAAAACTATCCGAAGCATAAATGTTTAATAAACTCCATAACACAATAACTTGGAATTTGGAAATCTTAAACATGCATTTCAAATAAGCTAAACTGTCTCATCCCAAGGATCTCTCCAAGGTCAGCCACCACACACACGTCACTCAGCACCGCCTCGTCGCCTTCCTTCAGAATTGCTTGTCTTTACCTTTACCTGCAGTAAGAGGAAATGCAACTAATAAGCATAAAGCTTAGCAAGTACTATCTAGCTCACAAAATCTCGAAATGTACAGGCATGCTTTTTAAACAATGTGAAATCACATGAGATACTTTTATGCTTAAAAGAAACACTAAAACATGTATAACTCAAAACATGCATACTCCAGCATTAATAAGTCTTAACTCACTTTTTCTTGGCTTAACATGAAACTTTAGCAATTCTTTAACTTTAAATCTTTCTTTAACTTTTAGAAAATTTCCTTAAACTTTAGGAAAACTTTGCTAAAGCATATACTTAAAAATAATACTCACTTGGATCCACTTAAGACGTAAGTACCATCTTATGCGCGTTCCCTAAAAGGTTGGGGTAGCGAGCCGCCAATCCTAATAGAGCAGACCTTGGTCTACCAGGGCCAAGACCTTGGAATTGGACACCTGGATTTCTTTAACGACGCCCTTGGACGCCGGGTACTGGCCTTAGAAAATAAAATAGCTTTTCTTTCTTTTCTTTCTTATCTTTAAATGCCTTGGCATTTTATCGAACACCTTGTGTGCCCAAATCCCTAAGTCTTGACTTTTGGGGATTTCGTAAGGCCTTGGCCTTCTCTTTTCTTTTTCTTTATCTTTCTTTTCTTTTCTTATAGATTTCTTAGACCCTAAACTCACATAGGGTACTCTATCAAATACATATAAGCATATAATGAACTAAGATCACATGCAACATCTTAACTAAAAGTAAATATCTCCTTTAAAACTTTTAAGGGAAAATTCTTGCGGAAAACCGCCTCTTACTGCAGGTGAGCAGTACTTACCTTGATTTCTTGGACTTACAACCGAAATTAGACGACTAGGTCTCGGGTGGAACTTGAGATCTCTACGAACCGTCCGCGCCTACGTGTTCTTCTCGTCGAGACGAACGAAACGCTCCGACCCCCTTGAGATTCCCTTAGCCGGCGCCCCTTAGGAGAGGAGAGGAGGAAAGAAAACCTAGGTTCCCTTTTGTTTTCACCGCCCCTCCCTCGCCCCCTTCTCGCACGCAGCCGAAAAATCTCCTCCAAGGGTTTCACGCGACTTAAGTGGGGTTTAAATACCTCTTCATGAAAAAACTTAACTACTCTATAAAATTATTTCTCTCCGCCTTTTGTTGTGCTTGATACCCTAGCCCAGCCGGTCACTTGCGCGCCCTTAAGGGCTTACTCCTCTTGTGGTCGCGAGTTCGAACCCCTCTGCTGCCCTTTAAAGTTTTTCCTTTTTAAAAAATACTAAACGGACTCGGAAAATTCCATAAAAATATTCTAAAAATTCCTAAAAATATCTAGAATATTTCTAAAACATTTTTAAATAGTTCTAAGGACTTTAAGAACTTCAATATGGAAATTTCGGGGCGTTACACATAATTCATTACATACCCAATCATCGCCTTTATAGTTCACCCTGTTACGGGTGACGTTTGACGATACCAAAGTACATAACTCCTTATGTAGGGAACCGTAGTGACTTCAGGTCTAAGGACTATTCATACCAATAGTCACATGAGAAAGTCTATGACACTCATATGACAATCTATGAAACTTTCTCATGGCGGGTCATTCAGTACACATTCTCCAATGTATACCCATGTGTCAACTTGATATCACATATCCATGACTTGTGAGCTCAAGTCATCAGTTGACCTACATGCTAGTCTCCATGCATTAATATTGTCCCTGAATATTAATGCTTGACTAGGAATAATTTAGTGTAGTGTTCTCTACATTATCTCACTATCAATTCAACCAACCGATATAATGTAGATAAGAACCTACTACACAAGGACATTATTATACTTAGTCATTCGGCATAGAATACAAAGTAAGTATAATTACCAAACATGCCTTTATTAATGATAGAATATGATACAAAATGCCCCTAGTCAATCATCACATAATTGGCTCTAGGGCTCCTACTAACAGAGACGGTAGGAGGCTATGCTCCTCCTGGTCGGGCATCCGCAGCACCACGAGATGGTAGGAGGTTACACTCCTCCTGGTTTGGCATCCACAACACCACGACTAGGCTTACTCATCTCGGAAATCCGCAGCACCATGAGATGGTAGGAGGTTACGCACCTCCTGGTTGGGCATCCACAGCACTACGACCAAGCTTACTCATCTCAGAAACCCGCAGCACCACGAGATGGTAGGAGGTTATGCTCCTCCTGGTCGAGCATCCACAGTACCACGACCAGGCTTACTCATCTCGGGCATTCGCAGCACCACGAGATGGTAGGAGGCTACGCTCCTCTGGGTCGGGCATCCGCAGCACAACGACCAGGCATACTCATCTCGGGCTTCCGCAGCACCACGAGATGGTACGAGGCTATGCTCCTCTTGGTCGGGCATCTGCAGCACCATGACCAGGCTTACTTATCTCGGGCATCCGCAGCACCACGAGATGGTAGGAAGTTATATTCCTCCTGGTCGGGCATCTGCAGCACCACGAGATAGTAGGAGGCTACGCTCCTCCTGGTCGGGCATCCGCAGCACCACGACTAGGAATACTCATCTCGAGCATCCTAAGTAGCGCGAGATGGTAGGAGGCTATGCTCCTCCTGTTGGGTATGGCTTGGCGGGTTTCCTAAGCGAATACTTAGTCGTTCCGAGAGACCTCTCCATGTCTACGGATTAAAAAATTAATCTGAATGGAGACCCGTCTCCCAACGACCATCTCGTGCCGTATCAAACGATCCAAATTACAACTCGGCCAATCACCAAGATCGAGCCTTGTAATTTGCTTGACCGTTCGACCGCGGAAAAGGCGACGAGTGGATCATCGACGAGTGGATCGTCGGCTTTTGTGTTTATGGTCGGGGTCCAATTTGTTAATTATTAACCATGACAAACAATCAAACTAATTAGCATGGACTGACGAGACAATTAAACATGGCGCATAATAGAAGAATAGGAGCCAAGGAAGAATTATACCTTCCCGATCACCTCGCGACCTTCTACCTTATGTCCCTCTCCCTTCCCGGACGTCGTGTGGGTGACGATCTACCTGGAACCGAGATATCAAAACCCTTTTTCTCTTCTTGCTTGCACCGACCAAAGAAGGAGATGGCCTCTCCTCTTCGTTCTCCCTTTTCTCTTCTCCCAATCCGCTGTTACGTTTACACAGCCACAACAATCTAATTGCTGTCCTGCTATCCACGCACGCTGGGAGAAGCCAACAGCTATTCGGTTGCTGTCCATGCACGCTGGGAGAAGTTGACAGCACATGCTATTCATCCTCGCATGGAGAAGCTGCTCCACCTTCAATCCATGCACGCTAGGAAGCCAACAGCAGCTGCTGTCCATCCACGCATGAAGCAACCGCATGGAGAAGCTGCTCTCCACCTGCTGTCCATGCACGCCAGCACCTATTGTCACGGAGAACCTTATGTGTATGAACCAATTGGGCCTTCTGCTGGTTCAACATCTGATATAAATGTTGTTGCACCTGATACAACAACTAATATTGGAATGCAAACAATGGTTGAGGATGCAATCAATGTTGTTCAATTTTCTCATGTAGATGATATACCAACACAAGAATATCAACAATTATCTGAAATGTTAAAGGCCAGTGAAAGAGAACTATGGGAAGGCATTCCTTCTGGTCATTCGCAACTTTCAGCTACTGCAAGATTATTAAATTTGAAAGCAAAACATCATTTTTCAGAAAGATGCTACGATGACATATGTCAATTGATATCTGAGTTGCTTCCTGCTGATAACATAATGACCGATAGCTTTTATAATACCAAAAAATTGGTCAATGGTTTAGGTTTGCCAGTTGAGAAGATTGATTGTTGTATCAATAACTGCATGATATTTTGGAATGAAGACAATGAACTGAGTGAATGTAAAATATGTAGTCATCCTCGTTATAAGCCTCTTACTCGCATACCTGGGAAGAAAAAGAAAAAGATTGCTTGGAAAGTGATGTATTACTTTCCATTGACTGCAAGACTTCAACGTTTATATGCATCTACTGCTACAGCTAGTCACATGATATGGCATCATGAGCATGTACACGATGGAGGTCTAATGTGTCATCCCTGTGATTCCCCTGCATGGAAACATCTTGATAGTGTGTTTCCTTCATTTAATATGGAACCACGTAATGTGCGATTGGGACTTTCTGCAGATAGATTTTAACCATTTAGTCAATCAGGACAACAATATTCTTCTTGGCCAGTTATATTAACACCGTATAATTTACCGCCACGGATGTGCATGAAAGATGAATTTATGTTCCTTACTATACTGATTCCTGGTCCAAGCAATCCTAAAGAGAAGATAGATATTTTCCTCCAACCTTTGATTGCTGAGTTGAGTGATTTATGGAATGTAGGGTCCTTGACTTATGATGTTGCAACTAAAACTAATTTTACATTACATGCTGCATTATTATGGACAATCAGTGATTTCCAGCATATTCGATGTTATCAGGATGGAGTACATCAGGAAAATTAGCATGCCCACATTGCATGATGGACTCTGATGCATTTTCATTACCTTGTAGTGGGAAAGTTTCTTGGTTCGATAACCACCGTAAATTTTTACCCATTGATCATCCTTTTCAGCGAAATCAAAAAAATTTCCTAAAGAATGTAATAGTCAGCAAATCTCCTCCAGTCATTGCTTCAGGTGAAGATATTATTGAACAAATTGACAGTTATGGATTTCTTCCAGTTACTCAACCTGGTGAGGATGACATAAACAAGTACATTGTCCGGATGTGCAAGTGTGGATGGAAGAAAAGGAGTATATTTTGGGAGTTACCCTATTGGAAGTATTTGCTAATTCGACATAATTTAGATGTTATGCATGTTGAAAAAAATGTTTTCGATAATATATTCAACACTATGATGAACGTCCCTGGAAAAACTAAAGACACTGCAAAATCACGTGAAGAATTAAAAGAGCTAGTTAACAGACCAGAATTGCATCAGGATGAAACATCTAATAGATATCCAAAGGCTTGTTATACATTGGACAAAGATGGACAACAAGCATTATGTTGTTGGTTGAAAGAAATAAAATTTCCTGATGGGTATGCTTCTAATATGAGTAGATGCGTCGATATGAACAGATTAAAGATGTTCGGAATGAAAAGTCATGACTGTCATGTGTTTATGCAAAGACTTATTCCAGTAGCTTTTCATGACTTACTTCCTCAGAATGTTTGGGAAGCGCTCACAGAATTGAGTTTATTTTTTAAAGATCTGACATCACGGTGTATTATGGTGGATGATATGGTTCGTCTAAAAACAGACATTCCTCTCATACTATGTAAGCTGGAAAGAATTTTTCCTCCTAGTTTTTTTGATTCAATGGAACATTTGCCAGTGCATTTACCATACGAGGCTGAAATAGCTGGACCTGTTCAGTACAGATGGATGTATCCATTCGAATGATTTTTGAGGAAATTGAAGAATAATGTTCGTAACAAAGCAAGAGTTGAGGGGTCAATAAGTAATGCTTATCTGGTTGAAGAAGCATCCTCTTTTTGCTCATATTATTTTGCTGATCATATAAAAATCAGACATCGCAAATGTCCAAGAAATTTTGATGATGCTCGGGCGATCGACCCTTCGATGCTTTCTATTTTCAAGTATCCTGGCAAGGCAATTGGTGGAGCTTCATCTAGATGGTTAACTGAACAGGAATACCATGCTGTCAGGACATACATACTTCTAAACTGTAATGAGGTCAAACCATATATAAAGTAAGTTACCTTCTCCAATAAAATTTACATTCATTTTAAAATGATACAATGAGCATTTTAAATGTTTTAATTATCTAATAAATTCTTTGCCAGCTTATACGAACAACAATTATATATGCAAAATCCATCTTTTAGTGCTAGTGAAATAGCTGCAAAGTTAGAGACAGAATTTGCATTATGGTTCCCAATATATGTAAGTTACAGCAATTTTAATTGAATAATTTTGAGTTTTAAGAAATATTATTCAATCTTCTAATTTATGTTAACATTATTTTCATAGGTGAAAGATCGTAGAATTTCAAATGTCGAAGATGATAGGATATTGAATCTTGCATCAGGTCCTCTCAGTAAAATAATGGTTTACTCTGATTACTATGTTAATGGCCTAAAATTCCATGTCAGACACCGAGAATCAAATAGGTTAACCTGCAATTCTGGTATATGCGTCAAAGGATCTATGGATAATAGTAACATTGAGTTCGATTATTATGGAATACTCGACGAAATCATAGAGGTTGAATACCCTGCATTACCTTTAAAAAGATGTGTGTTGTTCAAATGTGCATGGTACGATCCGACTCCAAGAACAGGTACTCGAATACATCCAAATTACAATTTAGTTGAGGTGCATGGGAACAAAAGGTTCAATAAGTTTGAACCTTTTATCTTTGGAGTACAAGCGGGTCAAGTTTTCTATCTTGAATACCCTACGAGGAGACGAAGATCTAGTCAATGGATGTCTGTTTGTCGAATGAAGGCTCAGTCAACTATAGAAATGTCGAACACCATCACTTCTCTAAATCAGGATGCAATGCAAAATGATTATGTAGAGGGATATTCAGTTGATTCTCAACTCCAGTCTACATCCCAATTACTTGTAAATATTAATGTCACCTACGAGGATATAGATGATGGAGATATGTCTAGCAGTGACGAAAATATTGAACTAATAGAGTCTAGCGATGAATATTTAGAAGATGCTACTATTGATTAATTTGATCTTATTGATAAAACTGGATACAATATTTTTTGATTTATCATGTAAGTTATGTATTCATTTTATCTCTTATTTATATATATGATCATGTCTCCAATCTTTATAATGATCTATAGTAATTTTTTTGTGCAGATACTATTATGGCACAGCAGCAGGACGAGCAACAGCCAGGTCAGCAGCCAGTTGTACTCCGTGGCTACAAGACTCTGAAAATTGTTGGAGAATCGTAAGTAATTATGATTATTATTAATTTAAGTTTAGTTATTATAAATTTTCATTATTTAATATAATTTATATGCAGGTTTTATCCTGAAGGCCACCGAGTATCCAGTTATATTACTGGCAAATTTAAAGAAAGAGCCTGCGGTGGTGGCATTACATGGCGACATGTAGACGAGGAGACGAAAACTTTTTATTACAATGAATTTGTCGTAAGTATATTTAATATATTTACTATTCTAATACATACTATTCTAATATTGAATAAACTCATTTGAATAAATTGTATTGCAGAAAAAATATACATGGGAGGACAGTCACGAGGCAGAATTTAAAAATACTTGGAATTCTTATTTTGCCAAGTTGTACCGTGACCACATGTATTATATGAGGAAAAAGGCGACGTGATCGGCATATGTTGATGCCGAGACTTGGGGTATATGGACGGCCACCTGGGCTGAAGAAAGATGGAAGGAAAATGCTGAAAAGGCTCGAGCCAACAGAAATACAGAGCCAGGTGGCCCGAGCACCGGAACAGCCCGGCATTCATCTGGATCGAAGTCTATTGTTGAGCATACCATGGACTTGGTAAATAAATTCAAAGTTATGCAAGTAAATTTTATATTTATCAATTACCATACTCGTATAATTTGGTTCTAATAAATTTTTATAAATAGGAACGAGATCTTTCTCGCCAGCCCACTTGTATGGAGATATTTCTGAAGACCCATAAGAAGAAAGATGGGTCTTTTGTCGATTCTCGATCACAGACGATACACGTACAATTATTATTTTTATTATATATTTAATTGTTTCTATATTTATTAATCTGATAATTTAATTTCAATATTAATCTGAAATTTCTATTTTTTACAAGATCAAATTACAAATAGAGTGGTCAGCCCTCGATAGAGGGGGGGGGGGGAGCCACAGACATTGTCCACTGACCAGCTGAATGAGATATACTATGATGTTGTCGGTGGACGGACAAAAAACTCTACCCTCTACGGGCTTGGCTCACAGGCCAAAGTTGCCTTCGATCGTCTGATGATGCCCAGGGGTCGTGCCTCTTCGTCCGCTTCTTCAGAGATGTAGTTTTTACGTCAGGAAAATCATGAACTGCGCTCTCAAATTGCCTCTATGGATCAAAAGATGAATAAGTGGATAGACGATCAGGAGCGGAAGAGAGCGGCGGACGAACGGAGGCATAAAGCTTTGGTGGACTATATGAAGCGGTCATAGCTAATTTCCCTCCAACACAACCATCGCAACACGGTTTTGAGTCACAGGAGACTCAAGACCCAACAGACATGGAGGAGTAGAGTTTTTTGAGGTATATGTTAAACTATGACACGTGTTTTATTTCAATTATGTTAAATTTATTTATTCATTATTTGCACTATAATAAATTATATTTTTGTTTTTCAGGACTCTGGGTACAGCTAGACATCCTTACAGTTGAGTTATTTTGCAGTTGAGTTATTTTGTTTTAACCTATCTATTTTTACTTTTTATTTTATTATTTGATATCTAGTGTAATAATATTTGTATCATGCAGTTTAACTTATCTATTTTTTTTTTTGCAGGACTTTTGATATTATGATATTGTTGTATGTTTATCAATGTATTTTGGATTATAATTTATGGATGTTGCTATCATGACATATTGATATTGTATTCTTATGTTGTATTAAATTATTAAACCTTCAAAGGTCATTTTGTTATAAAACATATTTTGTAGCAATATGGTCACTTGTTCCCTCCCTCATAAGGAACCCCTACTGGCAGAATGGATGGCTAGAGCTAAACTCTGTGATATGTTGCATGATCCTGTGAGTCATCTTCTTTCCTCTCTGGTTCTTTTATTTGTTCCAATGGGAGTTAAAAAATACTTACTAATTAAATGAATGTAGAAGAATGCCTAGATTTCTTTGTCTAACCGTAGAAGTTGCACGTATAGGTTTAGAATTGGAGTTGGAGAATGTTTCAAGAACTGATTGGGCCTGTGCAAATGCAAAGGGAAAATCATTCTACTGAAGGCATCTTTGTTGCCTTATTTATGTGAATATTTATATAATTGCTGGTGTTTCTAATGATATGTTAAAATCGGTTTCCTTGCACATTGAGATGCACAAATTTGTAGACAGTAACATCTAGCTGCATGTATTAGTTAAGACATTAGAATGCAAGCTTATCAAAACATTTCTTTGCCAGCAGTTCTGAATGCTTTCTTGTACCGTATTTACCAGTCTCTCTTTTGTCCACAAAAAGTAGTTACCAGATTGATATATTATGTATTTAGTTTAAAACTAATGCCAACAAACCCCACCAAAATTTCCTCTCTTTTTCAGTGGCTAGTTGCTTAAGACAGTAATTCAATCACAGTGCCTTTCTATCAGCATCCGTGCTATTTAGCATCTATTATCTTTTCCAGCAATTTTACATAACTTGTCGGTCCCTCTTCTAATATTTTAAACTTCTGAAATTGCTAGTTCCCTCTCTGTATTTGCATTGCATCCTTTGTACCTGAGAGTTCAAGCCCTTTCAGAAGACATCCCAGAAAACATTAAGGTTTTCTCATTAACCTTTAATTATGAGACATTAAATATTTGACACCATGATATTTCATGTATTCGGTGCCTCAAGACTTGTTATTGTGTTTTTGATGTTCTTTTCTTATTGCAGGAAGAGATACTGAAGATGAAACAACAATTGGATAAAAAGGTAATTTTGCATTGCATTAACTAGCATTGTTTCAGGACTGAAATCCACACCACATCATAATTCCTGAATGGCTTGGAGGGAGCTTTCTTTTCGAACTATTATGTATGGAAAAATATCGGTGTTAGTTCGATTGAATATCAATCTAGAACTTTTATAGTGTTCTTCATTTATAACCTCCATTAATCCAAAGAAATGAGTAATTTATGAAACATTCAAATCCATTCGAGACCCCCCAATTCTGTTTCTGTCAAAACACACCTTCAATCTATGCTATTCTTGTTAGGAGAAAAATGTTGGATCGAGAAATGCGATAGAGGGGGGGGGGGGTGAATGTCGCAAATCGTTCGGATTTAAAAAAAGAGTAAGTGCGCGGCGGAAATAGAGACAAAGCAACACAACGCTAACAAGGTCGTTTTACTTAGTTCGGAGCCTGGGTCGACTCCTACTCCAACGCCCACGGTCGTTGACCATTTACTTTGGGCAATTCTATAATGCGTAGAAAGAATACAGAAGAGAAATACAGTTTGCAATAAGAAAGATTACACTTCTGTATTTACCAACTCCCGGTGTAGATCGAGTTTCGGTGCAGTGGGAGGTTGACGGCGCTTCGTTCTTGAGTCGGGAAGTTTCCGGAGCAGAGCGCGGTCGTCAGAGCGTTTGGATGCGTTGAATGAAAGCAGTAGAGCGTGAAAGCGTCGCAGTAATTGATGCCCTGAAGAAGGAGGTCGAGGGCCCTTTATATAGGGCCTGGGGGTGCCCTGGTCGACGGGGGCGCCCCCCCACGTGGCAGCAGATCCGGTTGTTGCTCGGTCGCCGTCTGATCCCCTTATCCTCGGGATCCGGTTTGACCGGGGCGCCCGGATGACTCGGGGCGCCCGGATTGATCGGTCAAAGCCTCATCTCCTCGGCTTCGCAGGGATGCGCTTCGGCAGCTGGCAGTGGGGGCGCCCGCGACAAGCGGGGCGAAGCGCGTTGAGGTTCTTACAGACTTGGGTTGACCTTGGGGGCGCCCGGATCATCCGGGGCGCCCTGCTCAGCTTCTGCCTCACTCCTTTGAGGCTCTTTGAGCTGCAGATACTCAGTCCTTCGATCCTGCATCCAGGGTTAGTCCAAATAACAATTATATTATTATTTTATACAGCCTTAGCTGTCTTGGTTCTGATTTTGGTCTCCAAAATGGAGCCCTAAGTCGAACCGACGCCTAATGTTCCCTCAAGGGGAACGCGTCCTCACCTACTCCTCTCGGGAGAATTTACCTGGTGCCAACCGGATCCTCCAGTTGGACTTTTGCCCGGCAGCCCTTCGCCAGGTCTTGGTTTTCGCCTAGCAGCCCTTCGCCAGGACTTGGTTTTCGCCTAGCAGCCCTTCGCCAGGACTTGGTTTTCGCCCAGCAACCCTTCGCCAGGACTTGGTTTCCTGACAGCCCATCGTCAGGTGCCTAGCATCCCTTCGCTAGGACTTGGTTTTCGCCCAGCAACCCTTCGCCAGGACTTGGTTTCCTGACAGCCCATCGTCAGGTGCCTAGCAGCCCTTCGCTAGGACTTTGTTTCCTGCACTCTCAAGCAGCATTGTTAGACAACAAATAACCCTTAACTTTGAATCCTTTGCCAATATCAAAATAAGGTTCGATCTGGTGCTTCCTGCACCAACAATCTCCCCCTTTTTGATTATGGCAACACAATTCAAAGTTAAGGAAAAAGATAGCAGTTTAAGCATAAAGGTTAAGACTAATAAAACATATCAATTCGTAACAGTCTAAACCCAAATGTAATTTGAACAGTGAAAAGAGAGAGAGAACAAAAATTTCTCATGCTCATTCTCCCCCTGAATAATTAACTTAACTCTTAACTTTGACCTTTCCTCCCCCTTTGACATATATCAAAAACAAGCATGGGTGAACAAGGTATCTAACAGGGATTTATGAGTTTTTCTAAGTGCTTTATGTTTTTGACAAAGTATTTTTCAAGAATCGAGTAAAAGCATTTTCAAAACTTTTTACACTTAGATAATTTACCATTATGAAAAAAAATTCAGGCTTAAAAAAAATTTACAACTTTTTATAAAAAAAAATTTACTTAGGCAAAATTTCCAAGTTTCCAAAAAAAATTTTAACTTTTAGAAAAGGAAACTTTACTTAGAAAATTTTTCAAGAAATTTTTCACGCTTAGAAAATTTTCAAAAAAAGGATTTTTCAGGCGTAACAAGTTTTTAAACTTTGGAGCAAGTACTTTTTAGAAGAATTTGAAAATTAAGTGTCAAGTACTTGATTGAGAAAATTAAGAAAAAAAATACCCGTTAAATACTTAAGTACTTAGAAATGATTTTTGAAAAGAATTGTTAAGTACTTAGAAATATTATTTAATACTTAAAATGATAAAGTTAAGTATTTAACTTGATTTGGGAGAATATGTTTTTGAAAAAGAATTAAGTGCTTAATATGTTTTTTGAAAGAGTTAAGTAAGTACTTAAAACATTTTGAAAAAGAGGTTAATACTTTTTGAAGAGACAAAAAAAATTTAAATTTGAAAGTTTTGATTCCCACTCTTCTTTCCAATCTCTCCCCCTGGATATATATCAATAACGGAATATGTTTTGAAAGAAGTTTTGAGAAGAAATTGTGTATCAGAGCTTATGAGTTTTGAAAACATAAAAATACTTGGTATAACTCTTAAAAGCATAGCAAAAGCTTAAATTTCCAGATTAAGTCCATTTTGAAGAGTATTATGAAAAAAAAATATTTTGTATTTGTAAAAAAAATTTCGAAAAAGAGTTTTGAAAAGATTTTTCAAGTACTTTTGAGATAAATTATGATTTGAAATACATACGTACTTTTAGAAAAGTATTAGATTTTTTTTTTGAAAACAAAATATTTCACTTGACTAGGTTTCCTTTCCAGTCTGACACAATCCTAGGAAACCTTGTTAACTACAAGGATATTTCCCTAAGTGTCCTGGAAATTTTCAAACTCAAGTAAATTTTAAAAAAATGATAGTACTTAAAAATATATTCTAAAAAAGTGTATGAACTTTTGAAGGTTCAATGTTTTACTTAACTTGGTTCATTTTCCAGTCTGACACCATCCTAGGAAACCTTGTTGACTACAAGGACATTTCCTAAGTGTCCTGGAAAATTTTCAACCTAAGTAAATGTTATTTCGAAAACAATTTCATAAGTTACACAAATTCTAACAAATAGTATTTTGAAAGACTTAGATTTTTGCAAGAGTTTGAAATAAAGCATGTTATTAAACAATTTCTTTAATTTTGACCTCCCCCTAAACTTGACTCAGTCCTGGGAAGCTTGTTGACCACAAGTACTCTTCCTTTGAGTCTTAAAGTTTGAGTCAGATCAGAAAGAACTGTTTAACAAAGACATAAGTAAAAAGAAACTTTTTCTGAAGTTTTTCTTTTGACTTAGACTCCCCCTTAATTTGACACATCCTAGGAGTCCTTAAAGATCATGAAGTGGACCTTTCCTCTGTGTCTTTAGGGTTTGTCAAGATCAAAAGAAGCACTTTTGAACAATCTTCTGAGTATGATAACTTTCAAGGAGATAAATTTTTGAAAACTCAATTTGGAATAATAACACAGTTTTAAAAGAATTTGAAATGATAATAATTTTTCCAAAGCGATAGTAATATATTAAGGTTTTTGAATCAACTTTTGAAAGCCTTATTTTGAGATGAAAATAAGTTTTAAAGCATAAGGATTTTGAGAAATCAAAAAAAATATTAAGAAGAACTCCCCCTGTATCCGACATAGACTGACTTTATCTAAGACCTTAGTGTTGACTAGGTTTGACCATGTTTGACTCAGTTGACTAAGGTTTGACTATGTTAATCATGGTTTGACTATGTTGGAATTATCCTCTGAATTAAAACACAACATAAAAGAAATTCTAATTTGAACTTAATTTTCCTGTCTCACCCAATCTAGGGTTTTCAAACAGTTAGCCTTAAAAGTTCTTGTGAGACAGGTTTGAAGGTAAAAATTAATTTTGAAAAGGAATTTTCATTTATTTTGAAAAAAGTTATTTAATTTTGAAAGATTTGAAAAAAAAAGTTTAGAAAGCAGAAATTTTGAACACTGATTAAGTGATTTTTGAAACAGAATAAGTTTGAAAAATAGAAATTTTGAAAACAGATTAGAATCTATAATTATTTGAAATTTGTGTTAGATTCGAATTTGACAAAAGATAATTTGAATTTGAATTTCAGAAATTTGCTTCCAGGTCTTGGCGAGGCACTAGGCCTTCTTTGGCCGTAGCCTTATGGGATCATCCACCCTTTCCTTGACAAAGCCTTTTAATGAAATTTCATTTTCAAATTAAATTAGGTCATTTTCTGGTCTAACTAGCTTGGGTCTTGGATCGGTAGCTTCGGCTGGTTTCACCAGTCTAAAGAGACCAAGTAGACTTGATCTTATTAGATTTGGTTTCCCCAACGTACTATCATCTCACCTCCTCCCAATACTATGTTTTCAAATTTCAAGTAATTGGTTAAGTCCTTAAGCTATCTAGTCCTATGAATAACCAAAACAAAACTTCAGATAATGTCATAGTGAGGAGAAATTTCTGGATTTTCTAAGTTTGCAAAATTATTAATCAGTTTTTCTTGTATATCAATTTTAATTTTCAAAGTCTCATTTTCTTGTCTTAACATTTTGAATTTTGACTTTGCTAATATACATGATTTCATTAAGTTATCTAAGCATGCATCCATATCTAAATTTGACCAAGGGAGATTAATTAATCTATCAGTATTCAAGGTAAAGAGTGGATTTGGATGTAAATTACAGTTACCCATTTTGGTTGGTTGCCCTGGATCTTTGTAACGTTTATCTGTGCATTCCTCTTTGTAATGCCCAACCTCCTGACACTTGAAGCATTGGATGCGACTCTTGTTCTTTCGTGCTTTTGGAGCTCGTTCCTTTGTCGCCGTCGGTGGTATCGTTTGAATCTTTCGAGTAGGACACTTAGTTTGGTAGTGCCCTCTCTCCCTGCATATGTAACAAATTATATGATTTTTAAAATTCAAATTTGTAATTTTACCTTTTGATTCCTTAGGAATCTCCCCCTTAATTGTTGCTGTCTCGGATCTAAATTCATCTTCTGATTCCGTGTCTGAGTCGGACTTGGGTACCAGTTGAAGCTCCTTCTTTGGTGGTTCTCTTGGAGTTTTCCCTGCAAAAGTTATACCTTCCTCGACCATTGCAGTATCAGCTTGATTATTTAATTATAATTTAGAAAAGAATTTGAAATTGGTTACCATCTCAGTCAGTTCGTCGTCTGATTCTGCTGGTTCGATTTCGACTCTGGGTTCAGGTTCAGACTCTGACTCGGCTGTCTGTGCTTGGATCGAGAGTGCGAGATAACTTACCTGATCTTCTTCTTCATCTGAGATTTCTTGATGAAGATTGATCAATTTCTCCCAAATTTCTCTAGCACATCCAAATGAACCGACTAGCTTGAGTTGTTCGTTGGTTAGACCGCATTGAAGAATTACAGTTGCTCTTGCATCAGTCTCAATTTGGTTGAGGGTTGGTTCATCCAATTTGTCCCATGCAATTGATAGTCCATCTTCTGTAGGGGGGTGGAACCCTGTTTGAATGATCATCCATATGTCCATATGGGTCTTTAGATGGAACTCCATTTGACTTCTCCAAGAATTGAAGTTTTCACCGGAGAAGAGAGGTGGACGAACACTGTTCCATTCTTGATTGGCCATTAAGGATAAATCTTGCACACAAGGAAAAAAAATAGAGATGTACCAAGACTTGGTCTTGGATTAGTAGTGCGGGAGAGAGAGAAAAACAAGCTCAAAAGGTGTTTGCACGAATTTCGAGGTAAAATAATAATAAAATTTTTTTTGAAAATGTTGACCTTAACAATTTTGATTAATGAAGAAAAAGTAAGAAAAAAAATTTCTCGAATTAAGATAGCACGAATTTCGAGGAAAAATATTAAAATAATAAAAAAATTTTACGACAAGTTTTCACAAATTGATTCTTTTTTCAATTCTGACTTATGGTGAGAAAATGAGAATTCAGAATTGAAAAAGGTGTAAGGATATTTTAAATACACTCACAGATATTATTTATTTGAAAAATAAAGCGAAAAAAATCCGAAAAAAATTTCAAAGTGGTGGTTGCACCAACTTTGAATAACCCCGCTCTGATACCACTTGTTGGATCGAGAAATGCGATAGAGGGGGGGGGGTGAATGTCGCAAATCGTTCGGATTTAAAAAAAGAGTAAGTGCGCGGCGGAAATAGAGACAAAGCAACACAACGCTAACAAGGTCGTTTTACTTGGTTCGGAGCCTGGGTCGACTCTTACTCCAACGCCCACGGTCGTTGACCGTTTACTTTGGGCAATTCTATAATGCGTAGAAAGAATACAGAAGAGAAATACAGTTTGCAATAAGAAAGATTACACTTCTGTATTTACCAACTCCCGGTGTAGATCGAGTTTCGGTGCAGTGGGAGGTTGACGGTGCTTCGTTCTTGAGTCGGGAAGTTTCCGGAGCAGAGCGCGATCGTCAGAGCGTTGGGATGCGTTGAATGAAAGCAGTAGAGCGTGAAAGCGTCGCAGTAATTGATGCCCTGAAGAAGGAGGTCGAGGGCCCTTTATATAGGGCCTGGGGGCGCCCTGGTCGACGGGGGCGCCCCCCACGTGGCAGCAGATCCGGTTGTTGCTCGGTCGCCGTCTGATCCCCTTATCCTCGGGATCCGGTTTGACCGGGGCGCCCGGATGACTCGGGGCGCCCGGATTGACTGGTCAAAGCCTCATCTCCTCGGCTTCGCAGGGATGCGCTTCGGCAGCTGGCAGTGGGGGCGCCCGCGATACGCGGGGCGCCCGCGACAAGTGGGGCGAAGCGCGTTGAGGTTCTTACAGACTTGGGTTGACCTTGGGGGCGCCCGGATCGTCCGGGGCGCCCTGCTCAGCTTCTGCCTCACTCCTTTGAGGCTCTCTGAGCTGCAGGTACTCAGTCCTTCGATCCTGCATCCAGGGTTAGTCCAAATAACAATTATATTATTATTTTATACAGCCTTAGCTGTCTTGGTTCTGACTTTGGTCTCCAAAATGGAGCCCTAGGTCGAACCGACGCCTAATGTTCCCTCAAGGGGAACGCGTCCTCACCTACTCCTCTCGGGAGAATTTACCTGGTGCTAACCGGATCCTCCAGTTGGACTTTTGCCCGGCAGCCCTTCGCCAGGTCTTGGTTTTCGCCTAGCAGCCCTTCGCCAGGACTTGGTTTTCGCCTAGCAGCCCTTCGCCAGGACTTGGTTTTCGCCCAGCAACCCTTCGCCAGGACTTGGTTTCCTGACAGCCCATCGTCAGGTGCCTAGCATCCCTTCGCTAGGACTTGGTTTTCGCCCAGCAACCCTTCGCCAGGACTTGGTTTCCTAACAGCCCATCGTCAGGTGCCAAGCAGCCCTTCGCTAGGACTTTGTTTCCTGCACTCTCAAGCAGCATTGTTAGACAACAAATAACCCTTAACTTTGAATCCTTTGCCAATATCAAAACAAGGTTCGATCTGGTGCTTCCTGCACCAACAAAAAATTCAATCTAGAAATTTGCTGATGGCACAAAACTTAAATGAAATTCTATGCTCATGATTGAATCTATAATAATATGGTTTGTTGTGAGAATTCCACTTTGTAATCTTCAACTATATTATATCTGTATGTCAAACTTCACCTTCTTCTGAGTAGATTGCATGTCTTTGTATTGATTGACTCTTTGAACTTCAAATTTTCCTTTTTTTAAACTCCTTTTCTGTACACAGGATGTTGATTATGAGGCTACAATGGCCGCTAAATTATCAATTTCAAAGAAAATATTTGATCTAGAAAAGGAAAAATTACTAAATTCAAGCTCTTTTAAAACGTTCCTCTCCGAGAATGAGGTATTCAACAATTCAAACCTGTGTTGCATGATGTTGCAATATTTATGATGGAAATCTAAGTTGACTATGATCTTAACTTTTTCACTTAATTAAGGCAATGTATTTCTTTTCCTCTGAATTTAGAATTTCCTTGAACAGAATTGGTTGAAACCATATGAAGCATATTGTTTTCTAAGGGATTTCTTTGAGACATCAGATCGCACTCAATGGGGTAGTTTTTCTCATTTCTCCAGTGAAAAGGTACTACAGAATTTCCTTTAAAATTTTCATGGATATTTTTTGGCTATAAACAGTCTTTTTTCTCACCCTTAGATTTTTGGTGGCATATAAGCTAACTTATTAGTGTATGTCTTCTTGACTAATAAACTACTACTTTCTCAGCTCGAGAAACTGGTCTCGGAGGATGCCTTACATCATGATGTTATATGCTTTCACTACTATATTCAGTTCCATGTACATAAGCAAGTAAGAATGGATGCACTTCACAATTAAAATATAGATGATTGTGGCTGTATTTATTAGTCACAATACCTGCGTTAGCCTTTTTTCCTGTTGGGTTTGTAATTCGTTCTGTTTTTCTTTCTGATAGTTATCAGAAGCAGCAGAATATGCAAGGAAGAAAAAAATTGTATTACGTCTGCAGAAGAAGTCTATTTTCATCTACAGAAGAAGTCTGTTTTCATGATACTCTAAAACCTCTTCACTTCTGCAGAAGAAGACTTTTGATATTATGATGATATTGTTGTATGTTTATCATGGTATCTTGGACTTATAATTTATAGATGTTGTTATCATGACATATTGATATTGTATTCTTATGTTGTATTATATTCTTAATGTTTGTTTGAGAAATATTATATTTTTATTGTCAAATGTGAAAATGTGAATGTATTGTGTTTTAGTCTGTGAATATTGTATTGTGTTATTAGTATGTGAAAAGAACTATGTCAATATTTGTAATCATAGTATCAGTTGAGGACAAAATATAATTTGTTTGTTTAATTTTTTTTTAAATTCCCGACGGAATACCGACGGAATAATAATTTCCGTCGGGAATGTATCAACAGCAATATTTCGACAATACCGGCGGAAATAGCGCTTCCGTCGGCAATTTCCGACGGAAACAGATTTTTCGTCGGAAATGTATCGACAAAATTTATCAGCAATATTTTGAAATTTCCGACGGAAACAGTGTTTCCGTCGGAAATTATCGACGGAAAATTTGTTTCTGTCGGAACTTTCCGACGGAAACATTGTTTCCGTCGGAAAGTTCTGATGGAAACACTATTTCCGTCGGTAATTCTATTCATCCCGGCCTTGTTTTTTCCCGACGGGGTTGTATTTCCGTCGGTATTGACCGACGAAAAATTCTGTCGGTATATTTTTTTCCGACGGACCCATATTTCCGTCGAAAATATTGTCCCGGCGAATAATTTTCCGTCAATATTTTTTCCGTCGGAATTCCGTTGGGAATGGTTTGTGCCGACGGAATTCCGTCGGTAAATTTCGTCGGTAAGGCTGGAATTTTTTGTAGTGTGCTATCCATCCACCCATGGAGAAGGCGCATGGAGAACCTGCTCTCCACCTGCAGTCCATGCATGCTAGAAAGCCAACAGCTATTGCTGTCCTTCCACGCATGGAGAAGCTGCTCTCCAACGATTGGAGAAGCAACATCACAGCAAGGTGAATTACTTGTTCTCGCCCGGAGCAACCATCGCAACCAGCTGAATCTTTTGGGTGTTTGGCCCCGCTTACCCAAAGGAGAGAGGGAGAGATTGAGAAGAGAATAGAAAGTTAGGGTTTTTCTTGATAACTCCATGGGATATTTATAGGGCTAAGGTAGGGACCAAGAGGAAGAGTTGGATCTTGACCCACCAATGGATCTAAACCCGATCCATTAATTAAGATTCATTCCACTAAAGGATTTTAATTTAACTTCCTCATCAACCCTCATATTTTCATATGGGCTCCACATATTACGAGTCGTCCATTCCCCCGTGTTTAAGATCTCGAATGCCAATTAATTAATTTAAATTACTGACAATTCAAATTAATTAACTTCTAAGTCCTTGACTAGTACCACTCAACCTTATCATCATGCCAGATCAAATCCACTTGTAGGGTTTAGCATGATGAACCTTTTGAGCTCATCAAGGGGGCATCATCAACCCGACTCACCAGGACATGGATTCCGTCAATAATCAATATCACATCATATTATTAATATTATCTCCCAACTTACCGGGCCTATTGATCTAACAGAATAGATCTCGCCCATTGGTAAATCAAAGAAATAATAATTAATAATATATGCCCGTTATTATATCGGGATTAAGGGATCGTACTCCATAATAAAATCTTGAGGTCCTATTCAATTATCGAGTCAGTATAAATCGGATAACCTCTGGTTTTGGTCCTGCTCAATGTACTCAAAGCACACTAGTGTAATTCTATGGTCAAGACCAACCACACCTAATTACACTACAACCATACCGATGGTTTGTCCAATTCCATCTTAGTTGTGAGCCTCTACTTATACTAGGCAAGGGACTGATAACATGATCTTCCGTGTAACACCATACACCATGTTATCTACAATGCGTAGTAAAAGACTTTATGCATGCACTAATATAAATAGGCACCTAGTGTAGTTATGATTCTCTTTCCAAAATTTAGATGATCTCATATATAAAAAGAGCAATGTCTTTTAGTATACACATCTAATAATCTCCCACTTATACTCAAGGACTTTGCTGTCCTCAAAATGTCATATATCTGACTTCTTGATCCTCCACATGCCTAAAGCTCTCTCTATCAAGGCCTTCAGTGAAAAGATCTCCCAGGTTGTCCTTTGATGTAATTTAGGCAACAACAGTTTTTCCTCTCCTAGGTGATACTTGCGCTCTATGTGTTTACTCGCCTTATGGGCTCGTGATTCCTTCGAGTTTGCAACTGCACCATTTGTTTATCACAACAAAATATGATAGCTCTGAGCAAATCAGGAATCACATCGAAGTCCATCTTGAGGTTCTTGAACCATGTAGCTTTCCTGGTTGCCTCAAAGGCTGCCATATACTCAGCTTCCATGGTGGAGTCCATCACGCAGCCGCTGCGCAACACTCCTCCAAACTATGGTTGTACCTCCTAAAAGTAAACACAAAGCCCCGAGGAATACTTATACTTGCCCCTATCCGATTGGAAGACTGTATCCGTATAACCCATAGGGAATTGGTCTACCCGGTAAACCAGCATATAGTCCTTAGTCCTTCTCAGGCACTAATATATGCTTTTACCGCAATCCAATTTCCTTGACCTGGGTTACTCTGATATTTGCTAACCATGCCCTCGGCACAAAAGATATCTGGTCTCGATTTTAGCATACATGAGGCTTCCTATAGTCGATGCTAAAGGAATCGTCATTACCTGCTCTATCTCCTTTGATAATCTAAACATATCTCCTTAGATAGAGTAGTTCCACAACTGAAACGTATAAAATTTTTCTTGGAAGTTTCCATGCTAAAACGAGATAAGACAGTGTCACTGTATGAAGCTTGGGATAAGCACAACATCCTTCTCTGGTGATCCCTTAGAACTTTGATCGCCAAGGATGTGTCTTGCTTCTCCTAAGTCCTTCATATCAACTGTTTGGATGACCATACCCTTACGTCTAATAATACTTTGTCATTGTTGTCAACTGACAAAATATTATCTACGTATAGTACAAGAATACCACTACATTTCCGTCACATTTCTTACATACACAAATCCCATCCGTCCTTTGAATAAATCAATATGACTGGATTATCTCTTCAAAGCGGATGTTCCCCATCATAGGTGTAGGGATCTTGATTCATGGTCGTCAGGGACCAAGTCCAAAGACTCTCCCAAGAACATAAATTCTTCAGGTTGACTAACAACCCTCCCACTACGACGAGGCACCACCTGTGTATCTTCTGTGACACGCGGTGCAGTGACTTGTAGTATATCCTCTTGTACAGTTGGTACTAAGGTCAGAACATCCCCTCTTAATTCTTCAAGAACTAGTCTACTCATGGGCTTGTGGTTCATCACATAGTCTTCTTCTAAGAATCTGGTATTCGTGCCAACGATTACCCTCTGATCCTTAGGACTATAGAACCATCTTTCATTCCTCTAGGATTGCCTACGAACAAGAGCACGAGATTCCAATCTTATCAGTATCACCTCTCAGCACATGTGCTGAGCTATCCCATGTCCGAATATATCTTAGACTTGGCTTTCGCCCAGTCCACACTTCTACGGGAGTAGGAGGCACTGACCTAGATGGTATCAAGTATGTACGCTGTCGTTTCAAGAGCATATCCCCAGAACGGATCCGGCAACTCGGAGCAGCTCATCATTGTCCTAATCATTTCTATAAGAGCTCTTTTCTTTCGCTCTGCTGCACCGTTCTGTTGGGGCGTACTGGGTGCAGTCAATTGGGATTGAATCCCAGTCTCTGATAAGTAAGTCCTAAACTTTCCCAAGAGGTACACATTACTACGATCTGATCGCAGTGTCTTAATACATTTACTTTGATGTTTCTCCACAACTATCTTGAATTCTTTGAACTAATCAAAGATGTAGACTTGCGGCCATCAAGTAAACATATCCATACCTTTGAATATTCGTCTCACGAAGTATTCAAAGCTACCTCTATCCTGGATAGGCATAGGACCACACCAATCAGAATGAACCAATTCTAACATATCTTTAGCCCTATACCCCTTAGCCTTGAAAGGCCTCTTGGTCGTCTTACCTTCCAAGCAAGATTCAAAGGTTAGGGTATGCCCTATACCCCTTGGGAACCCCCCATATGTTCATATGGGCTCCACATATTATGAGTCATCCATCACCCCGTGTTTAAGATCTCGAATGTCAATTAATTAATTTAAATTACTAACAATTTAAATTAATTAACTTCTAAGTCCTACACTAGTACCACTCAACCTTATCATCATGCCGAATCAAATCCACCTGCAGGGTTTAGCATGATGAACCTTTTGAGCTCATCAAGGGGGCATCATCAACCCGACTCACCAAGACATGGATTCCGTCAATAATCAACAGCACATCATATTATTAATATTATCTCCCAACTTACCGGGCCTATTGATCTAACAGAATAGATCTCACCCATTGGTAAATCAAAGAAATAATAATTAATAATATATGTCCGTTATTATATCAGGATTAAGGGATCGTACTCTATAATAAAATTTTAAGGTCCTATCCAATTATCGAGTCAGTATAAATCGGATAATCTCTGGTTTTGGTCTTGCTCAATGTACTCAAAGCACACTAGTGTAATTCTATGGTCAAGACCAACCACACCTAATTACACTACAACCATACCGATGGTTTGTCCAATTCCATCTCAGTTGTGAGCCTCTACTTATACTAGGCAAGGGACTGATAACATGATCTTCCGTGTAACACCATACACCATGTTATCTACAATGCGTAGTAAAGGGCTTTATGCATGTACTAATATAAACAGGCACCTAGTGTAGTTGTGATTCTCTTTTCAAAATTTAGATAATCTCATATATAAAAAGAACAATGTCTTTTAGTATACACATCTAACACCTCCTGGTTGGGCATCCGCAGCACCACGACCAGGCCTACTCATCTCAAGCATCCGCAACACCGCGAGATGGTAGGAGGCTATGCTCCTCCTGGTCGGGCATCCGCAACACCACGACCAGGCCTACTCATCTCGGGTATCCGTAGCACCACGAGATGGTAGGAGGTTATGCTCCTACTGGTCGGGCATCCGCAACACCACGACCAGGCCTACTCATCTCGGGCATTCGCAGCACCACGAGATGGTAGGAGGCTATGCTCCTCCTGGTCAGGCATCCGCATCACTACGACTAGGCCTATGCATATCGGGCATCTGCTGCACCACGAGATGGTAGGAGGCCATGCTCTTCCTGTTCAGGCATCCACAGCACCACGACCAGGCCTACTCATCTCAGGCATCCGCAGCACCACGGGATGGTAGGAGGTTATGCTCCTCCCAGTCGGGTATCCGCAACACCACAATCAGGCATTCTAATCTTGGACATCCGCAGCACCCTGAGATGGTAGGAGGTTATGCTCCTCCTGGTCGGGCATCCACAGCACCATGACTATGCATACTCATCTCAGGCATCCGCAACACCACGAGATGGTAGGAGGCTATGCTCCTCTTGGTCGAGAGTCCACAGCACCACAACCAGGCCTACTCATCTCGGGCATCCGCAGCACCACGAGTTGGTAGGAGGCTATGCTCCTCCTGGTTGTGCATCCGCAATACCACGACCAAGCCTACTCATCTTGGGCATCCACAACACCCCGAGATGCTAGGATTTTTAAGCAATGGCGTTGGATCTTCTTGGTGAGACATCTTGTTTATTTCATGATTAAAACTGCAAGGTAGTAGAAATACACAAGCAAGTACATACTATATCTCACAAATCTCACCGAGTGTGATATGGTTGGAGGTAATTGGCATGTCATGGCCTCTCCAATTTCTTGCCCTTGTCGTCTTGTAGATAGTAGCTAACTCCGGCGAGCTTTTTGACGACGATGTAGGGCCCGCTCCACTGCGGCTCAAGCTTTCCAAGATTGCCGACCGGCTTGATTCTCATCCAGACCATGTCTCCGACTTGAAAAGTTCGGGCGATTATTCGGCGATTGTATGCTTGCTACATACGCTGCCAATATGCCACTAGCCGGGTAGCTGTTTTGTCTCGTACCTCTGACACCAGATCCAGGTCAATCAACCATTCTTGATCATTGTCTTCTTTATTGTAGTGTTGCCGCTGGACATACTCCTCGTCGACTTCCACTGGAATTACTGCATCCGCTCCATATACCATATTGAAAGGACTCTGGCCTATTCTTTCTCTTGGAGTGGTGTGATAGGACCATAGAATGTTGGAGAGTTCATCAACCCAACTACCTCCGACATGGTCCAGCTTTATCTTGAGTCCCCTGATGATCTCCTGGTTGATGACATCTACTTGGCCATTGCCCAGGGGGTATGTGACTGAAGTGAAAGCTTGATGAATTCCCAACCCTTCACACCATTCTTTGAGTTTGCGCCCTATAAACTGTCTATCATTATCTGACACCAATTTGTGAGGGATGTTGTACCTGCAGACGATGTTCCTCTACAGGATCTTCATTACTACGACCTCCGTGATGTAGGCGAGAGGACCATCTTCCACCCATTTGGAGAAGTAGTCAACCAGAACCAACAAGAACTTCTTCTGTTGGGGCCCGATTGGAAAGGGACCCACAATGTCCATTCCCCACTTATCGAATGGGCAGGAGACTGTGGAGGCTCGAAGTAGTTCCGTAGGGCGATGAGTGATATGCTAATGCTTTTGACAGACCTCATATCCGGTGACGAATTTGATGACATCTGCTTACAGCGTTGGCCAAAACTATCCAGCCAGGAAATCTTCCTAGCCAGGGATCTTCCCCTAATATGGCTCCCGCAAATGCCTTCATGGATCTCCCGCATGATATAGTTAGCTTCCTCTGGACCGACACACTTTAGTAATGGAGGGGTGAAGGCTCTTTTGTATAGTTGCTCCCCGACCAGCGTAAACCTAGAAGCCCGATGGCAAAAGAGTCGAACTTCTTTATCATCGGTCGGCGTAACCCCACTGCGTAGGAACTCCACATGAGGAGTCCTCCAATCAGGTAACGCAGAGTCAGCAATCTCTCCCTCGATCTGAACAACCGTTCCCTCTGTAGCACTCAACTCGTCTAGCGTCCACGAGGTAATGGCGCTAGCCAACTTGGCTAGCTCGTTCACTTTAACATTGTCAGCTCTGGAGATCTTCGCCAGAATAACCTCGGTGAAAGAAGACCTCAGTTGTTCATAGATAGTCACATACTTTTGTAGGCGCTCATTCTTTATTTCAAATTCACCTTTTATCTGTTAGGCGACTAGCTGAGAGTCCGAGTGCAGGATGACCATAGTAACTCCCACTTGGTTGGCTGCTTGTAACCCCGCTAGAATTGCCTCGTACTCGCCTTCATTGTTGGTGGCTCGAAAGTGGAAGCGGATGGATAAATGTAACGTATCACCCTTGGGGGAAATCATTAGCACTCCAACCCCACTGTGTTTGCTGTTGGAGGAACCATCGACATAGATCTTCCACGCTCCATCAGCTTCGGGCTCCGGAACTACTTCGAGCATGAAATCAACTAGAGCTTGTGCCTTGATGGCAATGCAGGGATGGTACTCAATCCCATATTTTCTCAACTCTGTCGTCTACTTGATCAGCCGACCAGAAGCTTCTGGATTAGTGAGGACGTGCCCAAGCAGGCTGTTGGTGAGTACCACAATGGGATGCGCTAAGAAGTATGGCCTGAGCCTCCGGGCTATCAGTATCAAAGCATAGGCCAACTTCTCCATGGTAGTATACCATGTCTCTGCATCCTTCAGGAGATGTCCGAAGAAGTAGACTGGGTACTGTACAATTCTTTCTTCCCGAATGAGCATAGAGTCCACTGCTTGTTCAGCTGCGGATAGGTAGATGAACAATGTTTCTCCTTCCAATGGCTTATAAAGGATGGGGAGACTTGTGAGATATCCTTTGAGATCTGTGAATGCCTTCTCAAACTCGTCATCCCAATCAAACTTGACTGTTTTCCTCAGAATCTTGAAGAACGACAGGGTCCTGTTAGCAGATTTGGAGATGAATCTGGATAGGGTTGTAATTATGATATTCAGTCGTTGTACGTCCTTGAAGTTGTGAGGAGATGCACTACTAGAATTTTTGCATTCAACAACACATAATCGACAACGGTTTTTTGATAAAGTGTTGTCTTATGTCAATTTAACAACAGTTTTAGTATTAACCGTTGTTGTTGTTGGTGTGTATACGTAAAAAGACAACAGTAATAACAAAATGTTGTCGTATGTATACTCAACGACAACAGTTATAAAATAACTGTTGTTTATAGGCGGGATTTACAACAACTGATGTGATAAACTGTTGTCTATTATGACAATAGACAACAGTTATATTAAACTGTTGTTGTTGTATTGTTGTGCTGTTCAAGCAATAAACAAAATCAACGGTGGATATCCTTAATCATCTTTTTTTCTCATCGCACAAACCCCTAATCTTTTCTCTTCCTTGCCCGCCAACTACCCAAACCCCCGACCATTTCCGCTTCTCTCACACAAACCCCTCGCAGCCACGAGTCGACGCCTCTCCCCCTTCTTCATCGCCCGTGTCCAAGGAAGCCCCGAGAGCGGCGCTTCCTTTCACCCTCGCGAGGTGAGCCCCGACTCCTCTCACTCTCTTCTTCTTCATCGCGCAAGCAAGGAAGCGACGCCTCCTCACTTACCTTTTCTTCTTCCTCAATCGCATGCCCTAGCTACTGACGCCCAGGCAAGCAGTACCCTAGGTCAACACCGCATCTTCATCGCTAGCTACGACAGGCGAATTGCTCCTTCCCGGCTGAGTGCCACTGCCAACGGCCCTCCTAGTGAGTTGAGATCGCTATTGATTATTTTTGGTACCGTGAGTTGGAGCTAACCTAGTCCTCTTCCTAGGGATTTCTGGAAATTAGGGCTCTTGCATGTGGCTGGGTTTCTTCTGATTGAAACAGAAAGGGGCAGAGGAAAGCTTGGTGTGTGGGTTTTCAGGTAAGGCTTGGTTGTGATCTTCATTCTTGGATGTTTCCCTTTGGATTCCCAAACTTGTACGTGAGCTCTATTAGATTCCCAAATTGCATTAGCTAGGTTTAGTTGAGCTTTGATCATTTCTTTTATGTAGGACCCAACTAATTCCTTGATAACTTCATTCATTCACTAACTGTTGATGAGTTTGAAACTAAGAACATTGTCCAGTAGAGCATAATTTTCTGCCAACCCTATTAGTAGTTTACAAGTAGATTTATAGCATCTTATGCTCTTTGGTTTGTTGTGTAAGACTTTGCTATTCAGACAAAAACTAACAATTTGTTTGTAGATATATTTTGTAACTTTATTTATTACTCTATAAGAAATTATATTTAATGTAATGAAAATGTTTAAGGATCTAAATGTTACTATACTAATATAGGCTTTGGATGTACTTCAATAGTAAGATGCAATCCATATGTCAACCTCAAATAATTTCCCTCAGAATAGATCTGACAATGCATATTATTTTAAATTAAATTTGCTTAAACTACATCTCGGAACTGATATTATGTGAATTTACGCATAGAAATGAATGGTTTGAGGTAGTTACAAATATTGACATTAGATATTGCATGCTATGAATATTGCATGCTATGAATATGTGAATATTGCATGCTATGAATATTGCTTAAGATTTTTCCTTTTTCTCCCTTATTTACTTATTTTTGCTCAAATATTGACAGTAGATATTGCATGCTATGAATATGTGATGTTTCTTGTTAGGTGGGTTAAGATTTTATTGTATAATGTGTATTTATTTTGAAGGTAGGTGTTGGCTCATTTCTAGTTGATTAGTACTTGTAACAAGAATGGACAAAGAATGGATGTCAAAGGATAGATTATCACGTGAATATGGCATTGGAGTAGAGTCTTTCTTGCAATTTGCACTGGATAACGCTAACAATCCTAATGCAATACCTTGCCCATGTGCAAGATGTGGTAATATCAAGAAGCAAAATGTTGAAATTATAAGGGCACATTTGTATAGTAATGGTATAGATTTGACATATCATACATGGATATGGCATGGGGAAAGTAGTATGGCAGAGAACTCAATGAATGGTAATGATCGAGTAGGGCAAGATGAAGACAATTCTTTTGGTGAGGAGCCTATAGATATGGTGCAGGCTGTTTATGATAGTTATGATTAGAATCCAAGCCATTTCAATAAGCTACTTGAAGATGCCGAGAAATGACTATATCCTGGATGTACCAAATTCACAAAGTTATCTGCCATTGTGAAATTATTTAACTTGAAGGCAAAATATAGTTGGAGTGATACAAGTTTCACCGATCTACTTATTTTGTTTGGAGAAATGCTTCCAACTGACAACGAATTGCCATTATCTTTGTACGACGCAAAGAAAAGCTTACGTGCATTAGGGATGAATTATGTGAAAATTCATACTTGCCCTAATGATTGTATCTTATATCGAAAGAAGTACGAAGACTTTGCCAACTGCCCTACTTGCGGGACATCAAGGTGGAAGTTAAGCAACAAATCCAAGGTAAAAGAAGGAGTTCCTGCAAAGATCCTATGGTATTTCCCACCTATTCCAAGATTTAAAAGAATGTTTAAGAATAAGGCAATATCCAAGGAGTTGACTTGGCATGCCGATAAAAGACTTCGTGATGGATATTTACGTCATCCAGCAGATGCGCCTTCTTGGAAATTAATTGATCGCATGTGGCCAGAATTTTCTGTCGAGCCAAGAAATCTAAGATTGGCTATATCGGCAGATGGGATCAATCCCCATAGTTTGATGAGTTCTGAATATAGTTGTTGGCCAGTTTTAATGATCACATACAATCTTCCACCATGGCTGTGTATGAAGAGAAAATTTGTTATGCTCACCTTGTTGATATCTGGTCCTAGACAACTTGGAAATGATATTGATGTTTACTTAGCACCATTGATTGACGACTTAAAATGCTTATGGGATGAAGGTGTTGAAGCATATGATGCATATCGAGAAGAAAGTTTCTCTCTTAAAGCTGTTCTACTGTGGACAATCAATGATTTTCCTGCATATGGGAATATGTCTGGCTGTGTTGTGAAGGGATATTATGCATGTCCTATTTGTGCAGAAAAAACTTGTGCAAAAAGGTTGAAGCACAGTAGAAAAATGTCATATACAGGTCATAGAAAGTTTCTACCTTTAAGTCATGCTTATATAAGACAAAAGAAGGCATTTAATGGGAAGCAAGAGTTTAACCCACCACCAAATCCATTGAGTGGCCATGAAGTTCTGGAAAGAGTGGAAAGAATTAATTTTCAATTGGGAAAAATAGGTGGAAAGCTACAATCAAAGAAGAATGATGGTGAAATATGTTGGAAAAAGAAATCAATATTCTTTGAACTTGAATATTGGAAGGACCTACATGTTCGACATGTTCTTGATGTAATGCACATTGAAAAAAATGTTTATGAAAGTCTCATCGGTACTTTACTTGACATTCCAGGAAAAACAAAGGATGGAGTCGCAGCAAGATTAGACCTTCTAGAAATGAATATAAGGACTGAATTGGCACCAAGGGTTGGGGAGAAAAGAACATTTTTGCCTGCTGCTTGTTACACTCTAAGTAAAGATGAGAAAAGGTGTATTTGCAAATCTTTAGCGGGAATCAAGGTCCTTGAAGGTTACTCATCTAATGTTAAAAACCTTGTCTCGATGACGGATTTGAAACTTGTTGGTCTTAAGTCACATGACTATCACACTTTAATGCAACAATTACTTCCCGTAGCCATTCGTGGTGTCTTGCCAAAACATGTCAGAGATACTATCACTCGGTTGTGTTTCTTCTTCAATATGCTATACAGCAAAGTAATAGACGTTTTAAAGTTGGATAACTTACAAAGAGAGATTGTGATGATATTGTGTTTGCTTGAAAAGTATTTCCCCCCTTCATTTTTTGATATAATGATACATTTAACTGTTCATCTTGTGCGGGAGGTCAAATTGTGTGGACCCATTTGGTATAGACATATGTACCCATTCGAAAGATACATGAAGATTTTGAAAGGGTACGTACGCAATCGCAATCGACCAGAAGGGTGCATAGCTGAATGTTATATTGCTGAAGAGGCTGTGGAATTTTGCTCAGAGTATCTATCTAATGTTCACACAATTGGGATACCATCAAGGCAATGTATAGGAGAACGTACTAAGCCTTTATCAGGAGCAGTAGTGCACTCCGCTAGGCATGATGAATTGCAGCAAGCACATCGTTACGTATTGGCGAATGATGATGAGATTGATCCTTATATCGAGTAAGAAAACTAACTTATCAGTACTTTCATTATACTTGAATATAATATTGTATTGATTTATTTATTTGAAATCATTCCATTAGGGCACACATGGTGGAGTTGAGAGCAAAATTTCCTCATAAAGCTAGGTCTAAAAGGTGGTTACAAGATGAGCATAACCGAACATTTATTAAATGGTTGCATGATAAGGTACATTCCAAACGTACTATCTATTATCATATATATACAATCTAGGTATCAGTATAATAAAATTTAAATTTTATTATATTTATAAATATAGGTTGAACAGGAGGATGCGCATTCTACCTGTCAAATATCTGAAAGATTGAAGTGGTTAGCGCGCGGACCAAGCATGAAATTGTTAAAGTATTCTAGTTATTTGATTGATGAGGTTATTTACACTACAAAACAGCGTGATGATGTTCGCATTACTCAAAACTCTGGAGTCAGTTTAGTTGCAAAGACAATGCAAGTCTCTAGTGCAAAGGATAAAAATCCAATTGTGTCAGACATGGTTTTTTATGGAGTCATTGAAGAAATATGGTCACTCGATTATCACAAATTTCAAATTCCAATGTTTAAATGTATTTGGGTCGAGAATAATAATGGTATTAAAGTGGATGATCTTGGTTTCACATTGGTAAACTTAAAAAGAATTGGATTCAAATCAGATTCTTTTATCTTGGGAAGTCAAGGAAAGCAAGTATTTTACATTCAAGATCCGGAAGATCCTGTTTGGAGTATTGTACTTGCAACTCCTACTAGAGAGTCATTTGAATATGCAAGAGAGGATGAATTAGAAGACATTGCAATCCACTATCAATCTCTTACCAGAGGGTTACCATCAATGGATGTTGACGGAGTTGATGAAAAGGAACCATCATGCATTCGTGAAGATTGTGAAGGGATTTGGGTCGACAATGTTTAACCAAAAAATAATTTGCTTTTGAAGACGTATTTGTAGACAATGATGTTATATATCTTGTTCAGATTTTATTTGGTTTTGATTACTAGCTTTTAAATCACTGGTTACCTGTAAGAAATCCTATTCAAGTATGTTCAAGTTTTCTATTCATTTTTCTGTTGGCGTCACTACTATATAGTTCTTGCTCATGTTGCTCTGGGTTAGCTGCTAAGATTCTTGCTCACTGATGATGGCTTCTGTTCCCTTTTTCTCTCATTATATCGGTATTTTGTCTACAAAAGTTGAAGAGACTAATCTAATTTAATTCTTTCTGTAAAATTGATTGGTATTGAGTGCAATGAGCCTTTAGCTTTTCTAAATTTCTGAACTAAAAGAATCCCCTCCTTTTTCATAGGGAGAGTTACTAAGGTCTTTGGGTGGTGCGAAAGCTTCAACTTCACTTTTGGGAGTTCCACTAGGACACAATTCCTCATTCCGGTAGGTCTCTGCTTTTGCTCCTGGTTGAATTAGGGAGGTCGTCAAATAATGGTAGTATCAACTCAATCACGGAAACTAGATTTAGGTTAATCTTCACAGGTTTGACTTTTTTATAATCTTTGCAGATGTGTTGGATGCTGAAATGTTTAGACTTTCTTTTAACATTGCCAAATGTTGTTTTCTCAGTTGTATCCACTGAAACTGATAACAGAGCCCTTTATGTTAGGTATTTGTTTTATTGTCTATCATGCACAAGTGAAGAGTACTTAAAACCTCACTTTCTACTAAAACACTTTCAGCATTGACAAACTACTGGCCCATGTTGATTTGTTAAGATTACAAGATAATATCTGAGTATCCGTGCTTTTACTTTGTTGTAGGCCTAAAATTCTATTGTTGTAAATTTCAATTGCTAATGATAAATAGGATTCAATAACGACGAAGAACAAACACAAAATCGTAGCTGCAACCACCAGCAATCAGGTAAGTTATATATTTTCATTAGATATTAGAGAAGCTCTCATTGCAATTGTTCTAAATCTATATTGATAATGATAGGCTTCAATGACAAATAAGGGAAAAGGAAAAATCATCTCTACATCCACTGAGCAAATGGTGGACTCTACAGAAATAGTAACAACAAGAATATCTAGAGGACGTACAAGTCTAGATAAGCTTGCTAGACATAGAGTACAAGGAATTAGAAAGCCGATGAGATTTACTAAACTTGGACTACCAGTAGGGAAGGCTGCGAGTGAGATGCAGAGTTATATCGGTTTGCTTGCAAGAGAGAAGGTGAAGATTACATACAAGACTTGGAGGCTAGTACCAAATGAAATTAAAGAATTAATATGGGAATCTGTTAAAGTACGTGAGTAGGTTTGGTCAAGTGTTACTATTCATTTTGTTATCTTAGGTGAATTTTTTTACTGCATTTCCAACTTTGTGTTTTATAGTTGACATACGAAGTTCCCCCAACTTGGAAGAAGGGTTGTTTGAGTTCAGCCAGTAATAAATGGCGTCAGTACAAATCGCATCTCACTCAAACATTCATTTCGAACAAGCTAGACAAGCCCGATGAATTGAATGAACCGCCTAGTGGTTATGGGATTTCAAAAGAAGATTGGATGGCTTTTGTCCCTACGCGCATATCCGTCGACTTCATTGTAAGTTTATTTTTTTGTTCTTTCAGAAATAAGTAGACAATAAGGTAATTAATGATTTAGTAAATTTGACTATATCGAATGTTTCACTTGACTAGAATCTAACTGCTGTCCAGAAGGAGAAACGAAAGAAGAACATTTACCCTCATCGCCTATCTCGTAAAGGATATGCACGATTTGCAGAAGAAATAGTAAGTATTATTCACTGTTCGATAATGTTGATGCATTTGCATGTTTATAGTCTAGTTCAACCATGGATGAGAGGAAGTTCTACGTAACTGAAACCAGTCTTGAGGTTGTAAAGAATTGAGAGCTTTAGTAGTCCTAACAATAAGTATTTTGCAATCAATAAGACGATATTATGATTGTGACTTTTTTTAGGACAATCGGTGGTTTCTTCCAAATTGAAAAGCAATCATTAAACTGTTCTAGCAATGAAAATAGATGTACTGAACCTATTTTGTGACTGAAAGCTCTTTTCATGTGACTCTTTCTGTACATGATCTATTGCCTGTATGTTCAATAGAAAAAAATATTTCTTTCATGGTTTGTGTTATTTCTTATTCTTCAACAGTTTTGATAACCATTCTATTTTGCCATAAATCTTTCTTTTGTTCTTATTCTTAGGCAAATGACTTATGTGAAGATGAAGAAATCAATCGTGCTATTATCTGGAAGAAAGGAAGGGTTAACAAAGAAGGAAAATTCGATGGTGAAGAGTTGAATCAAACAGTCGACAAGATTGTGAGATATTATACATAAAACTCAATTATTGTATTTCAATTAAATGCTTCAAAGTATATTATTGTTTTCATTTGGATGACAGGATGAATACATTCAACAAAAGCGTGAGGGTAAACTAGAAATAGTAGGCCCAACATCAGATATTCTTACCAAAGCACTGAATACGGAAGAACATGGGGGACGTGTGAGGGCTGTTGGAGGGCATATAACTCCAACATTATTCTTTAATGTTGATAAAAGATGGAAAACCAACAAAGTTGCTAGAGAGCTGATGAGTATGCAACATAGAGAGTTGATGGAGGCGAAACAATTAATTCAAGACCAAGATGCACGCATTAAACATCTGGAATCAATTGTCTTAAAAAAAGGTGCATCGAGCAGTGAAATTGATGACAAAGGAAGTTGCTCGGTCAAGTGCGCTCCTAAAATTGACCAAGATGCCGAACCTGTTTCTGATGAGGTCAAACCTGTAACGACCCGGAAAATTCTCTTAATATTTTCTTAAAATATTAAGCATGTTTAAATAATTTTCCAAGGGACCTAGAAATATTAAGGAGGACTTAGGCCTAGAAAATCCATGTTTTCTCATTTAAATTGAGAAAACTAAGTACCAATGAGCTTTAAATGAGATCCAAAAATGGGTATTAATTAGGTAAAATTAATATAAATTAGGTAAAATTAATATAAATATAAAAGAATTTTATTTAGGAATATTGGC
The DNA here is from genome assembly GCA_024364735.1 of Boesenbergia rotunda. Taxonomy (NCBI): domain Eukaryota; kingdom Viridiplantae; phylum Streptophyta; class Magnoliopsida; order Zingiberales; family Zingiberaceae; genus Boesenbergia; species Boesenbergia rotunda. The sequence continues at coordinate 1,026,932 of JAGFNQ010002480.1, forward strand.
ATAATTATGGGTGATTTTAGGGGGATTTTCGGAATTTAGGAAATAAAAATAATAAAATAAATGAAATAAAAATAAAATAAAAATAAAGGTGCATGAGCCAAGGATTGAACCTTAGACCTTTTGTACAACCATGTAAGCCTTAACCAACTCACCTAGCAAGGTTTTGTTAGGAGGGAATGAAGTGGAGATTGGTTAAGGCATAGAAGAAGATGAAGAGTCATGGAGAGACTCTTCATTTACCTCCTTAATGGGCCATAAAAGGGGGGGTTTTGGGAGTTACCTCTTCTCCCCATTACTTGCATTTTCGAAACTCTCCTCCTCCCTCATTCTAGCCAAACACCTTCAAGGGAGTTTCCCCTTGGAAAAGCTTCCACCAAGGTTCCATCTCCTAGATCTAAAGTCTCTTCCAAGGATACAAGGACAAGGGTGTTCAAGGGTCCAAAGATCTTACCATTTTCTTCTCTTCCAAGGTTCAAAAAATCAAGAAACCCAAGGTAAGACTCCCTCACCTGTGGTATAATAGTTCCCTATGATTTTTATGATTTTTAGTATGATATATAGTGGTTGGTTTTCGAATTGGATGTTGAAGGGAAAGAAAACCAAGACCCTCATGTTTAAGGGTTTCGGCCACCATGATTTACAGGTCTATAATTATGCTAAAAATCATGATAATGTTATTTAATGTTCCCTTATGATGTGTAGAGGTTAAGTATAATTTTTGGGAATTTTTGGAGTACCCTAGGACACCCTAGGGTTTCGGCCAACATGAAAGAAACAAAACTAAGAACCCTAAGTTTAAGGGTTTCGGCCACCATGATTTACAGGTCTATAATTATGCTAAAAATCATGATAATGTTATTTAATGTTCCCTTATGATGTGTAGAGGTTAAGTATAATTTTTGGGAATTTTTGGAGTACCCTAGGACACCCTAGGGTTTCGGCCAACATGAAAGAAACAAAACTAAGAACCCTAAGTTTAAGGGTTTCGGTCACCATGATTTAAAGGGCTATAATTAAGACAAAAATCTTGATAATGTTAATTTATGTTCCCTTATGATGTGTGGAGGTTAAGTATAATTTCTGGGAATTTTTGGATTACCCTAGAGACCCCATATGTTTCGGCCAACCTCAAGGACCCAAGGGTTAGGGTTGAGCCTTTAACTTCAAGTATATGTTTATGTGTTTCCATGATAAGTATGATAAGTATATGTTCAGGATATGAATGATGCCATGATAAGAATGATAGGGTTATGATCACGATAAAAATGATGCTATGATATGTTAGGTTCATGATATGAATGATGTCATGTTAAGTATGTTATGTTTATGTTTAAGAATGAGGATGATGCCATGCTTAAGAATGAAAATGATGTCATGTCTAAAAATGAAAGTGAAGAATGAAGTTAAGGTTCATGCCTTTAAGGCATAATGATGATGTTAAGTATGATGAATGAATGAATATGCTATGAATGATGATGAATGAAAGATGATGCTTATGTCTTTAAGGCATAAATATGCTAAGACGGCACGGTCGATGGTCGACGGTACGACGGTCTTGAGGACTGGTAAATGGGCCGGTAGACGGGCCGAGCCGTAACAAGTTATGCTATGTTAAAGATGCCATGAATGTCATATGAATGATGAAGCATGAAAAGTATTTTACTTTATGTATGGGCTTGTACCGGACCGAAGTATGGGTCCAAGGGATGGGCACCTTAAGAACGCCCCGGTTTTGGACTACCGTAGCTGTCCACGGTTCTGGCACTACCGGAGCTGTGCAACAGGGATGGACACCTTAAGAACGCCTCGGTTCAGGGACTACCGACTATGCTGTCCTTACCCTAGTAGGTTGGGGCTCGCGACCTCGGACTTGCTAGGGATGCGCGCAATGATGTATGTATGTGGTACAAGCCGGGGACCCCAAATGATGTTATGATGATTATGTTTAAGCAATGAAAAGTATGTTTTAAAAGTTAAGCATCCTTATGTATATGCATTCCACTCATGCATCCATTCATGTTATGCATTATGCTATGATGATAAGATTTTATGCTTACGTTACATGTTAAGAAGTATGCATGAGAATGAATGATCTATGCCATGAATTATGCCATGCTTAGAAGGTTCACTATGTTTACGATATGCCATGAATTATGTCATGCTTAGAATGTTCACTATGTTTATGATTTATGCCATGAATTATGCCATGCTTAGAATGTTCACTATGTTTACGATATGCCATGAATTATGCCATGCTTAGAAGGTTCACTATGTTTACGATATGCAATGAATTATGCCATTCTTAGAATGTTCACTATGTTTATGATTTATGCCATGAATTATGCCATGCTTAGAATGTTCACTATGTTTACGATATGCCATGAATTATGCCATGCTTAGAATGTTCACTATGTTTATGAATTGTGCCATGAGAATGAATGAATTATGCCATGCTTAGAATGTCTATGATGTTTATGTTTATGCCATGTATCATGCCATGCTTAGAATGTTACTATGTTTATGTTCATGCCATGCTATGTATACGATAAGTGATGCAAGATGTTATGTTCTAAGTAGAGCACCAAGTATGTTAATGTTTTATGTGCTCATTATGAGATGATGAATGATGAATGGTTTTGTGAGTAGGAAAGAGTCTTACTAAGCCTGTGTGCTTATAGTCTTATTTCCTTATACCGCAGATCATTCAACGGGATAATGAAGGAAGTAGCAGGAGGGCAAGAACGCATGTGTGTCGTAGTGACTTGGCCCAGGAACTATATGTTTACTTATGTGTTTGAATAATGACCTATGGAACCTTATGATATGATGTTATGTGAGACATGATATGATGCTTAAGTTCAAAGTTAATATGCTAAGGTTCCCATGTCAATAAGTTAAGAATGATAACAGGGCATTTATAAGTTAAGTTATTCCGCTGCCTTATGATGTCTACATGCCCTAAGCATGTTAACGTAACGCCGCTTAGGAAAAAAAAAAGCGGGCGTTACAGGTTGGTATCAGAGCAGTAACCATCTCACTACACACACATCAAGCCCTCTTCCTGCAGCTTCCAAGTAAGTACCTTTTTACAAATCTTATAGTAAGATGTTTTATGATTTAGGATATGCAAGTATGAACGATAGTTATGATTAGGATATGCAAGTATGAACAATATGCAAGAATGAACGATAGTTATGATGAAAGGTACCTTAAGATATGTAACGATGAACGATATTTTTATCTTCTTTTAGGAATTAGATGCTTAGAATAATATAGGGGTAGAAAAGAACTGATATTGATCATACTTGTCTTTTATGAAGAAAAGTATGGCTAGAAGACAGAGTAACCGACTTAACGAGACTACTTCATCGCCTGACCTGATGCTCAATATACCTTATATTATAACCTATTTTAGGTCACATCATAAGACAATCATGTATAAGTATCCTACCTTATACCTTGGGTCTAAGTTAGTCATAATACAATTAGTCATAAGTGTGACTCAACCTTATGTTCATAAACATGGTATTAATTGAGCGCCATCGTAATATTAGTAATTAAGGTGAACCTAGTATTAACATAATGTTATATAACCTGTACAGTATATTAGTTATCAATCATATAACATAATTATATTATATCATATAAAGCAAATGGTAATAATATGAGAGGGTGTACTAATATCAGATTATTATAAATATAATTATAATACTAATTCCTTATCATATAAGTATTGTCATAATTCACCTATCATATAGGTTCTTAATATGAGCCTACATACAGGTTGACATGTATCATCTCAACCTATAAGTTATTACCTATACATATTATTCCATAAACAATTATAGGTATTGTACCTATAATTTAATGATAAGTAATTATAATTTATGATATTATGTATAACCTATAATATAGTCTCATGTAGGGAATTATATGATAGCCTACATACATAAGATTATAACACTCTCACCTATGTTAGCGTATAGTATTAGTTCCATTATACTAATACTAATATAGTTAATGGTATAAGTCATACGGTATAACCTAAAATGATACGCATAGGGTAGTGTCCTAATTATATTAACACCTATTATAAATTATGTGTCCACTATATTTTCATACTAATTATAAATATTAGTATTATCAACTATGTTTCACTATTATCTTATATATAATATATAAGATTACCTTAAGTTATTTTATGGTGAATATGATCCCACTTATCATATAATAACCATTAACTAATATAATTCATAGCTCATGTTGTGAACTAATATTTCGGAACCATACTATTATTATGTTTACCCATAATTATAATAAGTATATAATTATGATATATGCATATAATTACATCATAGGGCTATTAATTACACTAGCTCAATTATGACAATCATGTATGTCACTTATATCATCAAGGATATAAGCAATTAAGAAGCCGTGAATAAAGTACACATAATCATGTTAGTAATATTATCGGTTCCTTGAGTGGAAGAATTTTCCCTTATTCGATGCGCCCGGGATCCACCAAAATGTATCAAGACCTGAAGGAGAAATTCTGGTGGTCCGACATGAAGAGAGATGTGGCGCAGCATGTTGGTACATGCCTAACCTGCCAGCAAGTAAAGGCAGAACATCAGCGACCCGGAAGAGTTATGCCGATGTTCGGCGTAGACCCCTAGAGTTTAATGTTGGAGATTGGGTGTTTCTGAAGGTGGCTCCTATGAAGGGAGTGACCAGATTTGGGAAGAAGGGAAAACTAAGTCCGCGCTATGTGGGGCCGTACCTGATTCTGAAAAGAGTCGGTAAGGTGGCATATGAGCTGGAGATGCCTCCAGAGATGTCAGCTATCCATAACGTATTCCATGTGTCCCTGCTGAAAAAGCGTATCCCAAATATGGACCAAGTGATCGAGCCACAGACGGTGCAAATGCAAGAGGACCTAAGCTATGAGAGCAGACCCATCCAGATTTTGGATAGGGAAGTCAAGAAGCTGAGGAGTAAGGAAGTGCCCTTAGTCAAGGTCCTATGACAAAGTCAACGGTTCGAAGAAGCTACCTGGGAACGCGAGGACGAGATGAGGCGCAAGTACCCGGAGTTATTCTAAGTTCGAGGACGAACTTTCACGAGGTATGGGGGATTGTAATGACCCGAAAAATTCTCTTAATATTTTCTTAAAATATTAAGCATGTTTAAATAATTTTCCAAGGGACCTAGAAATATTAAGGAGAACTTAGGCCTAGAAAATCCATGTTTTCTCATTTAAATTGAGAAAACTAAGTACCAATGAGCTTTAAATGGGCTCCAAAAATGGGTATTAATTAGGTAAAATTAATATAAATTAGGTAAAATTAATATAAATATAAAAGAATTTTATTTAGGAATATTGGCATAATTATGGGTGATTTTAGGGGGATTTTCGGAATTTAGGAAATAAAAATAATAAAATAAATGAAATAAAAATAAAGGTGCATGAGCCAAGGATTGAACCTTGGACCGTTTGTACAACCATGTAAGCCTTAACCAACTCACCTAGCAAGGTTTTGTTAGGAGGGAATGAAGTCGAGATTGGTTAAGGCATAGAAGAAGATGAAGAGTCATGGAGAGACTCTTCATTTACCTTCTTAATGGGCCATAAAAGGGGGGGTTTTGGGAGTTACCTCTTCTCCCCATTACTTGCATTTTCGAAACTCTCCTCCTCCCTCATTCTAGCTGAACACCTTCAAGGGAGTTTCCCCTTGGAAAAGCTTCCACCAAGGTTCCATCTCCTAGATCTAAAGTCTCTTCCAAGGATACAAGGACAAGGGTGTTCAAGGGTCCAAAGATCTTACCATTTTCTTGTCTTCCAAGGTTCAAAAAATCAAGAAACCCAAGGTAAGACTCCCTCACCTGTGGTATAATAGTTCCCTATGATTTTTATGATTTTTAGTATGATATATAGTGGTTGGTTTTCGAATTGGATGTTGAAGGGAAAGAAAACCAAGACCCTCATGTTTAAGGGTCTCGGCCACCATGATTTACAGGTCTATAATTATGCTAAAAATCATGATAATGTTATTTAATGTTCCCTTATGATGTGTAGAGGTTAAGTATAATTTTTGGGAATTTTTGGAGTACCCTAGGACACCCTAGGGTTTCGGCCAACATGAAAGAAACAAAACTAAGAACCCTAAGTTTAAGGGTTTCGGCCACCATGATTTACAGGTCTATAATTATGCTAAAAATCATGATAATGTTATTTAATGTTCCCTTATGATGTGTAGAGGTTAAGTATAATTTTTGGAGTACCCTAGGACACCCTAGGGTTTCGGCCAACATGAAAGAAACAAAACTAAGAACCCTAAGTTTAAGGGTTTCGGTCACCATGATTTAAAGGGCTATAATTAAGCCAAAAATCTTGATAATGTTAATTTATGTTCCCTTATGATGTGTGGAGGTTAAGTATAATTTCTGGGAATTTTTGGATTACCCTAGAGACCCCATATGTTTCGGCCAACCTCAAGGACCCAAGGGTTAGGGTTGAGCCTTTAACTTCAAGTATATGTTTATGTGTTTCCATGATAAGTATGATATGTATATGTTCAGGATATGAATGATGCCATGATAAGAATGATAGGGTTATGATCACGATAAAAATGATGCTATGATATGTTAGGTTCATGATATGAATGATGTCATGTTAAGTATGTTATGTTTATGTTTAAGAATGAGGATGATGCCATGCGTAAGGATGAAAATGATGCCATGTCTAAAAATGAAAGTGAAAAATGAAGTTAAGGTTCATGCCTTTAAGGCATAATGATGATGTTAAGTATGATGAATGAATGAATATGCTATGAATGATGATGAATGAAAGATGATGCTTATGTCTTTAAGGCATAAATATGCTAAGATGGCACGGTCGATGGTCGACGGTACGAAGGTCGTGAGGACCGGTAAATGGGCCGGTAGACGGGCCGAGCCGTAACAAGTTATGCTATGTTAAAGATGCCATGAATGTCATATGAATGATGAAGCATGAAAAGTATTTTACTTTATGTATGGGCTTGTACCGGACCGAAGTATGGGTCCAAGGGATGGGCACCTTAAGAACGCCCCGGTTTTGGACTACCGTAGCTGTCCACGGTTCTGGCACTACCGGAGTTGTACAACAGGGATGGGCACCTTAAGAACGCCTCGGTTCGGGGACTACCGACTATGCTGTCCTTACCCAAGTAGGTTGGGGCTCGCGACCTCGGACTTGCTAGGGATGCGCGCAATGATGTATGTATGTGGTACAAGCCGGGGACCCCAAATTGTAACGCCCAAAAATTCTCGAAACTAATTTTAGAAATATCTTAGAATTTATGGATATTTTTATGGAATTTTTCCGTAAACGAAAGTGGCAAAAAGGGTTATAAACAGAAAATCGCGTGGGTGGGAATCGAACCCTCCACCCACGCTGTGAGAGTCAAATGGGCGGACCAACTGCGCTGGGTTGTTTTGTTGAAATAGATTGAGCGAAACAATAGATAAGGTAAAATTAGGTAAATTCGCCCCCCATAAATATAAATAGATAATTAAGGAGAGAAGTTTTATTTTCCCTCAACTCAAACCCTTCCTCGCCCAAAAACCCTCACGCCGCCCCTCTCTCCTCCCTTGGGCGAGAACACACCAAGCCCTAGGGCTCTCCTCCAGTGGCCGGCCAAGGCTCTTCTCCGAGAGATTTTCCTATATTCGGAATCCCCACGACGAGAGGAACGCGTGAGCGCGAAGAAATCTCCGAGACTCCGAGTTTCTCCGGAACCTCCGACGCCGTTCTTGGTTGTAAGTCCAAGATATCAATGTAAGTACTGCTCACCTGCAGTAAGAGGCGGTTTTCCGCAAGCTTTTCCCGTTAGAAAGTTAAAAATGCAAATTGTTCCTTAGTTTATGATTTTGCATGTATCTCTAAGTTTAATCCATGCTTGTATAAGTTTGATTAAGCACCCTATATGAGGTTAGGGGCTAAGAAAAGTTATGAGGAAAGAAAAGAGAAGATAAAGATAAGAAAAGAAAAGGCCAAGGCCTTAAGAAATCCCCAAAAGTCAAGACTTAGGGATTTGGGCACACAAGGTGCTCGTTAAAATGCCAAGGCATTTAAAGATAAGAAAGAAAAGAAGGAAAAGCTATTTTATTTTCTAAGGCCAGTACCCGGCGTCCAAGGGCGTCGTTAAAGAAATCCAGGTGTCCAATTCCAAGGTCTTGGCCCTGGTAGACCAAGGTCTGCTCTATTAGGATTGGTGGCTCGCTACCCCAACCTTTTAGGGAACGCGCATAAGATGGTACTTACGTCTTAAGTGGATCCAAGTGAGTTATTATTTTCAAGTATATGCTTTAGCAAAGTTTTTCTAAAGTTAAGAAAGTTTTCTAAAAGTTAAAGAAAGATTTAAAGTTAAAGAATTGCTAAAGTTTCAAGTTAAGCCAAGAATAAGTAAGTTGAGACTTATTAATGCTTGAGTATGCATGTCTTGAGTTATACATGTTTTAGTGTTCCTTTTAAGCATAAAAGTATCTCATGTGATTTCCCATTGTTTAAAAAGCATGTTCGCACATTTCGAGATTTTGTGAGCTAGATAGTACTTACTAAGCTTTATGCTTATTAGTTGCATTTCCTCTTGCTGCAGGTAAGGGTAAAGGTAAGCAATTCTGAAGGAAGGCGACAAGGCGGTGCTGAGTGACGTGTGTGTGGTGGCTGACCTTGGAGAGGTCCTTGGGACAAGATGAATAAAAGACTCAAAATACATTTGTTATAGAGTCTTAGTTTAAGTTAGATCATATAGAATTATATTTAAGTAATCGCATTTTAGATATTTTGCATGTCGTAAAACCACAAGTAAAGATTCCATGTCATTTCATTTAGCATACATATCTTTATGATTGCATTGGATGAGTAGAAGTGTGAGTAGTTTTGAATATTGATACTTTGTTGGAAATATTGATGCATGTGCCAAGATAGTGCTAGTTTCCCTTTTGAATCAAGTTTTATTGCTTAAATATGCTTAGAAAAGTTGCATTCACACTTCACAATGCTTTAGTAAGGTTATAGAACATGTATTTGATGTTATGAATGTATAGGAGTTAAGTTTGATACAAAACTCTAGTTTAAAGTTCATATAGATTTTCATAATTTGATTTCTTCCGCAAAAGTCCTAATTTCGAGTTTATGAAGTTGTTTTGATTGGCTAAAATGTTTAGGAAACTAGTATAGAGTATAGAAATGGTGTTGTGTCTTTGTATGGCTTGAAACTATATGTTTGGTGGACTTTTGAGACAAGGTTTCGAATCTGAATTTCAGATTTTCAGGCGTGCCAGTCGACTGGTTCAGTATCAGTCGACTGCCCTATCGAACAGTAGCTTCTGTTCGATGCATCAGTCGACTGCCAAGAGGCCAGTCGACTGGTGCCGCGCCCAGAAACTTTTTGTGGCCGATACCAGTCGACTGGTTAGGTAGCAGTCGACTGGTATCAATGCAGAGAAGTTTTAGAGAAAGGAAGTGTGCCATTGTATCATGCATGACTATTAAAGTTAGAATATCATCCTTAGATGAATTTAAAGAAAAAAAAAAGAAAGTTCCGCATTCTTAGTCGTGCATTAGAGTCAAGTAGTAGATAAAGTAGCGTTCCGTCTAAGGTAGAGAAGGCGGGTCGCTACAGTTGGTATCAGCGCAATTCCCATTCTCCAGCATCACACACATATCAGCATCAACCTTGCCGTCTTCAAGTAAGAAAGCTTTAAGTTTCAGTTTTTCTATTGCTCCTTTACTTAATTGCAGTATAGAGAAATGCTTAAGTACTTACTCATATGTGCATAGAACAAGGAAGCATGTTTAATACCTTAGTATCACGGAATCATGTTTAATCCCTAGAATGGATATTAGAGAAATGCTTAAGTACTTACTTGATTTGTCCAAAAGTAAGTTTTGGGATTATGGCACGCAAGGTGCTTGATAAAAGTTTTGAGTAAGACCAAGGTCTTACTAAGCCCTAGAACGAGTTCTAGGACTAAGAAATGAGATAAGAATCAAGACCAAGGTCTTGTTATATCCTAAAGCAAGTTTGGGAACATTACCATTAAGTGTTAAGTTATACATTTGAGGACGTCCTAGAAAGGCCCAAAACGAGGAGCAAGCTCCTAGAGGGCAAGAGGCAACAGAGTCAGTACCCCCACCAAATCTCTTAGACGTGGTGGCTCAGTTACAGAGACAGTTAGTAGAACAACAGCAAGTTATTGCCACTAGGATGGCTAACTAGCAGGTCGTTATTATTACCTCGCCGGTGGCGAATGTAGTGGCACCAGTTGTGATCGAAGACCCATCGATTACATCTGTAGTCCGGCAAGGGGGGTAAGGCAAGAAGCGTACCTCATTCAGTAGAAGAAACTGAAGCCAGGGAACTTCCCAGGCACAAGCAAACCATGGGATGCTTAAGCATGGTTTAAAACGTTGGAGAGAATAGTAGAGCTACTGGACTGGCATGAGGTAGAGAAGATAAAGTGTGCATCTTTCTGCCTTACGGGAGATGCTAGAATATAGTGGAAGAGAGTCAAGGCCAAGAGAAATGTCAGCCAGATGACATGGGCCGACTTCGAGACTGAGTTCTTCGAAGAATACTTTCACATGCAAGTAACCAACAAGCATTATGATGAATTCACGGAGTTCAGACAAGGAGAACTATCCGTGGATGAAGCAGTGAAGATGTTTAAGCGGTTAGCTCATCTGTGCCCAGAGCTAGTTAGCACAGAAAAAGAGATAGTTAGGCTAATGCTCAAGATGTTAAGGCCTGAGATAGCATTAAAGGGGGCTAGCGGTGTTAAGAGGCTGCAAACCTCCGAAGAACTAATAAGTAGTGCTTTGATTACTGAGCACTAATTAAACAGTATAAAGGCCACCAGAAAGGTTGAACGATGAAGTTCTTAACAACCTTACCGTCAGGGGAAGTGATGGCCTCTACTGAGAGGCTAAGGGCAGTATCAATCTAGATTTCCAACCGAGAGCTCTACAGTGACTTGGTAGTCCTTGAAATGAAGGATTACAATGTCATTTTAGGAATGGACTTCTTGAGCAAGTATAATGCTTTTATAGACTGCCGCAAGAGAAAAGTCAAGTTCACACCGGAAGCAGAACCTTCATTTGAGTTTATTGGAGACCCAAGGAGAAAGATAAATAGGTTCCTATCTACCTTACAAGCTCAGAGAATGTTAGAGAAGGGGAGCTCTGGTTTTCTAGCTCATATAGTGGATGCAAGTCAAGGAGAAGGATTGAAGAGAGAAGAAGTGAGGGTAGTCTGTGACTATCCTGAGGTGTTTCCTGAAGAGTTACCAGGACTCATTCCCAATCGGGAAATTGAGTTTGAAATTGAGTTAGCCCAGGAACCAACCCAATTTCGAAGGCACCTTATCACATGGCACCAGCAGAACTGAAAGAATTACAAGAACAATTGCAAGAGCTGCTTGACAAGGGTTTCATCCGCCCTAGTCATTCACCTTGGGGAGCTCCTGTACTGTTGGTCAAGAAGAAAGATGGATCTATGCGAATGTGCATAGATTATCGAGCTTTGAATAAGGTAACCATCAAGAACAGATATCCTTTGCCAAGGATAGATGATTTATTTGATCAGCTGAAGGGAGCCACAGTGTTCTCCAAGATAGATCTGCGATCAGGTTACCATCAGCTCAGAGTGAAGGAGAGTGATGTGCCAAGGACTGCTTTCAGTACAAGATATGGGCACTATGAGTTTGTGGTCGTGCCCTTTGGAGTGACAAACGCCCCTGCGACATTTATGGATCTAATGAATAGAGTGTTCAAGGATTTTCTGGACAAGTTCGTCATTGCCTTCATTGATGATATCCTAGTGTATTCAAAGACTCGGAAAGAACATGAAGAACACCTGAAGATAGTGTTGCATACCTTACACCAGAAGGAGTTGTACGCCAAATTCTCAAAGTGTGAGTTTTGGCTTGATCAGGTGGCCTTCCTAGGCCACATTGTATCCAAAGAAGGCATTCAAGTTGATCCAGCCAAGATAGAAGCAGTCAGCAACTGGTGTAGACCCAAGAATGCCAGTGAAATCAGAAGCTTCTTAGGCCTGGCAGGATATTACAGAAAATTTGTGGGAGGAGTTTTCCAGAATAGCCTCTCCTCTCACAGCCCCTGACCAGAAAGAACCAGAAGTTTGAGTGGTCAGATAAATGCGAGCACAACTTCCTAGAACTGAAGAAAAGATTGACTAGTGCTCCCATCCTGACTGTTCCAGAGAGTGACAAGGCCTTTGACATCTACAGTGATGCATCCAAGATGGGCCTTGGAGCTGTCCTCATGCAAGACCGGTAAAGTAATAGCATATGCCTCCAGACAGCTCAAGGACTATGAGAAGAATTACCCTACCCACGACCTTGAGCTAGCAGCTGTGGTTTTTGCACTGAAGCTCTGGAGACACTACCTGTATGGAGTGCAGTGCAGGATCTTCACAGACCATCAGAGTTTGAAGTACTTCTTCACTCAGAAGGATCTGAATATGAGGCAGCGCAGGTGGCTAGAGTTGGTCAAAGATTATGACTATGAAATCCTCTACACCCAGGTTAAAGCTAATAAAGTGGCAGATGCACTGAGCAGAAAATCCTGTGCAGCACTGATGTCCCTATCATCACTGTCTCTACCACTTCAGAAAGAAATAAAGNTTCTTCAAATATTCGAGCTTGCTCGGGGCTGCTTGGAAGAGTTCCATCCTTTAGGTATGCGATGAATGGAGCTCTCCAGTCCCCCTCTAGCTCTATTTCTGCTTCCCTCTCGACCCGAGCCACTAACATGACTTGAGGAGAAGGCTTGGGGAAGACCCACGGACGGACAGAACTAGCCAGCCGGGCTAATTCATCCGCCTTGGCATTGTCCCCTCGGGGGATCTGCGTAATTTGAACTTCTTGAAATTCTGCCTGTAATTGTTGATATGCCTCCACGTAAGCCTGTAACTTCTCATCGTTCACTTCAAACCGGCCGGCCACCTGTTGAGTCACTAATTGGGAATCAGAATGCAAGATGACCCGAGTGACCCCGACCTGTCTGGCTGCTTGGAGGCCTGCTAAAAGGGCTTCGTATTCTGCTTGGTTATTGGTAGCATTATACTCTAGGCGCACGGCCAAATGGATGGGGTCTCCCTTGGGAGACATCAATAAGATCCCGATGCCACTCCCTGCCCGGGTGGCTGACCCGTCGACATATATTTTCCAGACCTCCTCCTCCTTCTCTGTATGAAGTTCGCTTAAGAAATCTGCTAAGGCCTGAGCTTTGATTGCAGTTCTGGGCTGATACTGAATATCATACTCGCTCAGTTCAGTAGTCCACTTGACCATCCGACCTGAGACTTCAGGGTTGATCAGGACCTTCCCGAGTGTGCTATTGGTCAGCACTCGGATAGGGTGAGCCAGGAAATAGGGTCGCAATCGCCGAGCCATCAACACAAGGACATAAGCTAATTTCTCGAGTGTAGTATACCTACACTCGACCTCTTTAAATAAGTGCCCAAAGAAATAGACCGGCTGCTGCTCGGTCTCTTTCTGGGTTACAAGCACAGAACTCGCAGCTTCCTCAGTAGCTGATAAGTAAATGTACAAGGGCTCTCCTTCCTCGGGCTTGGCTAGTATTGGCAGACTGACCAAGTATGCCTTCAATTCCTCGAAAGCTCGGTCACATTCGGCATCCCACTGGAACTTGGAGGCCTTGCGCAGGATCTTGAAAAATGGCAGGCTTCGATCGGCCGACCTGGAGATGAACCGGGATAAGGCCGTGATCCTCCCAGTCAGGCGCTGAACTTCCTTTAGATTTTTAGGCGGTGGCATGTCTAGCAGCGCTTTCACTTTGCCTGGATTGGCTTCTATTCCTCGCTCGGTCAAGATGTAGCCCAGGAATTTCCCGCTCTTGGCTCCGAACAGACATTTCGCCGGATTGAGTTTGAGACCATACCTTCGCAGGGTGCAACAAGTTTCTTGTACATCTGCAATGAGGTCGGCAGCCCGGGCAGACTTGATGAGGATGTCATCAACGTACACTTCCACATTTCTGCCGAACTGCTCTTTAAAGACTTTGTTCATCAGTCTCTGATAAGTTGCCCCGGCATTCTTGAGTCCGAAGGGCATAACTGTGTAGCAATAGGTGCTTTCGGCAGTGACAAAGCTGACCTTCTCCTGATCACCCGGATACAGTGGGACTTGGTGATATCCCTGATAGGCATCAAGCATGCAAATAAGTTCGCTTCCTGCAATGGAGTCCACCATCTGATCTATTCGGGGAAGCGGGTAACAGTCCTTTGGGCAGGCTTTGTTCAGATCTCTGAAGTCAATGCAGATTCTCCACTTGTCTCCCGGCTTGGAGACCAGCACCACATTGGCCAACCAGGCCGGGAATTGCACTTCTCGGATGTGTCCTGCTTTCAGCAACCTCTCCACCTCGGCTTGGATTATCTTATTCTGCTCAGGGCTGAAATCTCTTTTTCTCTGCTTCACGGGTCGGGCGTCTGGGTACACGTGTAGCTTATGTTCCATAACCTCGGGCCTGACCCCCTTCAGATCTTGTTGAGACCAGGCAAACACATCTTGATTCCGTGTCAGACACTCTATCAATTGCTGCCGGAGGTCGGGCGATAGTCCTGGAGCTATCCTCACCTTGGCTTCCTCTCGGCCCAATAAGAGTTGGACCTCTTCCTTTTCTTCCATCATGTCAGCCCAGGGAGAAGGCTGAGAGGTCTGTACCATGTTACAGCTGGCCGGCGCAGGTCGGAAGGTCTTGCTTACTTCCAGTCGGACATCATTCACATAACATCGGCGGGCGACCTTCTGATCTCCTTTGGCTTCACTGACCTGGTCTCCTACAGGAAACTTGACCTTCAAATAGAAAGTGGACATCACTGCCCGGAATTCATTCAGGGCTGGTCGGCCTAGGATAGCATTGTAGGCTGAAGGGGCGTCCACTATCAAGAAGGTAGACCACCTGGTCCTTCTTAAAGGTTCCTCGCCAAGAGATATGGCTAGCTTGATCTGCCCCAGCGGATGAACTTCATTCCCCGTGAACCCAAATAAGGGTGTGGCCACGGGCTGTAGCTCGGACATTTCAATTTGTAGTTGCTCGAATGCCTTCAAATATAAAATATTCACTGAGCTGCGTGAATCCACTATGGTACGGTGGATCTGATAGTTGGCTATGACCGCCGTGATGACCAGGGCATCATCATGCGGTACTTCTATTCCTTGTAGGTCGGCAGGACCGAAGCTAATCTGTGGTCCCTGAGCTTGGGCAGAACTGCAGCCCACTTGATAAATGTCCAGGCGTCGGACCTGCGACTTCCGAGCTCTATTGGAATCTCATTAGGTAGGCCTGCCCGATATGATGTTGATGGACCCGTGCACGGAGTTTTGCTGATTGGCTTGTTCCTCGCTGGCGTTTTCCGGCTCGGGCGAGCCAGGAGTCGGGAATAGCCGTCTGGCTATAGGGGCGGCTGGTCGATCTCGAAGCTCGGGCTGGTTAGGCGGTGCTCTTCCTCGGCCACGGCCGCCTCCTTGATGACCTCCTCTCGGGCTACCTCGGCCGGCGCGGCCCCGACCTCTGCCGGCTTGCCAGCAGTCCTGAAGATCGTGTGTATGGCTGTTATGGAAGGAACAATAGGGTTGCCATCTAGTCGGGAGACAGCCCTGGGCTACTTGCTGAACTATTCCCCTCTCGGCTCCTAGTCGGTGTCCCATAGCTCGGGGGCTCCTCAGGGGTCCTCCCGGAGGCACACCCCTTTGATGTTGCTGAGGGTTATCGGGCGTAGGCCTGACCTCTGGCCTCCTGGCGGCTTGTGCTTCTTCGACGTCCACATATTTGCTAGCTTTCCCCAGAAGGCTCTCAAAGTCCTTCGGGGGTTTGCGGATCAAAGATCTGAAGAACTCTCCCTCTTGCAAGCCTTGCGCGAAGGCACTGACTAACACCTCGGATGTGGCAGTGGGAACGTCCAGGGCGACTTGATTGAACCTCCTGATATAGGCTTTTAAGGACTCCTTGGAGCCCTGTTTCATGGTAAATAGATTTAGGCTTGTCTTGTGATGTCTCCTACTACTAGCAAAATGTTGCAGAAACAATTTCTTGAAGTCAGAGAAATCCCTGATCGACCCCTCTGGGAGCCTGTCGAACCATCGCTGAGCCGGCCCGGCTAGAGTGGTCAGGAAGGCTCGGCACCTAATACCATCTGGGTACTGGTGTAGCATCGAGGCATTTTCAAACTTCTTTAGGTGTTCTTCTAGATCAGTGGCTCCTCCGTACTCAGCAACAGACGGAGGTCTGAAGTGCTTGGGCAGTGGCTCGTTTAAAACTTGGCTGGAGAAGGGGCATCCTGTGCGCTCAGTCGGGAACGACACAAGGGGGGCCTTCCCTTTGCTAGCTCTGGTATGGCTAGATGTAGCTTCGTGTGGATCAGATTGTCCTGCTCCTTCGGCTGGGCCAAACAGCGCCCGGTGAAAGTGGGGGCTGCCTTCCTGTTGAACCCCTCCCTCAGTGCCTACATGAGCGGTGTGCTCGACCGGGCCCGGTGGGATAGGTCGGGCGGCTGCCAGCTGGGCCTCCGCTAATTTCCGGGCCCTGGCTTCGATCAGCAGATCCAAGTCCTCTTGTGAAAGAGTAACGGTCACCCGATTGGAATCATTCATCTTCGACTTTCGATCAGGCGAAAGTTCCCACAGACGACGCCAAATTTAATCTTGTCGACAAGCGAAGATCGGTTCTCCTCCGAATGACTCGGTCTGACCAAGCTGACTCGGTCTACTGTAGCCTGGGAGGTCGGACCTAAACAGAGCTCTCAATGCAGTGGAGTGGTTGTGAATGAACAGCGATCCCCCCGTTAAGCTCAAGGGGGGGGGGGGTTATATAGGAGCTTCCCCCGTGCGAACTGTCACATCCTATCAAGAATTAGTCAGAGATTAGGTTAATTAATTGGCGATGTGAGACTGACATAGCAGTCTGTCATTTTGTGATCCTACCCCTAATTAACATTGGACGGCCACGTCAGATGATGATGACGTCTCTTAACGGAGAGTTTTGACGGAGCCCTTCGAGGGATGAGACTCGAGAACTCGGCCTCGATCGCTCGACCTTAATAGGTCGGCCCGAGAGCTCAGCCTCGGTCGTTCTGTCTCGGGAGGTCGGCCTCGGGAGCTCGGCTTCTATCGCAGGACCTCGGGAGGTCGGCCTCGAGAGCTCGGCTTCTATCGCTCGACCTCGGGAGGTCGGCCTCGGGAGCTCGGCCTTGATCGCTCGACCTCAGGAGGTCGGCCTCGAGAGCTTGGCTCTATCGCTCGACCTCGGGAGGTCGGCCTCGGGAGCTCGGCCTCGATCGATCGACCTCGGGAGCTTGGCCTCTATCGCTCGACCTCGGGAGGTCGGCCTCGGGAGTTCGGCCTCGATCGATCGACCTCGAGAGGTCAGCCTCTATCGCCCGACCTCGGGTGGTCGGCCTCGAGAGCCTAACTTCTATTATCCTTGAACCGGGTTGAACCGGGTTTTTCTCCGACCGGGCTCTCATCCCTGATAAAAAACTTCTCGCTCGGATCATCGTCGATGGTATCTAAGCGATAATTAAATATGTATATATAAAATATTACGTCGTGCTATATTATAATATATCATTCACTATAATTTTTACCATCTCATTTTGACTATCCCTTCTATTGCTATTCAAAATTAGACCTTCACCTTCGAAAGTTTGCTCCGCCAGTGGAAATGTGTCAATTTCAATCATTGAATTTTACTGTTTTCCTCTCGAGCAAGCATCCTCACTAGCGAACAAACGGGCTGATGCAAGTCGGTACGACGCCCATTGAATTATGCACTTCTTCCCCAAAGGCAAGAAGATATCCATTTGCGCCAGCTGAGGACTGGAGAGCTCGTACAGCAGCAGAGATGGTTCATCTTCCTCTGTCTGCGTGGTCGCTGCTGCTGGTGCTCTTCTTCTGCAGCGCAAAGGCGATATACACTCTCTGGTGGAAGCCCAAGTCGTTGGAGAGGCAGCTGAGACATCAAGGCATTAAGGGCAACCCTTATAGGTAGAGGATTATTTCTTCCAGATAGTCGAATTCTCATTCATGCTGTAGTAGCAAGCTTGTTCTTGGTCGAAGTTGACTGAATGATTGGTTGTTTCCTGGAGCTGGTAAAGCAGGGTCCTTTATGGAGACATGGAGGACGACGAAAAGGCAAGGGCCATGGCCTTGTCCAAGCCAATCGATTTATCGCACAGGATCGTGCATCGAGCTTCTCCTTCAGTTTACCAACTGCTTCAGAAATATGGTATGGTAATTCTACTCGAGCAATTGTAGCTTCCCCCAGTTCGGTTCTGGCTGGTTCTTGCGTGATTGATGGGTGATCATGGCTGAGCACAGGGAAAAGGTCAATGGCTTGGGTGGGAACGACGCCAAGGGTGACTATTTACGACTCAGTGATGATGGCTAAAGTGCTGATTGACAGGACGCACCAGTTTCAGAAGCCTCCTCTTAACCCCCTCGTGAAGCTTCTGACCATGGGGGTCTCCACCCTGGAGGGAGAGGAGTGGGCCAACCGGAGGAAGATCATCAACCCAGCTTTCCACATCGATAAACTAAAGGTTGCATGGTTGGATACATGTAATTGCATACTTATCAAAATATTCTCAATCTGAAATGGTGTGCCTGCCACTGCAGTCCATGGTGCCTGCCTTCCAGAAGAGTTGCATCGACATGGTGGAGAGGTGGCAGAACATGACCAGCGAGCAAGGAACTTGTGAAGTAGATGTTTGGGATGAGCTCCAGAATCTTACTGGGGACGTGATTTCGCGCACTGCATTCGGAAGCAACTACAAGGAAGGCAAGAAAATCTTCGAGCTGCAGAAGGAGCAAGTTCTTCTAGTCATCCAAGCCGCACGGATTCCTTACATTCCAGGCTTCAGATTTGTACCTACATCAAGTAACAAGAGGAGAATACTCATTGACAATGAGATCAGGAGCCTGTTAATGGATATGATCAACAAAAAGACAGAGGCCATTTCCAAGGGAGAAACTACTGGTGACGATTTGCTTGGCTTGCTAGTCCAATACAACAACGATAAGGTTCGCGGAGATCGCAGCATAACAATCGACGACGTGATTGAGGAGTGCAAGCTCTTCTACTTTGCTGGCCAAGAGACGACCTCAGTCTTGTTGACATGGACACTGATCCTTCTATCCATCCATCCAGAGTGGCAACAGAGAGCCCGAGAGGAAGTTCTCAGTGTCTGTGGCAAAGAGTTGCCTGATTTCGAGTCAATAAACCACTTAAAGCTTGTGAGTAGCAGAAGATCTTGAAATCTTCATCTTGCAATTCAGTATAAAACTTGTGTATTGAAACTCTGGCTGTTCATCTCTTTCAGGTCACTATGATACTGTATGAGGTTCTAAGGCTGTATCCACCACTGACTGTCTTATTTAGACGAACAATCAAGACTGCGAAGATAGGAGATCACTTATCATTGCCTGCTGGAGTTGAAGTTTTGCTACCAATAATATTCATTCATCATGATCGAGAAATATGGGGGGAGGATGTTGAGGAATTCAAGCCTGACAGGTTCTCAGAAGGCATTGCAAAGGCATCGAAAGTTTCGAATGCTTTCTTTCCTTTCGGATGGGGTCCCAGGATCTGCTTGGGCCAGAACTTTGCGATGATTGAAGCGAAGTTGGCTTTGGCTAGCATTCTTCAGCAATTCTGTGTTGAACTATCACCTTCTTATGCTCATGCTCCTCATACTGTAATAACTCTGCAGCCACAATTTGGAGCTCAGCTCATCCTGCATCACTCTAAGTAACAATGTTCTGAATCTTCTCTTGAATCAACTTAAAATAAAGTTTCAAATAAAAGGTATTGTTAGAGATCGATGATCTTGTGTTGAATCTATTTGAATAGAGTTTTAGTCCTCACGTGATAGACTGATGGTTAATACGTGGATGTTGTCAGCATAAGATCTGGAGGTCAAAATTTGGCAATGTTAATGTGCCCGCTCTCCCCACACACTAGCCACAGCATCCGGGCTAGTAGCTCCCATGATTTACCTCCTTCGTGTTGGTCCTAAGACGGGTTGGCGGGGGCGTTGGGGGCGGGCGAATCGCCTTTTATCAGTATTTGAATAGTGTTTTGGAGTCCCGAGGCTATGGTGCAGTGGTAGAACGACTAATCTTTATCTTAGGCATCCGCGGTTCGATCCTTAGCTATGACATATTATGTAGGAATTTTTTCTCCAAATGGGGTGTGAACCCTGGGACGCTGGGCTTCTAGACCGTCCATCGCAAACACTTTCCGATTTACATTGGTGATCAGTGACAAACTTTCGTGGGACCGAACTAAACACCTCAAATTCGTCTGCTACACTATCTAATTTTTTTTTTTATTTGAATAGAGCTTTGGAGCACAATAGTCCCCTTATTTGGTGCTCTCTTTGTCAATTATCATTGAGTAACAATTCAGTGTTGATTGGTGAAGGTTTCAATTTACCTAAAACAAAAGCATTGCTAATTGCTACTCAAACTAATTAAATCAAAGGTAAAATATTGATTATAGCTGAAAAGGCATTTTTGTCGATGATCTTAGTTCATAAATGGGATGATGACGAAGGAAGAGAAAATAACATTGGGTAATTATCATGGCGTATATTAAATTTATCATTATTACCATACTTTATATGTCGAAGTTACCTAACAACATTCGTATTTAGAGGGGGCACTTATAACTGTCACCGCATATATTAAATTTATTATTATCGTCACTAATGGTAAACTTCTCATATCAGCTCTCTCTCACCCAAGTTGGTCTCGGAGACTTCCCTCCCGAGATTGTCTTGGAGACTCTTTCCCCGAGTTAGGCTCGGGCTCCATTCTCCCGAGTTGGTCTCGGATATTCTTCTCCCAAGTTGGTCTTGGAGACTTCCCTTCCGAGTTGGCCTCGAGGTCTCTTCGCCCGAATTGATCTCGAGCACTCTTCTCCCTAGTTGATCTCGAGCATTCTTCTCCCGTGTTGGTCTCGGGGACTCTTCGCCCGAGTTGGTCTCGCGCACTCTTCTCCCGAGATGATCTCGGACACTTCTCTCCCACCTTGTAGTCACGCCATGTACTTTCTCGAGCCACGTGTCCGTCTTGGGTTAACATCCCAATCACAACGCCCCCATTAATCTAATCGAAGGAAGCTTGCCTGATTGATTAGACTTGCGACGCTTTGGGAGAGAAGTGTATGTTGGATCGATGTGGATCGGCAAAGGGAGGGTGAATTGCCCTTGTAAAATAAAATAAATTTTTGTGCAGCTCACAAAGATTTTAGATTAGTTGCAACAATAAATTAAAATAAACATAAACTAATTAACTAGTAAAAGGCTAGGACACAAGAAGTTACTTGGTTGTAACCTGGGTGGTTGCTAATCCAAGACGGTTGAATTCACTATCAAAATCTCCTTCTAGCGGAGAAATCTTTTACAACTTTGTAGCACAAGACAGAAGCTAGAAAACAAGAAGAAATTCGTATGCTTTGATGGATGATTTGGAACTGAGCTTTGGAGGCCTATTTATAGCCCCGGTCAATTCTATTTGATTGCTGACATGGGACTATAGGGCGCATGAGTGATTGAGGGCGCCTAACACGTGGCTCAATTCACAAAATGTCTAGCTGGGTGGATAAAAATTACTCTCAGGCACCTGTAAGCATAGGGCGCCCGAGTACTCGGGCGCCCCTATACATACGAGCGCCTGAGAGTCGTGGCACCCCTATGCATATGGGTGCCCGAGTTGGTTTTGGTCAGGAACTTGTTGCCATCTCCAACGGGACTTCTTGGGTGATTTCTGGTCAACCGGAGTTAGGCTCACCCGAACCTGACTCCGACCTTTCGTCCCTCGAGCGTCCTTCCTTCGACTTCTCGTCCCTCGGACATCACGCACGTCCTTCTCACTCCACCGGTGTACTCGCCCGCAGCTTCCGCGTCCCTCAGATATACCGAGCCCATCGGCTCACTTCCTCGTGCAATCCTTCTCGTTCACTGCGTCGTATTGACTTCCTCAATCCTAAGCTTCTACACACTTAGACAGAGGGATCAAAAACACAACAGGATCTAACCTTACTTGGTTATCACATCAAAACCCACTAGGGCACCAACAATCTCCCCTTTTTGATATGCATCAATCCAAGTTCAGTTAGGGTTAAAAAGAACAATAATATTAACTAAGACAATTAACCATAAAAGAAATATTGAAATTTAAAACCACAACCTCCCCTTGAACTTAAACTAGTCTCCCCTTTGATCACAACAAAAAATTGGGGCACAAAATAAGAGTAGGGAAAGGAAAAAGAAAAAAATGTGAATTTTAAAATATTTTCGTTAGAAAATTTTGAGTAAGTGTAATAAAATATTTGAGAATAGGTCAAAAATTTCGGAATGAAATAAATTTTCTGTGATCCAAAATAAATCAAATATTCACAAATTAAAATTCTTGAAGATTGAATTTTCAAATTTCAAAATTATATAAAAAATTTGGAGAAAATTATATTAAAGTCAACAAATGAAGCGTAATCAAGAAAATTGAATTTGATAAAAATAATTTTCTATCAAAATTTAAAATTATAAATCAAATTTTAATAAAAAATTCATAGAAAATCACAAAATGTTAGAAAAATCTAAATTTTTTTGTTTAAGTGGAAAATAGAGTTTCGATCTTGTTCAAAAATTTTCATCTTTAAAAATATTATCTAAGTCTAAAAATAAATCAAATATTGATAGAGTGAAATTTTGAAGAATAAATATTTAAAATTCAAAAACACTTTAAAAATTAGAATAAAATTTTACTAAGTCTTCTAATGTATCTATATCCAGAAAAATTTGATCTAGGAAAATAAATTTTTTTAATCTATTTTTAAAATTTAAAATTTGAATTTCGACGATAAATCGTGAATATTCGAAAAATCTCAAAAATACACAGTAAGTAGAAAATATATTCGTGTATTGAAGAAAATCTGAACATGATTTTATCAAAGTAAAATTCGACTGGATCTATTTTCCAAAGAAGGTAAATAATAAAGAGTGACAAAAAAAATATGTTGACAAAAATGTTAGTTTGTTTCTAGATAGCACTAAAATATAATGACTGAAAATTAATTTAGAAATGACTTAGAAATAAAATAAGTTCCCATCTACGGGGTTAATTAAAAATTTGGGAGGAATATAATTCTTGGGCACTTTTCTAAGTTCACCCCTATGATTTTTAATATATAGTTAAATTATCAGGATAACTATTTTTCTTTGTCGTAAACATGCAATATCAAATTCTAATTTTTAACTAAGTTTCTCAAATTAACATTTTGTTTTTCAATTCTCGATTCTCTTTTTCTAATTTACAGTTTACTTAAGCATCGCTTTTATTCCATAATATAATTAATCATGAGGGAGAAAACATACCTAATTACCGGGTCGCTTTCCAAAAGAGGACTCACCCTTTATCGCTACTTTCTTTTAACGTTGCTCCCCCTTCTTCAGTGCTCTCCTCTTGATGACTTGTCATCAGTTCAAGTCCAGCATATTCTTTAGTTTCGATTCATCGACGAGGTCTCGTCCCAGGTGGCTTTCAGTGTCTTCTTCTTCTTGCTGTTTTTGAGTTTGGGACACTGATCTTTCAGATGACCATCCTCATTGCAGTTATAGCATCGGACTGTACGTTTCTTTGGAGTTGCCTTTTGTCCTGAAACTTTGAAAATTTATTAGCCTTTTTAAAGAAACTTTTAAGGCTTTTTACCATTTCGTCGTTTTTCATCATCGTTGACGATTCCTCCTCGATCTGGTTTTTCCTCGCGTTCAGAGTGTCGTTGTCCGTTTTCCTGCTCTTCCCTACACATCGAGACTCGTGAAGCTCTAAAATCAAAAAAAGATATTCTAGAGTACTTACCTCAAGGTCTTTTGATATGAAATACGCGTCGATTACTGAGGTCAATCCGGGGTTCTCAGGAAGCATTTAGTAAGTACCGATGAGCGTCGTGATTTGTTACCTTTTCACCGAGGTTCTCAAGGCTCATGATTAGCTCTTTTACCTTGGCGTGCATTGGACAACTGATTGCCCGTTTTGCATTCGGAGGTTAGTAAGCTGGCTTCGAAGGATATCTCATCGCACTAGTTTTGCCTCCAAGGTGCTTCGTGCAATTCCAGGAACTTTTCCAAAATTCCTTTGTCGAGTCGTACTTCCCAATTTGATTGAGATCTTGCTCGGGGAGGGCAGTCAACAGATGGAATTTCTCTTTCCATTCGCTATAGTGTCTGCTTGCTCTTTATTCCAGGAGTCAGGTTCCTTAATCTTTCCTTTGTTATCTTTCAGAAGCTAAAAAATTATTTTTTATTATCAATAATAATTCATAATCATTAGTAAAAAATACCTTCATCTTCCTCTTCTATGTTGTGAACTCCCCTTCAAACATCGACGGGTAGATCATTGGTCCAACCATTTTTTAGAAGTTGCTGCAGTTGGCGGTTAGTCCTTCTGCGACGTCCTGGCTCAGATACCACTTGTTGGATCGATGTGCACCGGCAAGAGAGGGGTGAATTATCCCTATAAAATAAAATAAATCTTTTATGCAGCAGACAAAGATTTCATATTAGTTGCAACAATAAATTAAATTAAACATAAACTAATTAAACTAATAAAAGGCTAGGACACAGGAAGTTACTTAGTTGCAACCTAGGTGATTACTAATCCAAGACGGTTGAAGCTCAGTATCAAAATCTCCTTCTGACGGATAAGCCTTTTACAGACTTTGTAGCACAATGCAAAAGCTAGAAAATAAGAAGAAATTTGTATGCTTTGATGGATTATTTGGAATTGAGCTCTGGAGGCCTATTTATAACCCTGATCAATTGTATCCGATTGCTGGCATGGCACTATAGGCGCGCTCGAGTGGTTGAGGGCGCCTGATGTTGGATCTGGGATGGCTAGAGAAGGGGGGGTGTGAATAGCCACCCACTTAAACAACTGGCTTCTTTTGGTTCTTTCTGCACTTAGGTTAGTAGCGGAAGAATACAGCACAGAAAGAAACAACATAGGAAAAAAACAAATGATAACAGAGAGATTTACAAGGTTCGGAGATAACTTACCCCTACTCCTTTGCGTGCCCGTGAGGTGGGCGATCCCTTGATCGTTGGCAGATCAAGCCCCGGAATGAATCCGGATAAGAAAATCTCCTTCTTGGTGGAGAAATCTCTCCACAGACAGTCTCAAACAAATATCAGAGTAAGCACAGAGACTTTGCGAAGAAGCTTACAGATCAACAACGCAAGCACAAAAGGCACGAAGTCAAAGCTTCACACAGAGCACAAAAACAGCACACAACTCTAACACAAGAACCTTCACTCAGCTCTTCGTTCTCGTTGTGTCTGATTGATTTCGAACCGATTCAAAAATTACTTGTCTCTGCTTCACCAACCTCCTCTTAAGCCTTCCTTCTGCTCATCACCAAGCCCGTCAACACCCACTGAACCACAGCTTCATCACCACTGATCCACTCACCTCCACTGAGCGCTCAGTCCACTGAAGACCTCTTTAGCTGAACCTCAGATCAGTCGCCAGTCCGCGCCAGAAGCCATTGAAACCTGCAAACAGATAACAAACAAACCTGCCATAGCGATAGTAACCATTGACCCTCCTTGTATCATCTCTGTATCATCTGCACACTCAACAGAGTGATTAGCGAAGAAAATCAAACATATCAGAAAGAAATCAGCAGGAAATCAGAAGCAATCAGAGGTCTGACAGTAATTCAAAATAAAGTTCTGAGCCGCTGATCGGTCACCCTGTTCGATCAAACACCCTCCTAACTGATCAGACTCCACTCTGATCGATCAGAGATCAGGGATCGGTCACCAGACCGATCCTGATACCTACTGTGAATTCTAGATTATTTCCAGTCAAGCCACTGATCGGTCAAACTGAGCGATCAGTGGAGGGCCTGATCAATCCAGTGAAGCTCTGATCGGTCATCTTGACTGATCAGAGACCATGGATCGGTCACCAGACCGATCACAAAGAAGTTTAGGACCTTACTGGATGTTCAGGGTTAAAACCCCTGATCGATCTCCAAACCGATCAGCCACAGCCTGATCAGTTCCCTGACCGATCAGGCAATAGCCTAACCTTTCAGGCAACAATCACCTAATCGGTCACTTGACCGATTAGGTCAAGGCCTGATCGGTCCAGCCGACCGATCAAGCTAGAGCCTGACCGATCAGGCTCCTGCCTGATCGGTCCAGGCATACCCTGATCGGTTAAGTTGACCGATCAGAGTCTTTACATAGAACATTCTGTTCTGTTTCTGATCGTTCACCAGACCTATCAGCCACCACACAGAATGTTTCTGATCGGTCACCAGACCGATTAGACACCCTGGATCGGTCACCAGACCGATCTACTATCAAGGGAATTCGTGCAACTCCCTAATCGGACTCCAGACCGATCCACAACCGCGGGAGTTCGTGCCAACTCCCTTATCAGACTTCAGACCGATCCAGCTCCGACCATTTCGACCCTGAGTCCAGAGAACAGGCTCCCTTGCCTTCTTTAACTCAGTCTGGTCCCAGAGAGTGAGCTCCAGAGCTCTCTCTGACCAGTACACTCAATGCTCAGTCCCCCGGGCCAAGACCCCATGCCCAACTTCACTCACCGGAACTTCTTTCACCTAGCTTCCCTCGCTAGGACTCAGCTTCACTCACCAGGATTTCCTTCACCTAGCTTCCCTTGCAAGGACCTGGCTTTACTCACTAGGGTTTCCTTCACCTAGCTTCACTCGCTAGGACCTGGCTTCACTCGCTAGGGTTTCCTTCACCTAGCTTCACTCGCTAAGACCTGGCTTCACTCGCCAGGATTCACCTCGCTTCCCTTGCTAGGACCTGGCTTCACTCACCAGGGTTTCCTTCACCTAGCTTCACTCACTAGGACCCAGCTTCACTCACCGGAATTCATGCCTAGTCCCTGACCAGGGCTTAATCCGAACTTATCTTTTACTCAACTAAACTTAAATCGTTGTTAACACCAAAATAACAATTATGTCAGACTGCATCAACAATCTCCCCCGTTTTGTTGTTTGACAACTCGATTTAAGTTTAGGTATTATCAGTCAAATGAGGTCAATATTTCATTATTGCAAGGGAATCAGAGTCCTCCCCCTACAATAATTAAATTCGTTAACAAACCCTAAATTTAACCAACCATTCTCTCCCCCTTTGTCAAACACTGAAAAGGGTGTAAATTGGATATTAAGTTTACAAAAAAAACTCCCCCTTAAACAAGAGTCTCTCCCAAAACCAAAGTAAATGAAGAGTAGAATTAAAGGCATATGACAGGCATATAAAATAAATACAGCAAGGCAAAACACTTATATGCAGCATATGACAGTGGAGTAAACACAGAATAAAAATAATAACGGAAAAGAAACACTAAAACTAACACATCAGAATGTCATCAGTCACAAAAGTCATGAAACAGTAGTCATAAGTCAAAATACAGCATAAGATAACAATCCTGATCGGCGGAATCATGGAGAACATCAGACTGCATCGGATCGAATGCAGTGTCATCAATAGGCAGAAAGCTCCCCGGAGCAGTGCTGTAGGAAGGATGAAAGCCAGAAAATGTCTGCTGTGGTGGATGACCAGCCATCCATGCGTGCATCTCTGCAAACATCTCCCGCTGCTCGGCATGCATCACAGAAACCTCAGACCGAGTCGGCTGCTGCTCGAGCTCCCACATATGAAATCTGTGGTCCATCGTCTGCTTGAGCTCGGCAATCTGCCATCTGAGATCCGACTCCGCCTCCTCGTCGTCCTCCGCAGCTGCGGGCGCACCATGATATCCAGCTGGATCTGCAGCTACCTGAACATGTGGCCCCTGTGGAAGCTCCCCAATACCCCTCCCATCCTTCCACCTAATCCCCCGAGCATCGGCAATGATGTCATACTTGGAAAACACGCATTTTCCAAGTCTGCAGTCTTGCTGAACCATCGGCACAGTTCTACCCTTAGACACATCAATACCGACTGACTGAAGCCAGCCAATAATAATGTGACCAAAAAGCATATAAACTGAATGACGCCTGGGATCCTTATAGTAGATAATGGACTGGTAAATACTCGACATGATGTCAAAGTCCAGATGCCGATGCATCCCGTAGAGCATCAAGCAGTGAAAAGAATGGATCTCTGATAAGGGTTTTGAGGAGATCGGTAGAAGACAGTTGGTGATAATCTTGAAGAGGATATAATCAACTGAAGAGAGTCTAAGAGAAGCAAAAGTGGGGAAATCAGTGGCTAGCTCATCAAGGCCATCCGGCCTGGGGTTGTTGGGACCGGGTGCATGTCGACAAGGATACGGGTTCGTAAAATTTTAAATTTTTACGTGCAGCGGAAGAATTAGCATAAAATAATTTCCTAAATTATTTTAACCACGTATCTAGCATGCAACCTTATGATGTGTTGGCATAATCATAAATTAAAACTTTGCGGAAAAGTAAACTAATTTACTAAGTACCTCTCGTAACTCGAAGTAAGGGACGAGATCCAACCGTAGCGTCCCTTGGAAGCTCCGCCTCTATTCGCGTTCACGCCGAGTTCTCTTCGGGATGACTTTGCAAAGCCACGAGTTTTGTGCCGACGAGAACTACTAGATTCTCTATATGCACAACAAAGAAGATCAAGAGATAAAATAGGAAACTAACCACCAAGAGTCGGAATCTAAATTCCGAGAAGGAAGGAGACGTGATCCGCTTCTTCTTCTTCTTGGTTGGCTTCTCCTTCTTCTTGAAAGCTCACGGCAACCACCCTCTAAGGGAGGAGGTGTGCCGGCCCTAGGTGGTTGAGGGGGGCGCCGGCCCTAATGGGGAAGAGGGGAAGGAGAAGAGAATAAAAGAGAGAGAGGAGAGGTTAGCTCTATTTCGATTAAGAAACCAAGGCTTGCCTTTGGTTCCTTTTATAGTGGCCTCTCCCTTGCCAAGTCTCTCTTTTAACGGAATTAGTTATCATAAGAATTTTATCTTATAAAATTTCTTATGACTTATTCCGTTATGCTTAGTTTTATTATAACTAATTTATAATAAAACAAATTCTTCTTCTCTTTAAATTATGGAATAAATTTTATAAGAAATTTATAAACTTTCTTATTATGGAAAAATCAATTCATAATTGATTTTATAAAATAAACCAATTCATGGATTATTTTAACTTCCATAAAAAGAATAAATTTCTATAAATTTATTTATATAAATTTCTTTATACAAATTTATTTATCCATAATTTATAAAATAAATCGGCCTAGATTTATTTTATTAATTAAACCAAAATTAATTGGTTTTCTCCCCAATAGGTGGCCGGCCAACCCAAAGAGGTTTGGCACCCTCTTTGGCCGGCCAACACAAAGCGAACCACCGCGAATTAAACTCATTTAATTCGCCCAAAAAGCCTTCAAAAGACTTAGCCATTTTTAGCTTCCATTGTGCCTCTGATTAACTCAGATTCGACTTATTTCTCTTGATCGGAAAATCCAATTTTCAACTCGTTTTAAATCCCTCGGATTACTCGTAGTGCGTGTGACTAAATAGGCTTTCGATTTATGTTGGCCGTCTATAATCAACCAATTATAGAACGATCATGAGTGACACCTAGTAGTACATCATGACCCCCAATTAATCGAAAGATCAACGGTTTGACCTCAGAAGTAATTCTAAAACCCTTCAGCAGCTCTAATGAATCGTGCCCCATTCCCTTCACCATCTTATACCCACTTGGTTCAGGACACGGTCTATTTGTGTCAGTCCCCACTAGGCTGACTACGTCACACCTAGCCCAAGTAATGTCTTTCTCGTCCTTTGGATTTCTAATTACTCTCATGTATTTTAGAGACTCGCACTCCAAACAAGATATACTCTGGCCAGAGGTTTTGAGTAACAATCCGACGATAGGCTTGGGTATACAACTCCTCGCAAGGAGTGGTGAATCCTATGTAGGCTGTTCAAACATCTTCGGGCACTTCGGCTTATACCCAATCATCCTGGGTCCACACCTCCTTGGAGATGCTTGCTTAAGATGTTAAAGTATAAGTCTCCATGACCAAGATGACTTGAACACCGCAAGTCAAAGGAACATCGCACTTAAGCCGCAGTAAGAACTTCATTGACATATCTATATAGATAACCATATGAAGTCTTACAGCTAGTCACTCCAATGAACTAGTTCCCTTAACTAGCATCCATGTTTATCTCCGGACATCCCAATGTCACCAGCCAGTGAGAATCAGCTGATTAGAGAATAACCCATGCTAGTCTCAACAGAATTGATAGTGTCCGTATTTATCAATTCATCGACTAGGGATATTTTCAATACTTCACATTTGCACATTTAGAGATAATCACTAGTTGTGATCCCATCACAAATTCTCTTATGCTGTGAGTTGTATTGCGGACATTCAGTAGATGAGTTTAAGATCCCAATCAAATACAAACATGTATACTCAATTAGTGAATTATCATTTATTGAAATAAATGTTTACAATCATAAGGCGATTGCCTTAGGACACTTCTTTCATATCACTAACAAACTCCCACTTGGCCTAATGTCAATCGCTACGGTATCCAATACCACAAGCTCTAACATGACCCTCAAACTTGCTCTGAGGCAAGGCCTTTGTTAAAGGATCCACTAAATTCCTTTCAGTGAGAATTTTCTCAATTTGTATATCATTCCTACTTATAATCTCTCTGATCAGATGATAGCGGCGAAGCACGTGTTTGGATCGCTGATGAGACCTTGGTTCCTTTGCTTGTGCAATAGCTCCATTGTTGTCGCAGTAAACCGGCACTGCATCATCAATGGTTGGAACAACGCCAAGTTCGGAGACGAACTTCTTGATCCAGACTGCTTCCTTTGCTGCTTCCGAAGCTGCGATATATTCCGCTTCCGTGGTGGAATCCGCTACGGTGTCTTGTTTGGAACTTTTCCAACTTACTGCACCTCCATTCAAAGTAAATACGTATCCAGACTGAGATTTGGAGTCATCCTTATCTGTCTGGAAACTGGCATCTGTATACCCACATATTACCATATCTCCTTCTCCATATATTAAGAACACATCCTTAGTTCTTCTTAAGTACTTAAGGATTGTCTTAACAGCCGCCCAATGATCCATTCCTGGATCCGACTGGTATCTGCTTGTGACGCTCAAAGCATACGATACATCGGGCCTTGTACATAACATAGCATACATGATAGATCCTATCGCGGATGCATAAGGAATCTTATTCATGCAAATCCTCTCGTCTTCTGTGCGCGGACACATAGACTTTGAAAGGTTAATCCCATGCCTGATGGGAAGGTAACCTTTCTTGGATTCGGACATGCTAAACCTTTTTAGCACTCGGTCTATATATGTAGACTGCGAAAGACCAAGCAACCGTTTTGATCTATCTCTATAGATTCTAATCCCAAGGATATAGGTTGCTTCTCCCAGGTCTTTCATGGAGAAAGTTTTGGACAACCAAATTTTAACTGTCTGTATGACTGATACATCGTTTCCTATAAGTAAGATGTCATCGACATATAATACTAGGAATACGACTGCACTCCCACTAATCTTCTTGTACACACAAGGTTCGTTTGGATTTTGTGAGAAATCACACTTTTTGATTGTCTCATCAAAACGGATGTTCCAGCTCCTAGATGCTTGCTTCAGTCCATCTATGGATCGTCAAAGCTTGCATACTTTGGTTTTATCAACCGATGTGAAACCTTCAGGTTGTATCATGTATACATCCTCAAGCAGGTTTCCGTTAAGGAAAGCTGTTTTCACATCCATTTGCCATATCTCATAATCATAATGAGCTGCTATGGCCAGGAGCATCCGAATGGATTTAAGCATAGCTACTGGCGAATAGGTTTCGTCATAATCAATTCCTTGCTTCTGACGATATCCTTTTGTCACTAATCTAGCCTTAAAGGTAACAACATTACCTTCCATGTCGATTTTCTTCTTGAAAACCCACTTGCACCCTATGGGCTTAATCCCTTCAGGTGGGTTAACCAAGTCCCATACTTGGTTTTCGTACATGGAATCCATTTTCGACTTCATGGCCTCAAGCCATTTGTCCCTTTCTGAACTTTTCAGAACATCTTCATAACTGATAGGTTCGTCATCGCTTATGAGTAACACGTCGTTCGATTCACTTACGAGAAATCCGTATCTCTCTAGAATATTGCGTGTCCTATCAGATCTACAAAGAGGTGGTGTAGTCTTAGGTTCAACTGATAGCTCATCATTATGAGGTATTGGTTGTGGGTCTAGACTAGGTGTCTCTGTAATGTCTATTGGAGTTTCTTGAACTTCATCTAGTTCAATCCTACTCCCACTGTTTTCTTGTAAAAGAAATTCTTTTTCCAGAAATACAGCATGCCTTGAAACAAACACCTTTTGTTCCAAGGGATGATAGAATTGGTAACCCTTCGTTTCCTTAGGGTATCCAATAAATAGTCATTTATCAGACTTAGCATCCAATTTGTCTGATATAATCCGCTTCACATAAGCAGGACAACCCCATATCTTAAGGTGAGTTAAGTGGGGTTTCTTACTATTCCATGTCTCATATGGAGTAGTTGAGACTACCTTGGTCGGGACTCTGTTTAGCAAGTAAACAGCTGTCTTAAGTGCATAGCCCCAAAAGGATTTTGGAAGAGTTGCATGATTTATCATCGACCTAACCATGTCCATCACGGTTTGGTTGTGCCTCTCAGATACACCATTATGCTGTGGTGTATACGACGGAGTCCATTGGGATAATATCCCATTGTCCCTAAGATAATCTTGAAACTCTTGACTTAAGTATTCACCACCCCAATCGGATCGAAGTATTTTAATACTTTTGCCAAGCTATTTCTCTACTTCATTTCTGAACTCTTTGAATTTCTCAAAGGCTTCAGATTTGTGTTTCATCAAGAACACGTACCCGAATCGTGAGTGATCATCGATAAAGGAGATGAAGTAGCTATAGCCTCCTTGTGCAAGAGTTGACATTGGTCCACATACATCAGTATGTATTAGACCAAGCAATTCTCCCACTGGATTACCTTTTCCGGAAAAGGGTAATTTGGTCATCTTGCCTTTTAAGCATGATTCGCATGTATCAAATGAACCGGGTTCAAATGATTCCAAAATTCCACATCGGTGTAATTCGGTCATGCGTTTCTTACTTACATGGCCAAGACGACAATGCCAAGTGTAGGAGTCTATTCGATTATCTATTCGAGCACGTTTATTGCTAACTTCGATATTAAAAACGTCACTGGATAAATCTAACGTGTAGATGCCATTGCACAATGTTTCATTCCCATAAAGAACGCCATTTAAAGTTATGTAACAACAATTGTTACTAAAAGTTAAATGATAACCCTTTTCATTCAAACATGAAATAGATACAATGTTCTTTATTAACGAAGGAACAAAATAACAATTATCCAATTCTAAGATACGTCCAGTGGGGAGCTTTAGCAAATATGATCCGATGGCAACAGCAGCAATCTTTGCTCCATTTCCAACTCGCAGATTTGCTTCTCCTTTGACGAGTCTTCTTCTATTCCTTAGCCCCTGTATGTCATTACATATATGTGAGCTACGCCCAGTATCAAGTACCCAGGTATTTGAGGAAATAGAGTGACATTCAATAACGAAGATACCTGAAGAGGATGGGGCATCGGATGCCTTATTCTTCATAGACTCAAGATAAACTTGTCGTTTCTTCGCCAGTGACCCTCCTTGCCACAATGATGGTAAGTTCCTTTTGGTTTCTTTTCACTCTTTTTGGCCTTTTTCTTCTTTCCTTTATTCTGTTCTTTGGCCTTCCTCTTAGAACCTTTCTTCGAGGAACCAACTAACAGTACCGCCTTTTGATCTGGCTTTACAGAAGGCTCCACAGTCTTCAGCAGGTTGAGCAACTCAGGAATGGTGGTCTCTAGTTTGTTCATCCGATAGTTCATCACAAATTGTGAATAACTTTTGGGCAAACAACTCAGAATTAAGTCAATACTTAGTTCATGATCCATTGCAAAATTGAGTGTGTTCAGTCGCTCAATGTACCCCAACATCTTTAGCACAAACTACGAGGCAGAAGTGCCTTCCTGCATCTTAGTGGTGAAGAGGAGTCTGGAGACTTCGAACCTTTCGGATCTCGCCTGCTCTTCAAACAACTCATGAAGATGGAAGATGATGGTATAAGCATCCATATGCTCATGCTGCTTTTGCAGCTCAGGTATCATATGTTAGTGATATGAGAGAAGTGTCCTAAGGCAATCGCCTTATGATTGTAAAACATTTATATTAATAAATGATAATTCACTATTTGAGTATACATGCTTGTGTATTTGATTGGGATCTTAAACTCATCTACTGAATGTCCGCCATACAGTTCACAGCATAAGAGAATTTGTGATGGGATCACAACTAGTGATTATCTCTAAATGTGCAAATGTGAAGTGTTCGAAATATCCCTAGTCGATGAATTGATAAATACGGACATTATCAATTCTGTTGAGACTAGCATGGGTTATTCTCTATTCAGCTGATTCTCACTGGCTGGTGACATTGGGATGTCCGGAGATAAACATGGATGCTAGTTAAGGGAACTAGTTCATTGGAGTGACTAGCTGTAAGACTTCATATGAGAATCTACATGTAGATATGTCAGTGAAGATCTTACTGCGGCTTAAGTGCGATGTTCCTTTGACTTGCGGTGTTCAAGTCATCTTGGTCATGGAGACTTATACTTTGACATCTTAAGCAAGCATCTCCAAGGAGGTGTGGACCCAGGATGATCGGGTGTAAGCCGAAGTGCCCGAAGATGTTTGAACAGCCTACAAAGGATTCACCACTCCTTGCGAGGAGATGTATACCCAGGCCTATCGTCGGATTATTACTCAAAGCCTCTGGCCAGAGCATATCATGTTTAGAGTGAGAGTCTCTAAAATACATGAGAGTAATTAGAAATCCAAAGGACGAGTAAGACATTACTTGGGCTAGGTGTGACGTAGTCAGCCTAGTGGGGACTGACACCATTGACCGTGTCCTGAACCAAGTGGGTATATGGTGGTGAAGGGAATGGGGCACGATTCATTAGAGCTGCTGAAGGGTTTCAGAATAATTTCTTCTGAGGTCAAACCGTTGATCTTTCGATTAATTGGGGATCATGATGTACTACTAGGTGCCACTCATGATCGTTCTATAATTAGTTAATTATAGACGGCCAACATAAATCGAAAGCCTATTTAGTCACACGCACTACGTGTAATCCGAGGGATTTAAAACGAGTTGAAAATTGGATTTCCCGATCAAGAGAAATAAGTCGAATATGAGTTAATCAGAGGCACAATGGAAGCTAAAAATGGCTAAGTCTTTTGAAGGCTTTTTGGGCGAATTAAATGAGTTTAATTCGCGGTGGTTCGCTTTGTGTTGGCCGGCCAAAGAGGGTGCCAAACCTCTTTGGGTTGGCCGGCCACCTATTGGGGAGAAAACCAATTAATTTTGGTTTAATTGATAAAATAAATCAAGTGCGATTTATTTTATAAATTATGGATAAATAAATTTGTATAATGAAATTTATATAAATAAATTTATAGAAATTTATTCGTTTTATGGAAGATTAAAATAATCCATGAATTGGTTTATTTTAATTTTATAAAATCAATTATGAATTGATTTTTCCATAATAAGAAAGTTTATAAATTTCTTATAAAATTTATTCTATAATTTAAAGAGAAGAAGAATTTGTTTTATTATAAATTAGTTATAATAAAACTTGGTTTAAACGGAATAATTCATAAGAGAATTTATAGGATAAATTTCTTATGATAATTAATTAGTTTTATTATAAAGTTAGTTATAATAAAATTCATAAGAGAATTTATAGGATAAATTTCTTATGATAACTAATTTGTTTTATTATAAATTAGTTATAATAAAACTAGGCTTAAACGGAATAAGCAATAAGAAAATTTATAAGATAAATTTCTTATAACTAATTCCGTTAATTCTGTTAATTCGGTTTAGAGGGAGACTTAGCAAAGGAGTTGCTACTATATATAGGAACCAAAGGCTAGCCCTTATTCCTAACGAAAATAATTAAGAGATTAATTATTCTCTCCCTCTCTCTCTTCTCTTCTCTCCTCCTTCTCTTCTTCTTTCCTTAGGGCCGGCGCACCCTAGGTCCTCTAGGGCCGGCGCACAAAGGAGTTCCACCCTTTGAAGTTGGCGTGAGCAATTAAGAAGAAGGAGAACCCGAACACGAAGAAGAAGAAGCGGATAGCGACTCCTCTTCTCCTTCCTTTCTCCCCACCTAGGGCCGGCGCCCATTGGAGACCTAGGGACGGCGCCCCTTCCTCCATCTAGGGCCGGCTCAACTCCTCAAAGGCAAGTTGTTGCTGTGAGCTTCAAGGAGAAGAAGAAACCAACCAAGAAGAAGAAGAAGCGGATCACATCTCCCTCTCTCTCTCGGAATTCGATTCCGTTCTTGGTGGTTAGTTTCCTAACTCTTCTCTTGATCTTTCAAGTTGTGCTTATAGAGAATCTAGTAGTTCTCGTCGGCACAAAACTCGTGACTTGGTGAAGTCATCCCGAAGAGAACTCGGCGTGGACGCGAATAGAGGCGAAGCTTCCAAGGGACGCTACGGTTGGATCTCGTCCCTTTCTTCGAGTTACGCAAGGTACAAAAGTAAATTAGTTTACTTTTCCGCAAACTTTTATTTTATGATTATGTCGATACACTATAAGGTTGCATGCTAGATACGAAGTTAAAATAATTTAGGAAATTATTTTATACAAACTCTTCCGCTGCACGTAAAAATTTTAAATTTTACGAACTCGTATCCTTGTCGACATGCACCCGGTCCCAACAGTGGTATCAGAGCCGGTTAGTGTTCGACTTAATCAAATAATTGTTTTGTGGAAAACTTTGTCATGATCTCAATTTCGGAAAAAATTTTCAATTATGGAAACATTCAAATTATAATAAATTTTAGATTTAGGAATTTTAAAGTTTGGAAATCCTCATGAAATTTCGCAAACGTTTGAAATTTTCTATTTTCTGAAATTTTGTAATAATTTCGAAACTTCCCATCTTTGGAAACTTTCCAATTTTAGAAATTTTTCTATTTTAGAAATTTTCTAATTTTGGAAATATGTAAGTTTCCTTTGTACCAGAAACTTACAATTATTCTGAAAATCAATTTTTGAAATCTCGCAATTTTGGGCACTTTCTTTAAGAAAGTCTAGACAAATTCATGGACAGTTAATTGACAATTAAATTTGAATTGGTTTTTAAATTGGCAACAAAATTCTTTATTTTGGATTGAGCCTCGGGGAGCCGTCCAATTTAAAGTTAGTTGTTGTAATTTAATTTCCCAATTTTAATTGAAATTGTCATGTTTGATTGGATTGAGCCTCGGGGAGCCGTCCAATTGGATTTACAACACATTACTTTTCTTTGGGTATCTGAGCCTCGGGGAACCACCCTTAGAAAACAATTTGTTGTAATTAATTAAATCCATGAATAAAATATGTTTAAGAGGTGATGCTCTTACATATTGTTATCTCCAAAATTAATTAGGAAAATAGTTTCCTATAGAGTTTCTTAAATGAGATTTTCATGAAAATAATATGTAGTTGAATTAAGGGATTTGTCTCTTAATTTAACAAAATTTGATTTAGAGAAATCAAAGTCTTGAACATATTATTTCCGAAATTAATTATGACAATTTAGGAAATTGTTTCCCAAAACAATTCCTTTAATAAAGTATGAAATTATAATTAGGAAATTCGGTTCCTAATTTAATTCATGAGACTTGATAAATTAAGTCACATACATACTTTATTAAGGAAATCCTTAGTCATGACATAATTTTATGTCATGAATGTGCTTAAAAGGAATGAGACCCAAAACCCCTTACAAAATATTAAGGCCAACACCTTCCATTAATATGGTTAGAATCGGAGTTTTGTTTCTCGCTTGGGTTGATGGACACATCCATGCCCGACTTGAACCTCAACATGTTCAAACCATGGAATTAGTTTATGAATAATATAGTTTGAGTCAGAGGTCAATCATTAGTTTTGGTTGTTGGACACATCCAAGCCTGTCTAAGCGGTTGAATGAGCTCCAACCATATTAAAACTATTTCTTGATTAATGGGTCAGCCTTAAGCTTGGAGCATCGATTTGTTGTGCCACAGCCAAGGTCGATGCAAAGAGAGGTGCAGTTGGGTGGTATGTATAATGATACATACTTGTTAATGAGTTAACAACCCAAAGATTTATGCAAACATTCAATTAGTTGATAGCATAATGTGATAGTTACATATATGTGATGTGTAATCGGTATAATTACCTACCTTCATAGCTAAGAAGAACTTGATGGCCACAGCCATGGTTGTTCTTATCTATGATTGGATATCAACCTATTTGGAGATGTTCCTACGATCTCCCGAATTGATAATAAGGGTGATTCAATTCGTAAAATAAATAGGATTTAATTTATTTAATCAATTTCTCACATAATCTCATTTGTATTTCTAGGATAATCACTCGATCATGTCTTACATAATTTGCGTTCCATTTTGGACACCAATAAACTGACCGGGCCGAACTTCATGGACTGGCTTCGAGAACCTGAGGATAGTCCTTAAGGCAGAAAAGCCTGCTTATGTCCTTGAAGATCAACTTCCCAAACGTCCTTCTGAAAATGCAACTCCAGACCAGTTTCCTGAGTTGCTCAACCTGCTGAAGACTATAGAGCCTTCTGTAAAGCAAGGATCAGAAGACGATACTTTAGNTAGGAGCAAGCTCCTAGAGGGCAAGAGGCAACAGAGTCAGTACCCCCACCAAATCTCTTAGACGTGGTGGCTCAGTTACAGAGACAGTTAGTAGAACAACAGCAATTATTGCCACTAGGATGGCTAACTAGCAGGTCGTTATTATTACCTCGCCGGTGGCGAATGTAGTGGCACCAGTTGTGATCGAAGACCCATCGATTACATCTGTAGTCCGGCAAGGGGGGTAAGGCAAGAAGCGTACCTCATTCAGTAGAAGAAACTGAAGCCAGGGAACTTCCCAGGCACAAGCAAACCATGGGATGCTTAAGCATGGTTTAAAACGTTGGAGAGAATAGTAGAGCTACTGGACTGGCATGAGGTAGAGAAGATAAAGTGTGCATCTTTCTGCCTTACGGGAGATGCTAGAATATAGTGGAAGAGAGTCAAGGCCAAGAGAAATGTCAGCCAGATGACATGGGCCGACTTCGAGACTGAGTTCTTCGAAGAATACTTTCACATGCAAGTAACCAACAAGCATTATGATGAATTCACGGAGTTCAGACAAGGAGAACTATCCGTGGATGAAGCAGTGAAGATGTTTAAGCGGTTAGCTCATCTGTGCCCAGAGCTAGTTAGCACAGAAAAAGAGATAGTTAGGCTAATGCTCAAGATGTTAAGGCCTGAGATAGCATTAAAGGGGGCTAGCGGTGTTAAGAGGCTGCAAACCTCCGAAGAACTAATAAGTAGTGCTTTGATTACTGAGCACTAATTAAACAGTATAAAGGCCACCAGAAAGGTTGAACGATGAAGTTCTTAACAACCTTACCGTCAGGGGAAGTGATGGCCTCTACTGAGAGGCTAAGGGCAGTATCAATCTAGATTTCCAACCGAGAGCTCTACAGTGACTTGGTAGTCCTTGAAATGAAGGATTACAATGTCATTTTAGGAATGGACTTCTTGAGCAAGTATAATGCTTTTATAGACTGCCGCAAGAGAAAAGTCAAGTTCACACCGGAAGCAGAACCTTCATTTGAGTTTATTGGAGACCCAAGGAGAAAGATAAATAGGTTCCTATCTACCTTACAAGCTCAGAGAATGTTAGAGAAGGGGAGCTCTGGTTTTCTAGCTCATATAGTGGATGCAAGTCAAGGAGAAGGATTGAAGAGAGAAGAAGTGAGGGTAGTCTGTGACTATCCTGAGGTGTTTCCTGAAGAGTTACCAGGACTCGTTCCCAATCGGGAAATTGAGTTGAAATTGAGTTAGCCCAGGAACCAACCCAATTTCGAAGGCACCTTATCACATGGCACCAGCAGAACTGAAGAATTACAAGAACAATTGCAAGAGCTGCTTGACAAGGGTTTCATCCGCCCTAGTCATTCACCTTGGGGAGCTCCTGTACTGTTGGTCAAGAAGAAAGATGGATCTATGCGAATGTGCATAGATTATCGAGCTTTGAATAAGGTAACCATCAAGAACAGATATCCTTTGCCAAGGATAGATGATTTATTTGATCAGCTGAAGGGAGCCACAGTGTTCTCCAAGATAGATCTGCGATCAGGTTACCATCAGCTCAGAGTGAAGGAGAGTGATGTGCCAAGGACTGCTTTCAGTACAAGATATGGGCACTATGAGTTTGTGGTCGTGCCCTTTGGAGTGACAAACGCCCCTGCGACATTTATGGATCTAATGAATAGAGTGTTCAAGGATTTTCTGGACAAGTTCGTCATTGCCTTCATTGATGATATCCTAGTGTATTCAAAGACTCGGAAAGAACATGAAGAACACCTGAAGATAGTGTTGCATACCTTACACCAGAAGGAGTTGTACGCCAAATTCTCAAAGTGTGAGTTTTGGCTTGATCAGGTGGCCTTCCTAGGCCACATTGTATCCAAAGAAGGCATTCAAGTTGATCCAGCCAAGATAGAAGCAGTCAGCAACTGGTGTAGACCCAAGAATGCCAGTGAAATCAGAAGCTTCTTAGGCCTGGCAGGATATTACAGAAAATTTGTGGAGGAGTTTTCCAGAATAGCCTCTCCTCTCACAGCCCTGACCAGAAAGAACCAGAAGTTTGAGTGGTCAGATAAATGCGAGCACAACTTCCTAGAACTGAAGAAAAGATTGACTAGTGCTCCCATCCTGACTGTTCCAGAGAGTGACAAGGCCTTTGACATCTACAGTGATGCATCCAAGATGGGCCTTGGAGCTGTCCTCATGCAAGACGGTAAAGTAATAGCATATGCCTCCAGACAGCTCAAGGACTATGAGAAGAATTACCCTACCCACGACCTTGAGCTAGCAGCTGTGGTTTTTGCACTGAAGCTCTGG
The DNA here is from genome assembly GCA_024364735.1 of Boesenbergia rotunda. Lineage (NCBI taxonomy): Eukaryota > Viridiplantae > Streptophyta > Magnoliopsida > Zingiberales > Zingiberaceae > Boesenbergia > Boesenbergia rotunda. Next base: position 1,068,136 of record JAGFNQ010002480.1, read on the forward strand.
AGACACTACCTGTATGGAGTGCAGTGCAGGATCTTCACAGACCATCAGAGTTTGAAGTACTTCTTCACTCAGAAGGATCTGAATATGAGGCAGCGCAGGTGGCTAGAGTTGGTCAAAGATTATGACTATGAAATCCTCTACCACCCAGGTAAAGCTAATAAAGTGGCAGATGCACTGAGCAGAAAATCCTGTGCAGCACTGATGTCCCTATCATCACTGTCTCTACCACTTCAAAAAGAAATAAAAGATTTTGGAGTCGAGGTAATAATTGGGTAACTTTCTGCATTGACTCTAGAGTCAACCCTGTTTGTGGATATACAAAGAAAGCAAAGTCAAGACCCAGAGATCCAGAAGATCAAGCAGGAGATCCAAGAGGCAGAAAATTCAGAGTTTCGAGTATCAGATAGTGGCATCCTCTATCCTGGAGACCGCCTTTGCGTCCCCAATGATGAGGAACTAAGAAAGAATATTTTAGAGGAAGCCCACAGTACCCCGTACTTTATGCATCCTGGTTCTACCAAGATGTACCAAGATGTAAAGCAAAGATTCTGGTGGTCTGGACTCAAGCGAGACATGGCCAGATATATCAGTACCTGCTTGACCTGCCAGAGAGTCAAAGCAGAGCACCAGAGACCAGGAGGAGTTCTGCAGCCTCTTCCCATTCCAGAGTGGAAGTGGGAAGAAATATCCATGGACTTTATCACAGGTCTTCCAAGAACCACCCATGGACACGATGCAATTTGGGTGATAGTGGACAGATTAACCAAGTCTGCCCACTTTCTAGCCATCAAGGTGTCGCACTCAGTAGAGCATTTAGCACAGTTGTACGTGAAAGAAGTAATCAGGCTTCACGGAGTTCCGAAGTCGATCATTTCTGACAGAGATGGGCGGTTCATCTCCCATTTTTGGAGGTGTGTTCAGGACGCCCTAGGCACCAGACTTCAGTTCAGCACAGCTTTTCATCCCCAGACAGATGGACAAACAGAGAGAGTAAATCAGATTTTAGAAGACATGCTCAGGGCTTGTGCATTGGACTTTAAAGGTAGTTGGTGCAAATTTCTGTGCTTAGCTGAGTTTGCCTACAACAATAGCTATCATGCCACTATCAAAATGGCACCTTATGAAGCACTATATGGCAGGAAATGCAGATCACCCATATGTTGGCAAGAAGCTGGTGAGAAGAAAGAGATGGAGTCAGGACTAGGCAGCCAGACTGAGCTTATAGATGAGACCACTCAGGCTATCCAGATGATCCGCCAGAGGATTGAGACTGCCCAGAGTAGACAGAAAGGTTATGCTGACACACGCCATAGGCCACTTAAATTTCAAGTTGGAGATTCAGTATTTCTCCAGGTCGCCCCTATGAAGGGAGTGATGAGATTTGGCAAAAAGGGCAAGCTGAGTCCTCGCTACATAGGACCCTACAAGATTATAAAGAGACTTGGGAAGGTAGCCTATGAGCTGGACTTGCCAGAGGATATGCCAGCTATCCACAGTACGTTTCATGTCTCCATGCTAAAGAAGTGTATTCACGATCTTAGCCAAGTGATTCAGCCTCAGTCAGTACAGATCCAAGAAGATCTTAGCTATGAGAGCAGACCGACACAGATAGTGGACAAAATAGTTAAAAGATTAAGAAACAAAGAAGTGCCACTAGTGAAGGTCATCTGGCAGAATCAACAGCATGAAGAGGCTACTTGGGAACGTGAGGACAGAATGAGAGAAAGATATCCAGAATTATTCTAAGTTCGAGGACGAACTTTTTATAAGGTATGGGGGATTGTAACGCCCAAAAATTCTCGAAACTAATTTTAGAAATATCTTAGAATTTATTCCAAATTTATGGATATTTTTATGAAATTTTTCCGTAAACGAAAGTGGCAAAAAGGGTTATAAACAGAAAATCGCGTGGGTGGAAATCGAACCCTCCACCCACGCTGTGAGAGTCGAATGGGCGGACCAACTGCGCTGGGTTGTTTTGTTGAAATAGATTGAGCGAAACAATAGATAAGGTAAAATTAGGTAAATTCGCCCCCCCCCCATAAATATAAATAGATAATTAAGGAGAGAAGTTTTATTTTCCCTCAACTCAAACCCTTCCTCGCCCAAAAACCCTCACGCCGCCCCTCTCTCCTCCCTTGGGCGAGAACACACCAAGCCCTAGGGCTCTCCTCCGGTGGCCGACCAAGGCTCTTCTCCGAGAGATTTTCCTATATTCGGAATCCCCACGACGAGAGGAACGCGTGAGCGCGAAGAAATCTCCGAGACTCCGAGTTTCTCCGGAACCTCCGACGCCGTTCTTGGTTGTAAGTCCAAGATATCAATGTAAGTACTGCTCACCTGCAGTAAGAGGCGGTTTTCCGCAAGCTTTTCCCGTTAGAAAGTTAAAAATGCAAATTGTTCCTTAGTTTATGATTTTGCATGTATCTCTAAGTTTAATCCATGCTTGTATAAGTTTGATTAAGCACCCTATATGAGGTTAGGGGCTAAGAAAAGTTATGAGGAAAGAAAAGAGAAGATAAAGATAAGAAAAGAAAAGGCCAAGGCCTTAAGAAATCCCCAAAAGTCAAGACTTAGGGATTTGGGCACACAAGGTGCTCGTTAAAATGCCAAGGCATTTAAAGATAAGAAAGAAAAGAAGGAAAAGCTATTTTATTTTCTAAGGCCAGTACCCGGCGTCTAAGGGCGTCGTTAAAGAAATCCAGGTGTCCAATTCCAAGGTCTTGGCCCTGGTAGACCAAGGTCTGCTCTATTAGGATTGGTGGCTCGCTACCCCAACCTTTTAGGGAACGCGCATAAGATGGTACTTACGTCTTAAGTGGATCCAAGTGAGTTATTATTTTCAAGTATATGCTTTAGCAAAGTTTTTCTAAAGTTAAGAAAGTTTTCTAAAAGTTAAAGAAAGATTTAAAGTTAAAGAATTGCTAAAGTTTCAAGTTAAGCCAAGAACAAGTAAGTTGAGACTTATTAATGCTTGAGTATGCATGTCTTGAGTTATACATGTTTTAGTGTTCCTTTTAAGCATAAAAGTATCTCATGTGATTTCCCATTGTTTAAAAAGCATGTTCGCACATTTCGAGATTTTGTGAGCTAGATAGTACTTACTAAGCTTTATGCTTATTAGTTGCATTTCCTCTTGCTGCAGGTAAGGGTAAAGGTAAGCAATTCTGAAGGAAGGCGACAAGGCGGTGCTGAGTGACGTGTGTGTGGTGGCTGACCTTGGAGAGGTCCTTGGGACAAGATGAATAAAAGACTCAAAATACATTTGTTATAGAGTCTTAGTTTAAGTTAGATCATATAGAATTATATTTAAGTAATCGCGTTTTAGATATTTTGCATGTCGTAAAACCACAAGTAAAGATTCCATGTCATTTCATTTAGCATACATATCTTTATGATTGCATTGGATGAGTAGAAGTGTGAGTAGTTTTGAATATTGATACTTTGTTGGAAATATTGATGCATGTGCCAAGATAGTGCTAGTTTCCCTTTTGAATCAAGTTTTATTGCTTAAATATGCTTAGAAAAGTTGCATTCACACTTCACAATGCTTTAGTAAGGTTATAGAACATGTATTTGGTGTTATGAATGTATAGGAGTTAAGTTTGATACAAAACTCTAGTTTAAAGTTCATATAGATTTTCATAATTTGATTTCTTCCACAAAAGTCCTAATTTCGAGTTTATGAAGTTGTTTTGATTGGCTAAAATGTTTAGGAAACTAGTATAGAGTATAGAAATGGTGTTGTGTCTTTGTATGGCTTGAAACTATATGTTTGGTGGACTTTTGAGACAAGGTTTCGAATCTGAATTTCAGATTTTCAGGCGTGCCAGTCGACTGGTTCAGTATCAGTCGACTGCCCTATCGAACAGTAGCTTCTGTTCGATGCATCAGTCGACTGCCAAGAGGCCAGTCGACTGGTGCCGCGCCCAGAAACTTTCTGTGGCCGATACCAGTCGACTGGTTAGGTAGCAGTCGACTGGTATCAATGCAGAGAAGTTCTAGAGAAAGGAAGTGTGCCATTGTATCATGCATGACTATTAAAGTTAGAATATCATCCTTAGATGGATTTAAAGAAAAAAAAGAAAGTTCCGCATTCTTAGTCGTGCATTAGAGTCAAGAAGTAGACAATTAACGGTCCGTCTAAGGTAGAGAGAAGGCGGGTTGCTACACAAATGATGTTATGATGATTATGTTTAAGCAATGAAAAGTATGTTTTAAAAGTTAATCATCCTTATGTATATGCATTCCACTCATGCATCCATTCATGTTATGCATTATGCTATGATGATAAGATTTTATGCTTACGTTACATGTTAAGAAGTATGCATGAGAATGAATGATCTATGCCATGAATTATGCCATGCTTAGAAGGTTCACTATGTTTACGATATGCCATGAATTATGTCATGCTTAGAATGTTCACTATGTTTATGATTTATGCCATGAATTATGTCATGCTTAGAATGTTCACTGTGTTTACGATATGCCATGAATTATGCCATGCTTAGAAGGTTCACTATGTTTACGATATGCCATGAATTATGCCATGCTTAGAATGTTCACTATGTTTATGATTTATGCCATGAATTATGCCATGCTTAGAATGTTCACTATGTTTACGATATGCCATGAATTATGCCATGCTTAGAATGTTCACTATGTTTATGAATTGTGCCATGAGAATGAATGAATTATGCCATGCTTAGAATGTCTATGATGTTTATGTTTATGCCATGTATCATGCCATGCTTAGAATGTTACTATGTTTATGTCCATGCCATGCTATGTATACGATAAGTGATGCAAGATGTTATGTTCTAAGTAGAGCACCAAGTATGTTAATGTTTTATGTGCTCATTATGAGATGATGAATGATGAATGGTTTTGTGAGTAGGAAAGAGTCTTACTAAGCCTGTGTGCTTATAGTCTTATTTCCTTATACCGCAGATCATTCAAGGGGATAATGAAGGAAGCAGCAGGAGGGCAAGAACGCATGTGTGTCGTAGTGACTTGGCCCAGGAACTATATGTTTACTTATGTGTTTGAATAATGACCTATGGAACCTTATGATATGATGTTATGTGAGACATGATATGATGCTTAAGTTCAAAGTTAATATGCTAAGGTTCCCATGTCAATAAGTTAAGAATGGTAACAGGGCATGTATAAGTTAAGTTATTCCGCTGCCTTATGATGTCTACATGCCCTAAGCATGTTAACGTAACGCCGCTTAGGGAAAAAAAACCGGGCGTTACAAAACCTGTTTGTCAAGAGGTCGAACCAATTTGTGAAGAGGTCGATGATGTTGAACTCCAGATTGTGGAAAAAGTAGTTGCTCTACAGGTATATAAGTCATTGTGGTTATAAATATTACTGAAATATAGAGTTAGTACTATCCAATGACGTGACTATTTTTTGTTTAGGGTAAACCTGTTATTTTGACATTGGATTCGAGCAATGAAATTGCTGCACATGGAACTGTTGTTGAGCTTGAAGGAGGTAATCAATTAATCCATGGTCTTCCAATGCCTAAGGATTGTATGCGAGTGTCCGTTGATGTGGCAATGCAAAAATCAGCACGTTTGCCCTTTCCGATTCCTGATGAATGTGAAACTATTGGTGATGCTATTGGAACACATGTAGCTTGGCCAATCCACTTGATAAAGCTACAACCCGAGGTACATCTAATTAAGCTAATATTTTAATGTAAATATTCGTTAAATTATTTAGTATTGCGCCATCTAACAAGCTTATAATTACAATCTTTAGAAGCGTCAAATGAAGAAACCTACCCGTGCAGAGAAAAACCAGAAAGTTTCATCACGTGTGCCAAAATCGTTGCACATGTTATATTGTTATGCTAAGCATGCTATTGATAATGGAAAGATCTTGTCAATTGTTTTAGATCATGAGATATTTCAAGATGATTATTAACTGAATTTGCATATTGAGGACATCACTGCATTGTATCACTTGGAGCCAATTTCTGGAAATTGTGTGGTTATTTACATATTGTAAGTTGTTGATTTACCTTCAACTTTCTTTGTTCTTTTATTAATTTACTATAGAAGCACTTACTGATTTTCTTGTAATTCATATGGTAGACATCTTTATAAAAACTTGGTGAAAGAAAACAAGATTGAGAAATTCAGGTTTGTAAATCCGCATAGCATCCCATGCTTTAAAAAAATCACAGTGGACAAATTAGTTAAAACTGAGCGGTTGAACCAAAGGGCAAGTATTTTAGCTGAAAGGCTAGGTGGTGCATCACTTAATCAGTTGGTTTTGGTGCCAAGTTGTAACAGGTAATGGACTTCCTGAATATATTTTTTCAATTGCCATTTTTATTTGAATTGAGAATGCACTAATTTTGTGTACTTCTGTGTAGTTTCCATTGGACTCTCACTCTCATTAATCCTCATAAGGAGATTGTTTACTTATTGGATTCCCTAGGTCCTCGCATTCGTGATAACGATTGGAAATATGTTGTGGAAATGTGAGTTTATATATGTTTTTTGTTAGTATGCATCTAAATTAGTCTTAAAACAATAGTTTATCAACTACTGTACCTAATGTATAATTGAAGGGCAATAAAATTGTTTAATTCGTTCCAATGAAGAAAAGGAAGAAAACAAGTACAGTGGGAAGTGATTAAGGTATTTGTACTTCTATTTAAATCAAAATTTTTTATTGTGTATAATATTGGTATTTTAAACATTAAAAATATGAATTATCTTTGCCTTAGGTTCCTAGGCAACCGGATGTCAAACAATGTGGATATTATGTGATGAGATTTATGAAGCAAATTACTGAAGAAGTAACATCAATCGAGAGGGATGCATTCCGAACGATAGTAATAATTTCTTTATTATCTCAAATATTTAAAGTTATCTAGTTATAAATTTTTTCAAGTTGTTATGTTTTATTCTGTACAATCATATAATGTGTTTTTGTTCATAGTTTGCAAAAGTAGAGTACTCCCAAGATGAAATTGATGAAGTGCGCTCCGCGATAGCTGATTGTATACAGGATTATATTTGATAATAGGTATGTAAATGTTAGTTACTAAGGTTTAAACTTTTCCTGGTAAATGTTAGTTACTAAGCTTTCGGGTGATATTCCCCTGAATCATACAATATACATCAACAATATTTTTTTAGAGATGTTGTAACCTTGTGAATGATTCTAGATTGTCAGTTGTACTAACCAACACTGTTATTATAACCCTTAGACAGCTTGTACATCATCAACATAGTACACATTAGTAGGCCAGTATTTAACATGGCAAAATTTAACATGACATTTATACATCATCAACATAGTACACATTAGTAGGCCAGTATTTAACATAATTGTGGTCATAAACAGATTGTGGACCCTTCTTTGCTTACACATTATCCAACAGCTGAGACAAATTAGAGGTTTGGAATAATTATTACCAAGGTCATAAACAAGTTGACTCAAACATGATGTTTTCATTTTTGAGGATTGATCTGCGTAACATCTTAATATATTAGTATAAACTATATATTTATATCCTATGTACGTTTTATTTTTTTGGTGAATTATCATTCAGTTGTTATTGGATACTATTTTGGTAGGCATTTTGATGCATGTAGGAATCTATAGAAGATTTTATAATAAGATGAATTGATTCTAGTTCAAATCAATTGGAGAGAAAAAGGCATAAGATGCAGAGATACCAAAGAATAATCTAATTAATATAATAAAAATGATATGAATATTATTGATTATATGGTCTCACATAGAACTTAAATGGATGTGAACTTAATGGAGGATGGAATGATAAGATTGATGCAGCCGATCCAAATAGTTGACATAAACACAGCTTGAGGAGAGAATATACCTGTGTTTTCTCTTTGCGGAGTAAATTAGCTTTCTGCAACACAAACAATAACAACTTTACAATTTTCACAATCATACAGAATTACTGATGCACGAATCCATAAATATGATTATTTGCTATTTTATTCTTTAGGTGTTGAACTTCTAAATTTGTTATTATCCCATCTCAGCCTTAGACATTCATTTACTGGCTTTTGTAATTATAATAATAAAATGGAAGTGGCTACCTTTTATCTGTTTTTGTGTAAACCTTTCACAGACTAGCAATGCCATGTCGAGGGCCCTAAATGTTCTACAGACAACTCACTCTTTTGGAGATATGATACTTTTCTCAAGAGCATCTGAACTTGGAAAGGTAAAAAATAAATTGTCAGTTGTAAGAGCATCTGATACTTGGAAGAGCATCTGATACTTTTCTAGATTGTCAGTTGTACTAATCATTCATCCAATAGAAATTCCTTCAATATATTTTTTTTTCAATATATTTTGGAGGTTTAGCAGTTCTGCCTAACATCCCTGATTGGATGCAATTCTTCAATATATTTTTTTATTTGCCTAAACAGACACAGTTTGTGATTCAGAATATGATTCTGAATCACAAACAATCAATCAAGAACATGTGTTAGATATTTAATATGGTCGTCTGAGTATTTTCCTTGAAAAGTGGTTGCAAGGCTGTAAATGTCTAGATAAGTCAAGCTAGCAGTTTCCTTATAATTGCAAGTGCTGATACATGCATATCTTTTTTGTTTGTTTGTTTGTTAGTTTGTTATTTTTGTTGTTTGTTGATACATATCTTCATGGATCATTTTTTATTGGACATATGCATTTAATAGAATAACTAATTAGAGTGTTTGTTCTCTTTTTTCCAGCTGCAGGGACTTGTTCGTGATCTTGTTCAAAGACCATTAATCTGACCTTCCAAGCTATAATTTTTGTGATTTGAACTTCATTGTAAGTTTAGTTGGGTCAGAATTATATATAATTTGAACTCTTGTAATTTGGGTCAGAAGATACTTTAGTGGTTTCGTCTGTAGAAAGGTTTTTGGACAGAAGATACTTTTGTGGTTTCGTCTGTAGAAAGCTTGTGGTGGATCTTTATTGTAAATATGTTGATGATGTTTGATATATATAGTTTTTGTTTCGAGGTTAAATTATTGCCTTTTAATTGAAAATATAATGGAAATATCTTTGTTGTCAAATTGGTATGAAACTGTTGTGGAACAGTGCAAACGCACAACAGATTTTTTTAAAGCTAAACTGTTGTTGTAGATAAACGGTGAATATGGCATACAACAACACAGTGATAAAACTGTTGTCGAATATAATAAAAGACAACGGTGAATATGGCATACGACAACGGTGATAAACTGTTGTTATTGATATATGACAACAGTTATAAAAACTGTTGTCGAATATAATAAAAGACAACGGTGAATATGGCATACGACAACGGTGATAAACTGTTGTTATTGATATACGACAACGGTTATAAAATTGTTGTCGAATATAATAAAAGACAACAGTGAAAAACTGTTGTGAAAATGTTGTCGAATGTGATATACGACAATAGTGGAAAACTGTTGTCAAACTGTTGTCGTAGACCAAAATGACAACAGTGATTCACTGTTGTCGTAGACCCCCCTTTAACAACATGGCCTTTAACAACAGTGGTATTGGCATACGACAACAGTGATTCACTGTTGTTGAATGCATTTTTTCTAGTAGTGATGGCATGTCGAGGATGGCTTTCACTTTTTTTGAATTAGCTTCAATACCCCTTTCCGTCACCATGTACCCGAGGAAACAACCACTCTTCACTCCGAACAGTCACTTAGCGGGATTCAGCTTCAGCTTGTTGGCCCTCAAGGTGGCGAATGTCTCTTCTAGGTCGACTATCATGTCTTTCCCCTTGTTTGTCTTGACTAGGATGTCATCCACATATACTTCAATGTTCTATTTGGTGCCGGAAGACCTTATCCATCATCGGCTGATAGGTTGCCCCTACATTGCGCAACCCAAACGGCATGACATTGTATCAATACGTCCCATCTGTCGTCACGAAACTAATTTTTTCTTGGTCTTCATGAGCAAGAGGAACTTGGTGGTATCCCTGGTATGCATCCAACATCGAAATAAAATCATAGCCAGAGGTAGAATCCACTAGCCAATCAATCCGAGACAAGGGGTAGCAGTCTTTAGGGCATACTTTATTTAAATCTCTAAAATCAATATAAATTCGTCATTTATCCCTGGGCTTAGGGATAAGTACTACATTAGCCAGCCAAGTCGGGAATTGAACTTCTCTTTTGTGTCCGACCTTTAGCAACTTGGCGATTTCTTCTCTGATGATCTTGTCCTGCTAAGGGGCAAAATGTCTCTGTCATTGCTTCATTGGCTGGGCTCCCGGGGTTATGTGTAGGTGGTGTGTGGCCAAGGCAGGGGGGACTCCCTTGATTTCTTTGGTAGCCCACGCGAACACGTCCCGATGGTCCTTCAGGCAACTGATAAGACGACTTCTCAGCTTCGGGGCGAGGTCGACCACTATCCTTGTGATTCCTCCCACTTGCTGAGGATGAATCTAGACCTCTTTGCTTTCGACCTCATTGCGTTCTTCTTTGGGTCCTTCTTTTCACAAGGGTTGGCGAGGTCGATTTGTAACGCCTCATGTGTCCTTGGGTTCTTGTGGGCTTTCGTCCTAACCTCCCCATTGTAGCATTGTCGGGAAGCTAGCTAGTCCCCTTTGACCTTGGCCACCTGCTCACCCACTAGGAACTTAATCTTCTGGTGGTAGACTGAGACCACCGCCTGGAATAGACAAAGTGTTGGACACCCCAGGATGGCGTTGTAGGATGAAGGGGCATCCACGAACATGAAGAGTGTCCTCCTCATTCTCTCCAGCATATCATCTCCCAGCGACAGAGAGAGGGAGATCTTCCCTATCAGCTGCACTCGGTATCCGATGAAGATGAAGAGAGGGGTGGAGACCGGATACAGTTCACCTTCATTGATTTGCATCTGGTCTAGCCCCATCTTATACAAGATATTCACTGAACTACCTGTATCCACAAAGATACGCTTAACCTCGTAATTAGCTATGCGTATGAGGATTACCAGTGCATCTTCGTGGGGAGCTTCCACGTCCTCCAGATCATCGAAGCCAAACGAAATGATCGGGCCCTGACACTTGTCGTTGTTGGTCCCTATGGCATAGTTCTCCAGCCGACGTGTATGAGCCTTCCTCGCCCGATGAGAGTCTCCCCCGGTAGGTCCTCCGGAGATCACTCCCATATGGCCTAACGGAGGCCCGCGCACCAGAGCCTTGCCTTTCTTGGGATCTCTCTCGGGGGAGATAGATTGGCGGGGCACTATCTCCTAACTCATTCCCCTTGAACGCGACTGGGATCGCCGCCTAGCTCTATCATCCCCTGATTGTCATCGATAAGGGGAAAGGCTTCACAGAGGGGATCGACTTCGGGGCCCAACTTTGTTCCATCGATTGCGGGGCCTGACATCCGCCTCCAGAGCTCTCCTCTTCTTCAAGGCGAAGCACTCCTCTGTGGAGTACGTTATGCTGTCGTGGAAGTCGCAGTACTTCTTCTGTGGCTCGGGCTCCTGGGTGTCGACCATCTCCACCAACCTTTTCTTACCAGCCCAGTGGTCTCATCCGGGGCAAGGATCCTTTGCCCGGGCCGGTGCGGGTGGTTCTCTTCTCTCAGATCATACCGAGATCTGCACAAGGGCTCTGGCTGGGTCCTTGCAGCGAGCGTGCTGCACCTCTTCGACATTGACGTGCTTGACGGAGCGCTCCAGTAAATCGTCAAGATTAGTCGGTGGCTTCTTCACCAATGATCGAAAGAAGTCGCCTTCGGAGAGCCCTTGCGTGAAGGCGCTGATGAGGATCTCCGATGTAGCGGTTGACACATCTTATGCCACCCGATTGAACCGTTGGATATAATCCTTCAGTGGTTCTTTTGCCTTCTTCTTGAGGGTGAACAGGTTCAACGCTGTCTTCTGGTATCAACGGCTGCTGGCCAAGTGGTGCAGAAAGCCGTTCTAAATTTCAGGAAAGAGCTTATAGAAGCTTGCGGCAGCCTCTGGAACCATCTCTGGGCGGCCCCTGACAAAGTGTTCAAGAACACCCGATACTTCACACCATCTGTGTACTGGTGTAGAAGGGCCACGTTCTCGAACATGCAGATATGGTCCTCTAGATCTGTCTATTAGAAGGAGCCCTAGAGTCAATTATGTGATGATTGACTAGAGACTTTTTGTATTATATTCTATCATTAATAAAGGCATGTTTGGTTATTATATTTACTTTATACTTGTGCTAAATAACTAAGTATAATAATGCCCTTCGGTAGTAGGTTTTTATCAACATCATATCGATTGGTTGAATCGATAGTGAGATAATGTAGAGAACACTACACTAAATCATTCATAGTCAAGCATTAATATTCAAGGACAATATTAATGCATGGAGACTAGCATGTAGGTCAATTGATGACTTGAGCTCACAAGTCATGGATATGTGATATCAAATTAACACATGGGTATACATTAAAGAATGTGTACTGAATTGACCCGCCATGAGAAAGTTTCATAGAGTCATATGAGTGTCATAAACTTTCTTATGTGATTATTAGTATGAATAGTCCTTAGACCTGAAGTCACTACGATTCCCTACATGAGGAGTTATGTATTTTGGTATCGTCAAACGCCACCCATAACAGGGTGGACTATAAAGGCGATCACTGGGTATATAATGAATTATGCGGAGGGATGTGAGTGATGTAGATGAGATATATCCCTCCCATATGACAGGAGTGATATCTGTGAGCCCCTTGATCCAGTAGGACTGCTAAAACGCATGACTATGCTCAAATGAGTCAATATGAGATATTGAACTCATTTGTTTGAGTGAGTCGACTTGGGGATCAAGAAACACAAAGATTGATCGAGGATGACATAGTCTATGCCTCATTGGTCAATCTAGATATCGAGGATAGAAGAACAAGGTCGTACATTATCATAGTCACGGAGGTTAAGTTGGATCTCGACTTTTCTTGTTACTTGGGTAGCAATGATGCATTGCTAGATGTCGCTCATTACTTATATGTCTAATGCGGTTTAGGCACATTGCCAACGTTACAAGAACCTATTGGGTCACACACTAAGGGCACAATACTTCGGAGATTGATTGATCTTAGTTTAACTAAGATTTGATCCGAATTGGATTGATTGAGTTAGACTCAAGTGAATCTAATTGGATTATGGGATTGAGATCTAATTTGAGTTAGACTCATTTAGATTAGACTCAACCATATTTGGATGAGATATTAATTCATTAAAGTGTTTAATGAATTAATAATAAAGGATAAGAAAATGATTCTCTTCATTGAATGGAGAGAAGTTGAAGAGCCACATGAGAAGATGTGCTCTTTATTGTCTTTAATGAAGGGAAACTAAAGGGACAAAAACTCTTCATATTCATGGGATGAGTATAAAAGAGTTTTCTTGTCATTTTGGATGAAGTTAAGTCATTTTTCTTCCTCTCTTCCTCCTCTTCCCCTCTTTGGTCGAAACCCACATTTGGGTTCTTGGTGCTTTTGTGAGCTACCTCAAGTTGCTAGCACAACTAAGACAGCTCTTCTCCGAAGTTGAGATATCGTGTTTGTATGGATACACATAGAGGCATGGATATTTGAACGTGCAAGAGATCCGGCGGCACTTGGACAAGTGGGATAAACACAAGGGCACGCTCTAAAGGTATACACTTTAGATAGATCTATTAGATAGATGAACTTCGTACGAGTTTTCTTTCGCATGGATCGCTCGAGGGATCTTGTTTTCGCTGCATTTTTGTGTTTATGTCGCCGGAAACAGTGGCATCAGAGCCACTTGCAAAAGATCGTACGAAGTTTTATGCACTTTTATATGTGATATAGAAGTAGGACAAGTTTTTTGTTTTGAGTTGCATATAACTGTATGAGTATTTTGTCTCTATGCAAAAGTTTGTGTTGATCAAACTAAAAGACTATGGCATCATCATTCATATGATAGCGTGCTATAGTCCGATCTCTTGACAAAGTATTATAACCTTTGGTGTTCATGTTGATGAAGTTGCATTAATCTGTTGTGAACAGATTGTGCATTTTTTGTCGCAAGGATGCACCAATGGAGCAATAAGGGTCTCGGATTCATTTTGATGAATCTAGGGCAGCCACTCATGTTGGATCGAGAGAAACGATAGAGGGGGATGAATATCGTTAAACGCTTTTCGGATAAAAACTAGAGCAAGTACGCAACGGAATAAAAACAATCACGAACATAGGTAGTTTTACTTGGTTCGGAGCCTAGGTCGACTCCTACTCCAAGGCCCACGGTTGTTGACCGTTTTCTGCGGGCAATTCTATAAGTGCGCAAAAACAGTTTAGAAGAGTTGTACAATTGTAGTATAGTAAACTGAAAGAAAATAGTTCTTCGTTACCGACGTCCGGTGTAGTTTATACTTCGGTGCAGATAGACGTCGTAGGCGCTTGAGTCGTGAGTGGAAGGTTCCCGGTGCAGAGCGCTTTGAGTCGAAGAGCAAGTTGGCGTTGGAAGAAGTGTTGTCCGAAGCCTTGGGGTCGAGGGCCCTTTTATAGCCCCTGGGGGCGCCCGGGACGTCGGGGGCGCCCCCCCCCCCCCCCACGTGTTAGTCGATCCGCTTCCCTCTCGGTCAGCTATGATTCCTTAAAACTCGAGATTAGGCTTTGACGGGGGCGCCCGGAACGCTGGGGGCGCCCGGATTGACCGGGTCTCCTCTCATCCGTTGGTTTCGCTGGGTTCTGCTTCGTTAGCTTCACCTGGGGGCGCCCAGAGCGCTGGGGACGCCCGGGAGCATGGGGGGTGCCCGGGAGCTCGGGGGTGCCCCGCCCATGAGCTGTCGAAGCCTGCCTTTGCTTCATGTGTTTTGTGTTCACCTTGGGGGCGCCCGGGACACTCCGGGCGCCCTGGTCAGCTGCTGCCTCACTCCTTTGAGGCTCTCTGAGCTGCAGACACTCGTTCCTTCAGTCCTGCATCCAGGGTTAGTCGAAAACACCATAAAGCAATAAGATGTTAGTTTATACACCCTTAGCTGTCTTAGTTCTGACTTTGGGTCTCCAAAATGCAACCCTAGGTCGAACCGACGCCTACTGTTCCCTCGACGGGGAGCGCGTCCTCACCTACTCCTCTCGGGAGAATGTACCTGATGCCAACCGTCTCCACCGGTTGGACTTTTGCCCAGCTGTCCTTCACCAGGTGCCTAGCTGTCCTTCGCCTGGTGCCTAGCAGTCCTTCGCTAGGACTTTTCCTGCACACTTGAGTAGCATGTTAGATAACAAATAAGACTTAACTTTTGAACCCTTTTGCCATTATCAAAACTCAGGTTCAACTTTGGTGCTTTCTGCACCAACAATCTCCCCCTTTTTGATTTATGGCAACCCTGGTTCAAAAAGTTAAGTTAATCAAAACATATAAAGCTAAATTTTGTTTCCTCCCCCTGGAAGGAATCTCCCCCTAGATTTTCCATTAGTTCGTGGGGTTTTTGAAAATACATTCTAAGTCTAAAGATGGATTTAATTTTACTTAGAATAATTTTCAACCGAGACTTTATATTTTCCAAAATAATTTTGGTTGTGGAAAACTGTGTATTTTGGAAAACTTTTAAGTTTTAAATACTTAGACACATTGAAGACTTAAGTTTTAAATATCACGAGGAATTTGAAAACTTAGGTTTGAGTACTAAGGAAAATTTCAAAAATTTAAGTTTAAGTACTCAGAAAGTTTTTGAAAACTTAAGTTTAAAATACTTAGAGAGTTTTTGAAAACTTAAGTTTGAGTGCTTAGAGAGATTTTGAAAATTTAAGTTCGAGTACTTAGAAAAATTTAAAGATTTCAGTTCAAAGTGCTTAGAAAAAATTTTGAAAATTTCAGTTCGAAGTACTTAGAAAAATTTGAAAATTTCAGTTCAAAGTACTTAGAAAATTTTTTTTGAAAATTTCAGGTCAAAGTACTTAGAGAAAATTTTTGAAAATTTCAGTTCGAAGTACTTAGAAAACATTTTGAAAATGAATTTTGGTTTTTAAGTACTTAGGAAACTTTAAAACATTTTGTTTTAAGTACTTAGGAAAATTTGTTTTCAGTACTTAGGAAAATTTGAAAAACTTAAATACTTAAAGTACTTAGTACTTTTTGAATAAAGGATAGAGTTTGAAGTTTTGAAAAAAAAATTAAACTCTTTTCCTTTCCTATCTCTCCCCCTTTGCCATATATCAAAAACAAATAAATATAGAAAAAACAGGATAAATAAATTGTATAAAGGAAAATAACTTGCATGATTTTGCTGTACTGAACCAATTCATGATGAGAATTAAACCAAATCAGTTTCATTTTCCTCTTTTAGGGACATGTCTAACCCAATTAGCTACTTACTAACTATTATAAATAGTAGTTTTCGCTAGGGTTAGTCAAGTTAAGTGTTCTGTTCAAGTTAGATTTTCTAAACTTGACACTTAACTTGATTACTGTGTAAGTTGTATTTAGTGCCCCAATTACTGCAGATGCACTGACTTAAAGCATCTTGAATTAAGGCAAAGACCTAATCATCTCAACCCTTTCTACGTTATCAATCAAAAGTGCCCTAAGGTGCTTGTGAGATGCTGGCTTTTAAATCTATAGGTGCATGCAGTTCTAGGGTTAGGGCCTAGGCTAAGTCCATTTTCGAAAAAGTCCTAGTTTTGAAGGGGTAGTTTTTAAAATAAAACTAAGTCGAAAAATTTATTTTAAACTTTTCAAAACTGAATAAAAGCTGATTTTGAAAGCATTTAAAAATTTTAAAACTGATTTTGAAATGGACAAAGTAGTAAGAAAACCAAAAAAAGAGAGTAAACCTATTCTACTAAGCATAGTCCTAACTGCTGATCAAATAGAAAGAAAACAAGTACTCATTTCCATAAGTCAGCTAGTCAACTAACACAGTCATACAAGTCACACATGAGTCAACCCTACTGAGTAGGGACAGTCAAATAGTCACTAATACAATGCTAATCAAATCTAGGACGAGGGACCGGGATGATCAGAAGAGCCTGGCTGCCAGGATCGAAATAGTGTCATCATCTCGTGATACTGTGCGTCTCTGGCCTCCCTCTCAGCTCTAAGGGCAGTCATATAGTCAGTGTAATATCCTAGATTTGTCTCCATATCTTCGGCATGATTTGCCTCCACTTCCTCTCGGAGGCTCTGGACCTACGTCTCTAGTCGTGTCACTCTCTCGTACAGTGTCGGTGGTGGAGGCTCGTCTATGTGTGCTCGAGCCTCGGCTGCTAGATCTCCGACGTCGACCTCAACCTCCTCGTCCGAGTCGATCTGAGCTCCGGCTCGCTGTCGTCTCCAAGTCAAAACCCCGGTGGCCGATACCTCTAGACCAGCTAAAGAGAAGTTCCTAAACCCTATCTCATCAAAATCGATCATCGCGGTTATTTCACCCACGGTAATGTCACGACCGTGGTGATGAAGTAGGGAGGTGATGATGTGGCAGAAGGGAGTGCGCACTCATCCCTCGGTCGTAACACTGGACGCATGCAGAATAGTATGAAACATGTGTAGTCCAATGTCTATGTCAAGGTGATGGATCAGGGCATACAGAAGGAAGGCATGAAAAGGTCGCATGATCGCGACATCTCTAGTGGATAGTGGTAAGATACAGCGAACCAGAACTCTGTACAGGGCGTAGTCCTGGGCCTCAAGGTCAACGGACTGGAATCGTCTATCTGTAGGGAGTCTAGATTCCCTATAGAAATAGGAGTGAAGAGTGTCTAAAGTAATGTGAGAGTAGGGAGGATCAAATGGAGGATTCCTAGGTGGATAGCAACAAAAGGTGGACTGGGAGGGTCGTAGTCCAAGAAATCGGTTTAGCAAGGTAGGAGTGATCGACAAGGGTATCCCTTGAACAGTAGTGACAAACATTAGATCGTTTTGTCGAACTATGTTATTATAAAATTCTGCACATAAGGATATGTTAATGGTATGAGTGCAGAATACTAGATTATCTAATTGATAGAAGTTTATAACATTCATGGCTAAGGGACATGATTGGGTAAAGAAATGTCTATTAAGATAGCTTGTTTTAATAGGCTTGTAAGTTGTTCGAGCGAGCTTATTACACAGTTCTAGAGTCGGGAACCTAGGGTCGGGACTCGGTTCGGTACCGGTGTTCGTTTGGTTTGCTCGGCGTTTTCTAAGTTGAGAGACATGCATTTAAAAGAAATGAATTAAGAAAATAATTCTAAATGCAAAAGGAATTAGGAAAGTAATTCTAAATGCATAAAACAAATCATACCGGGGAGGCATGGTTGAGATTGAGGAAGCACAAGTGTCACTTGATCTTCTTGGAAGGAAGGAAGGGAGGAAGGAGGATGGTTTTTGGTGTGGGAAGAAGAGGGGGTTCGGATGCCTTTTTATAGGCAGGTTATTGGGGGCGCCCGGGAGCTCTCGGGCGCCCGGGACAGTGGTCTCTGCCATGGCAGAGACTGGGGCTGGTTAGGGGCGCCTGGAGTGGCCCGGGCGCCCTGGTCAGGCTGATTTTGCAGCTTTTACTGCTTTGACTGCTATGGGGGCGCCCACGTGGTTCCGGGCGCCCTGACCAAGGCAGCTTTTTGCCTTGAGAGAACATAAAGTCATGGGGGGGCGCCCGAGGAGTCACGGGCGCCCGGATGATGTGGGAAGTGATGTTTTGTGATCATTTCACCATAGTTTAATTGGTTTGACCATGATTTAATTGGTTTGACTGCTTTGACTATGGTTTGACTGCGTTGACCATGGTTTGACTATGTTGACTATGGTTTGAGTACGTCCTGAACTACAGGATTAAACCACAATATATTAAAGGAATTTCAATTGAGTTTAATTTTACTGTCTCACCCAATCTAGGATTTTCAATCACGTTAGCCTTATAGGTTTTGTGAGACAGGTTTTGGTAGATAGAATTTTGAAAAACATGATTTATTTTGAAAAACTTAAATTAATTTAGAAAATAATTAAATTTATTTTGAAAAGAGAGTTTAAGTCTATAAGTAACTAAAAATATGTGTTAGATTTAAATTTGACAAAGAATAATTTGAATTTCAAAAATTGGCTTCCAGGTCTTGGCGAGGCACTAGGCCTTCTTTGGCCGTAGCCTTATTGGATCATCAACCCTTTCCTTGACAAAGCCTTTTAATGAAATTTCATTTTCAAAATTAATCTTTGAAAAATTCTGGTCTAACTAGTTTGGGTCTTGGATCGGTAGCTTCGGCTAGTTTCACCAGTCTAAAGAGACCAAGTATACTTGACCTTATTAGAATTGGTTTCCCTAACGTACTATCATCTCACCTCCACCCAATACTATGTTGTCAAGTTTCAGTTAAGTTTGTTCAGTCCTTAAACTAACCATTCCTAAGTCTAAGCATGTTAAATTGTAGAAATTAAATAAACAATCAGTCAAGCAAATTATAATCAAGAATTAAGTTTTATCTAACAATAAATATAGTTTTTAATTTGGCTCCCCCTTGACTAAAGCCACGGTAATGGTTAGGCAAGATGTGAATCTTGTCCTTGGGGATCCAATACTGATTTGATCCAGTTGGTTTGTTCATGCATAGTTTGGGTACCCATGCCTGAACTTTAGGTCTAGACTGGTTCAGTACAGCAAAGTAGGATCTTTGTCTATATTTGGTTCTATAGCCTAGTCCGGATCGATTTAAAACGGAATTCTATTTTCTAAGAATCATGTCAAGACCCTTGGAACGAGAAGTGAATCGTTCTAAAGCTGATCTAAGATCCTTAACCTGAGTTTTCAGGGAGGAATTCTCTTTCTCAAGTTTTTCAACTTGATTAGAGGTTCCTTCTTGAACCTTCTCAGTTAAGGGTTTAGAGTCAGCTCCCTCTTTCAGGAGTTTCACTTCCTGTCGGAGGGATTCGATTCGGAGTTTAGCTTTCGCCAAATCTCGAGAAAGATAAGATATTAATTCATTTAATTGACTTCTAGTAAATCCACTTACCTTGATTTCTCCGTCCTCTGCAAATGTCAGTCTGCCGTCGTCCTGATCTGATTCTGACTCGGTCTCGACTTCTTCTGAGGCGGTTAGTGCGAGTAGGTTCGATTGTGGGACCTCTTCTTCTTCGGAGGAGGAGGACTCGTCCCACGTTGCTTGAAGTGCTTTCTTCTTCCTTGTCTTCTTTGCTTCCTTCAAGTTAGGGCATTCGGTCTTGTAGTGGCCCTTCTTCTTGCACTCGTAATAGGTTATGTTGGGCTTGTTCTTTTCATTTGCGAGTTCAGCTGGTTCATCCCTTCTTCGGCTGACTTTCCGCTTGTTGGTTTGGTTCTTCAATTCTTTGTAGTAGTTTCGGGCCAGTCGAACCAGCTTAGGTCGATCTCCTTCTTCGTTTTCTGAGTCTGAGTCTGAGTTAGACTTGGGTTCAGGTTGAGGCTTCTTCTTAGTTGTCCTTCCAGTTTTACCTGCAATAAAGGCAATACCTTTCTCGGCCAGATTGCAGTTAGTCTGTTCATGTAACTCTAATTCAGAGAACAATTCATCTAATTTTATTTTCGAAATATCCCTTGAAACCTTGTATGCATCTACCATAGATGCCCACAAGGTGTTTCTCGGGAAAGCATTTAAAGCATACCTTATTAGGTCACGGTTTTCTACCTTGTGACCAATGGTGTGTAGACCATTCATTAGTTCTAGAATTCGGGCGTGAAGCTGAGCTGCTGTTTCGTTGTCGGTCATTTTGATGGTATACAGCTTGTTCAGGAGCAGATCTCTCTTGCTGATCCGAGTGTCTGATGTTCCTTCGTGCAGCTCGATCAGTTTTCCCCACAGCTCCTTGGCACTGTTGAAAGGGCCCACCCGGTTCAGCTCCTCTTTTGTTAAGACGCATTGAAGGGTCTGGGTCGCCTTTGCATCCGCTTCAATTTTCCATTTCAGAGCGGTGTCCCACTCTGTGTAGCTTTGAGGTACTCCTTCAGCATTTCTCGGAATCTCCAGTCCGGACTGGATGATTATCCACATGTCCACCTGAGTTTTCAGGTGGACCTCCATTCTGCTCTTCCAGTAGGAGGAGTCTTCTCCACTGAAGAGAGGTGGTCTTGCGGTGCTGAAGCCTTCTTGCATGGCCATTTTATCTGAAATGTAAACTAGACACACAAAAAAAAGAATATCCCAAGACTTGGTCTTGGATTAGTAGTGCGGGATAAAGGAAAAAAATATTTGTCGAGGGGTGTTGCACCAGCCTCGATCAACGAGAAGAAATTCGAACGAAAAAGAAATATTAGAAGAATTTCGAACAAAAAAAAATATTAAAAAAAATTTAAACAAATCCGAAAAATTTTCAAACTGGTGGTTGCACCAAATTTGAACTTCCCCGCTCTGATACCACTTGTTGGATCGAGAGAAATGATAGAGGGGGGGGGTGAATATCGTTAAACGCTTTTCGGATAAAAACTAGAGCAAGTACGCAGCGGAATAAAAACAATCGCGAACACAGGTAGTTTTACTTGGTTCGGAGCCTAGGTCGACTCCTACTCCAAGGCCCACGGTCGTTGACCGTTTTCTGCGGGCAATTCTATAAGTGCGCAAAAACAGTTTAGAAGAGTTGTACAATTGTAGTATAGTAAACTGAAAGAAAATAGCTTTTTGTTACCGACGTCCGGTGTAGTTTATACTTCGGTGCAGATGGACGTCGTAGGCGCTTGAGTCGTGAGTGGAAGGTTCCCGGAGCAGAGAGCTTTGAGTCGAAGAGCAAGTTGGCGTTGGAAGAAGTGTTGTCTGAAGGCTTGGGGTCGAGGGCCCTTTTATAGCCCCTGGGGGCTCCCGGGACGTCGGGGGCGCCCCCCCACGTGTTAGCCGATCCGCTTCCCTCTCGATCAGCTTTGATCCCTTAAAACTCGGGATCATGCTTTGACGGGGGCGCCCAGAACGTTGGGGGCGCTCAGATTGACCGGGTCTCCTCTCATCCGTTGGCTTCGCTGGGTTCTACTTCGTTAGCTTCACCTGGGGGCACCCGGAGCGCTGGGGGCGCCCGGGAGCATGGGGGCGCCCGGGAGCACGGGGGCGCCCCGCCCATGAGCTGTCGAAGCCTGCCTTTGCTTCATGTGTTTTGTGTTCACCTTGGGGGCGCCCGGGACACTCCGGGCGCCCTGGTCAGCTGCTGCCTCACTCCTTTGAGGCTCTCTGAGCTGCAGACACTCGTTCCTTCGGTCTTGCATCCTGGGTTAGTCCAAAACACCATAAAGCAATAAGATGTTAAATTATACAGCCTTAGCTGTCTTGGTTCTGACTTTGGGTCTCCAAAATGGAACCCTAGGTCGAACCGACGCCTACTGTTCCCTCGACGGGGAACGCGTCCTCACCTACTCCTCTCGGGAGAATGTACCTGATGCCAACCGGCTCCTCCGGTTGGACTTTTGCCCAGCTGTCCTTCGCCAGGTGCCTAGCTGTCCTTCGCCAGGTCTTCAATACCAAGCTGTCCTTCGCCTGGTGCCTAGCAGTCCTTCGCTAACACTTTTCCTACACACTTGAGTAGCATGTTAGATAACAAATAAGACTTAACTTTTGAACCCTTTTTCCATTATCAAAACTCAGGTTCGACTTTGGTGCTTTCTGCACCAACAACTCATTCAAGGAGTCAACAAAACAAAAAAAACTACTCATAAGCGATTTTTGTTTTTGCACTCATAATAAAATTAATGTCTTAGATCTATTGTGTATGATTGATGACATGATGCATGGTTATGACCTTAACCCCAATGTGATTGGATGTATATGTGTGTGTGTGTATGTTGTAATGTAATTCATAATACGGCTTGCGTGTCATGCCTTGTCTATATTTTTCCTAGTTGTAAAATAGACTTAGACTCGAATGTAACTCAAGTTTTCCTAAATTGTAATGCACAAAATAAGTAGTGGAGTGTCCATTGATGAATGAAGTTACAAGAAGGATGTCGACGACACATGACGACCGGAGGATGCACTTGGAGAAGATGTTATCCCTAGGTTGACCATCGATTTTCTCATTGGCTTGAAAAGATCGTAGTATACGAGCCATAACCATGTCACGTTTTACCTCTTATATGTTGATATATGCAATGTGTGATGCATGATTAGATAAACATTTATCTTAATTAAGTCAACTCGATATGCCTACCCAAGTTTGGTACTCATAAACTACCTCTATCATTTGTTGTTGGGTTTACCAAAGCAAAGCGACATATTTTATCTTGGTAGAGTGCAAGAGGACAATTATGATGTCCCGCTATCGAACTTTGGGTGAGACTAAACTAAGTCACCTCAATTGGATTGAGAAACTTAGAGGCATATCCCAAAAGTTGGGAAAATTGGGTAAGAGAACAATTATACTATGTCTTGGGTGATTAGCCAAAGCTAACTCAAGATAATGTGTAATGTGGATCTTAACTCTTTGTTTCCAAGAGTTGCATAAGATGTAATTGGTAAAATATTACCTACCTAATTATACTAAGTCTTGGGCAATTAGCCAAAGCTAACTCAAGATGAGGTGTAATATGGATCTTGTCCCACGTGAATGTAGTCGCTATTTGGTTTGGAGCTAGTAGTGTGGGCAAATTGAGTTACCTACATCCATGACTAGCCCCTACCAAAGCTCTACGATTCAGTGGGAGTATCATTTAATTAAAGGCCTAATTAAATGATCTAGATATGATACTTATTTCTGCATGTTTTACTGTTGTAGATCACCATGTCGTCTAACACGTCAAATAATCTCTCTCTACGATCCATCCTTGAGAAGGACAAGCTCAACAAAGCTAATTTCCTGGAGTGGTACAGAAACTTGAGGATCGTCCTCAAACAAGAACGAAAACTGTACGTCCTAGAGCAATCTCTTCCAGAAGCACCTGTCGCTACCGCCGCCCGTGCCGAAAAGGATGCTTACAAGAAGCATCAGGATGATGCACTCGATGTATCATGCCTTATGTTTGCCACCATGAACTCTGAGCTTCAGAAGCGACATAAAAACATGGATGCACATGATATGGTTGAGCATCTAAAACAACTATATCAAGGGCAAGCTAGGCACGAGCGGTTTGAGGTGTATAAAGCCCTATTTGCATGCAAGATGCAAGAAGGAACTCTTGTAGGAACTCGCGTACTCAAGATGATTGGGTATGTCGAGAACCTTGAAAGACTAAGATTTCCACTGGGCCAAGAATTGACTACGAACCTTATCCTTCAATCATTGCCAGAAGGGTACAATCAATTTATCATGAACTATAACATGAATAAAATTGACAAACCTTTACCTAAGATGCTCAGCATGTTGAGAACTGTTGAACTCAATCTCAAGAAAACCAAGACCAATAATGTACTGATGGTAAAGAAGGGAAAAGGTAAATGGAAGCCTAAAAGCAAGGGAAAGACCCAAGCCAAAGGCAAGGCCAACTCTAATACACCCAAGGCCAAAGGCGGGGTGTCTAAGGAAGGGACCTACTTCCACTGTGGTGAGATCGGACATTGGAAGAGGAATTGCAAACTCTACCTGGAGGAAGTAAAGAAGGAAAGAAGTGAGACTTCTGCCTCAGGTATTTTTGTTATAGAAGTCAATCTATCTATTTCTTCTTCTTGGGTATTAGATACCGGTTGCACATCTAACATTTGTACTAATGTGCAGGGCCTTCGAAGAGCTAGATAATTGACAAAGGGCGAAGTGGACCTATGAGTAGGCAATGGAGCAAGAGTTGCTGCTATAGTTGTAGGAACATATTCCTTGTCTTTGCCCACTGGGCTTATCTTAGAACTAGAGGAGTGCTTTTATGTACCTGCATTAACTAAGAACATAATTTCAGTATCTTGTTTGGACAAGAAAGACTTTTCATTTATCATAAAGGACAAATGTTGTTCTATAATGTTAAATGACATGTTCTATTATAGTGCACCACTTATGAATGGACTCTATGTTCTAGACCTAGAGAACCCAATCTATAACATAAATATCAAACGGTTCAAACCCAATGATGTGAACCAAACATATCTCTGGCATTGTTGCTTGGGACATATAAATGAGAGTCACATATCCCAGCTCCATAAGGATGGATTACTGGACTCATTTGATTTTGAATCATATGAGACATGTGAATCCTATCTTCTAGGCAAGATGAACAAGACTCCATTTTGAGGACATAGTGAAAGAGCAACCGAATTGTTAGGACTCATACATAGTGATGTATGTGGCCCCTTCAATGTCGCAGCTAGAGGAGGCTATCAGTACTTCATCACTTTCACTGATGATGTCAGTAGATATGGCTATGTGTATCTCATGAAACACAAGTCGGAATCCTTTGAAAAGTTTAAAAAATTCAAGAGTGAAGTACAAAACCAACTTGGCAAAAGTATTAAGATGCTTCGATCAGATCGAGGTGGTGAATACCTTAGCCAAGAGTTTCGTGATCATCTAGCAGAGTGTGGGATCATATCCCAACTCACTCCACCTGGAACACCACAGTGGAATGGTGTATCCGAGAGGAGAAATCGTACTCTATTAGATATGGTACGATCGATGATGAGTCAGACAGGTCTTCCTACTTCCTTCTGGGGTTTCGCAGACGGCTCTTTTCACACTTAACCGAGCTCCATCAAATGTCGTCATAAAGACACCATATATGATATGGATTGGGAAGAGGCCCACGATGTCTTTTATGAGGATTTGGGGTTGTGAGGCTTACGTTCGACGTCAAGTCTCAGATAAACTAGGACCCAAATATGATAAGTGCTATTTTGTAGGATATCTCAAGGAAACAAAGAGATATTACTTTTACAATCCCACATTAGGCAAAGTGTTTGTCGCTAGAAATGGCGTTTTTCTAGAAAAAGAGTTTATTTCTAGAAGAATAAGTGGGAGTAAAATCCATCTTGAAGAAGTTCAAGATGCAAATAGTACTGAGGCCTTGATGGACATTGAACAGGCACCACAAGGTGTTCATGTGATTGTTGCACAAGAAGTTGTGAAACAACAAGTTGTTCAAGTAAATCAACCTCTTCGCAGATCTGATAGGATACGTCGTCATCCTGAGAGATACTCATTTCTCTTGTCTGACTATGATGACGTTACGCTTATTCAGTTGAACGAGCTTACATCCTATCAAGAAGCTGTGATGAGCCCAGATTCTGAGAAATGGCTAGAGGCCATGAGGTCCGAAATGGAATCCATGTAGACTAACCAAGTATGGACTTTGGTTGATCCACCAGAGGGGATTAAACCCATTGGGTGTAAATGGGTCTTTAAAAGAAAGACTTGTTGGGTATGGCTTGCTAGTTTCACAAGCAACCACGGGGTCAAACCTGATAGACCTCTCTATGTCTATGGATTAAAATTTAATCCGAATAGAGACCCGTCTCCCAAACGACCGTCTCGACGTCGTGTTAATTAATCCAAGTCACAACTTAGCCAAAACCAAGGTTAAGGCCTTGTAACTTTCCGGATTAATTAACCGCGAAAAAGACGACGAATGGATCGTTGGTTTTCGTGTTTATATTCGGGGTCCATGACATAAATTAATTATCACATTAATTAACAAATAATTAACTCATGATAATTAATTAAACGCATGCATATGATAACAAATATCAAAGCAATAAATATAGCAAAGGAAAGACAGAGCTTGGGAGAGTTATACCTTGTAGTTTACCTCGCAGTCTTCTACCTTATGACCCTCCCCTCCTGGACGTCGTGTGGGCGACGAGCTACCAAGACGCGGAGTCACCAATGCACGAACTTGGCTCCAACAATACCTTCTCCACCCTAGCACGGGCGAAACCCTAGGGCAAGGTCTTCTTCCTTCTTCTTCCACGCGCCAACCTAACCCTTGCTCCAAGGGTCACCGCCGGCCACCACCTTCCACTACACTTGCACCGCCGGTCACAAGGAAAATCCAAGAAGCCCCGGTAGCAAGTACCTAAGTAGAAGATGGAGAGGAAGAGAAAGAAGATGATGAAGACCCCAAGCTCTCTTCTCCATTCCTCTACCTTGCGTCGGATATAACCCTAGCCTCTAAGGAGCTGTCGTCGGCCTTCACCACCTCCACCTCAAGCCGTCAGCTGTTCTTCTCGCACCAAGAATGTGTTGACCAAGAGATGAGGGATAGAAGAAGATGTAGAGGATGAAAAGAAGCTTTTATCACCAACCCTAACCAGCCAAGCAACCTTCTCCTTCTTCCCTTCGCCGGCGCCATGCACCACCTCTCCCTCACCTTTGCCACCGGCCACCCTTCCTCTACTTCTTATGACTGCACCGGTTGAGGAAGAGAATCTCTCCCCTTCCTTGCACCACCAATCAAGAGAAGAGAAGGGATTGAAAGAGGAGACCTCCTCTTGTCGCCGGCCGGTTACCCTAGGAGAGAGAGCGTGAGGGAGAGAAGAGAAACTAGCCTTAGGGTTTTGCTTGTGTTGGATGATCAATTCATTCGCCTTGTATCATGACTCCTATAGGGTATTTATAGGGCTAAGGTAGGGACCATGAGGAGGAGTTAGTTTTTGGCCCGCTAATGGATCCAAACCTGATCCATTAATGGAGATCCATTCCACTAAAGGATCCCATTGAACTTTCTCACCAACCCCCATATTTTCATATGGGCTCCACCTATTATGAGTCGTCCATCTCCCCATGTTTAAGATATCGAATACCCGATAATTAATTTAATTTACTGATAATTAAATTAATTATCCTCTTGATCCTTGATTAGTACCACTCAACCTTTTCATCATGTCGGACCATAGTCCACTTGCAAGATTTGACATGACGATCCTTTTGAGCTCACCAAGGGGGCATCATCATCCCGATTCACCAGGACACGGATTCCATCAATAATCAACGGCACACCATATAATTAATATTATTTCCCAATTTACCGGGCCTATCGATTTAACAGAATAAATCTCGCCCATTGGTAAGTCAAAGAAATAATAATTAATTATACGTGTCCGTTATTATTTCGGGATTAAGAGATCGTACTCCATAATATAATCCGAGATCTAATCCAATTTACGAAGTTAGTACAAAATTGGATGACCTCTCTTTTGGTCCTACTCAATGCACACAAAGTGCACTAGTGAAATTCTATGGTTAAGACAAACCACACATAATTACACTACAACCATCCCGATGGTTTGTCCAACTCCATCTCGGTTGTGAGCCTCTTTCTTATACTTCTGCAAGGAACTTGATAACATGATCTTCTGTGCAACATCATGCATCATGTTATCTACAATGCCAAGTATGAGACATGTTGTGCATATACTAATATAAATATGCACCGTGTGATTTTGCGATTCTCTTTAAATGTAAATGTATTCTAACCAAAAGCAAGGCTTTTAGTATACATCCTAACAAGACTGACATGGATTGTCTCATGCATACCTATAAAGGGTGATTGGTAGCTAAAGATTTCAAGCAAATTCATGGTATCGACTATGATGAAACCTTTTCACCAGTAGCGATGCTTAAGTCTATTCGGATCATGCATGCTATTGTAGCTTCCTAAATGAGACCTACTCGAGGATGTGTACATGACACAACCTGAGGATTTTGTAGATCCAGAGCATGCTGGAAAGGTAAGTTGCAAAGGTCCATTTATGGGCTAAAACAAGCTTCTCGAAGCTGGAATCTTTGATTCGATGATGCAATCAAAGCGTTTGGTTTCATCAAGAATGAAGATGAACCCTGTGTCTACAAGAGGGTTAGTGGGAGCACAGTTATCTTCCTGATCTTGTATGTAGATGACATACTCCTCATTGGGAATGATATCCCTTCACTACAGTCTGTGAAGACGTGGCTAGGGAATTGTTTCTCAATGAAAGACTTAGGTGAAGCAGCCTATATCCTAGGCATCAAGATCTATAGAGATAGATCTAAGAGATTGGTTGGCTTAAGTCAGAGTACATATATTGATAAGGTGCTTAATCGTTTTGCCATGCAAAATTCCAAGAAGGGATTTCTGTCGATGTCACATGGTGTGAGTCTTTCAAAGACTCAATGCCCCTCTTCTAAGGAGGAGAGAGACCGTATGGATCAAATCCCTTATGCATCCGCTATAGGGTCTATCATGTACGTCATGCTTTGTACACATCCAGATGTCTCGTATGCTTTGAGCATGACAAGCAGGTACCAGTCATATCTAGGTAAAAGTCACTGGACAACTGTCAAGAATATTCTTAAGTACTTACGAAGGACGAAAGAATATTTCTTGATATTTGGAGGCAATGAGGAGCTAGTTGTAAAGGGTTACAGTGACGCAAGCTTCCAAACAGACAGGGATGATTTCAGATCGCAGTCAGGGTATGTATTTTGCTTGTATGGTGGCGCTGTGAGTTGGAAGAGTTCGAAGCAGGACACAGTCGCATATTCTATAACAGAGGCCGAGTATATTGCCGCGTCTGATGCAACAAAAGAGGCTATTTGGATCCGGAAGTTCATTACAGAGCTTGGTGTGGTTCCTAGCATAGTAGACCCAATAGACCTCTATTGTGACAACAATGGGGCTATTGCACAGGCTAAGGAACCTCGCTCTCATCAGCGGACCAAACACATACTACGACGCTTCCATCTCATTCGAGAGATCATCGATAGAAGATATGTGAGGATATGCAGAGTACCCACTGATGCTAACATCGTGGATCCTTTGACCAAGGCTTTGTCACAAAAGAAGCATGATGGTCACACTAGGTCACTAGGTATTAGATATTACAGTGATTGGTACTAGTGCTAGTGGGAAATTGTTAGTAGGAGCCCTAGAGCCAATTATGTGATGATTGGCTAGGGACTTTTTGTATCATATTTTATCATTAATAAAGACATGTTTAGTTATTATACTTACTTTATACTTGTACCAAATAACTAAGTATAATAATATCCTTGGGTAGTAGGTTTTTATCAACATCATATCGATTGGTTGAATCGATAGTGAGATAATGTAGAGAACACTACACTAAATAATTCCTAGTCAAGCATTAATATTCAAGGACAATATTAATGCATGGAGACTAGCATGTAGGTCAATAGATGACTTGAGCTCACAAGTCATGAATATGTGATATCAAGTTGACACATGGGTATACATTAGAGAATGTGTACTGAATTGACCCGCCATGAGACAGTTTCATAGATTGTCATATGAGTGTCATAAACTTTCTCATGTGACTATTAGGATGAATAGTCTTTAGACCTGAAGTCACTACGGTTCCCTACATGAGGAGTTATGTACTTTGGTATCATCAAACGTCACCCGTAACAGGGTGGACTATAAAGGCGATCACTGGGTATATAATGAATTATGCAAAGGGATGTGAGTGATGTAGATGGGATCTATCCCTCCCATATGACGGGAGTGATATCTGTGGGCCCCTTGATCCAGTAGGACTGCTAAAACACATGGTCATGCTCAAATGAGTCAATATGAGATATTGAGCTCATTTGTTTGAGTGAGTCCACTTGGGGATCAAGAAACACAAAGATTGATCAAGGATGACACAGTCTATACCTTATTGGTCAATCTAGATATCGAGGATAGAAGGACAAGGTCGTACATTATCATAGTCACGGAGGTTAAGTCGGATCTCGACTTTTCTTGTTACTTGGGTAGCAATATATATACCCATGTAGTCATGAGACCAAGGATCCAATTGATCATCTAACCCTAAGCCTTTTCTCTTCCTCTCTCTCTCTCCCTTCTCTCTCCTAGGGCACGCCGGCAGTGGAAGAAGCAATTCTTCTTCTTTCTTCCTCTTCTCTTCTCATCCACTTGGTGGTCGGCTACTACTAGACAAAGGAAGAGCTCTTCTCTTCCTTTAGTGGTGCGCGGCGAGAAGAAGAAAAGGGAATCACGTCAGCGCAAGGAGGATGCGGCGATCTTCCTTGGTGGTGCTCGGCACCGTGTGCTTGGAAGAAGAAGAGAGGAGCTTTGTCTTCCTTGTGGAGCTTGGTGTCGCAAGATAGGAAGACCTTGAGGAGGCCGGATACGGTTTTGGTGAAGGAGAAGATCTCTTCTCTTCCTCTTCATCTCCTTCTTCTTCCTTGAGGTGGCCGACGACAACCCTAGGGTTAGGATTTTTCAGCGCAAGGAGAAAGGGATTGGTTGGTGGCCTTGGTGACTTCAGTTCTTGGTAGATCGTCGCCCACACGACGTCCAAGAAGGGAGGGTCATACAGTAGAAGATCGCGAGGTAAAAGGGAATGTATAACTTCTCTTATGGCTCTTTGATCTTATCATTATTTCTTATTTAATTAATTATCATGTTGTTAATTATTTGTTAATTAATTATGATAATTAATTGTCTTGGACCCCGATGATAAACACAAAAATCGACGATCCACTCATCGTCTATTCCGCGACTAATTAGTTAGGCGAGTTACAAGGCTTGAACAACAAGTTTGGTCAAGTAGTAACTCGAATCAATTAGTGCGACAATGAGACAGTCGTTTGGGAAATAGGTCTCCATTCGGATTGAAAATTTTAATCCGTGGACATGGAGAGGTTTCCCATGCGTGACCCGAAATCCATGACCATCATTAATGAGGCGTGTCATGCATTAATGAGATGAGAGAGAGACAAGTACTGTTCGCCACTATACCACCGACAGGCGTCCCCTCTGGAGGCGCACATAGCCCTTTCTCTCGGTAAGGTGATGTGCTGACGTCGGCTGGCACACAATTTTGCACATTCTTCAAGAGTGCTTTATTCCAAGGTATTGGGTTTAATGGCGAATACGACAAGTAGAAATATTTATCCACCTCGGTTCACCCACCATCTGATGGTCAGAATGACCTCGTTCAACGAGCCCTGCCACTGCCGACAACTTCTATCTTAGCAAGGATATATATATATATACACACCTCATTTCCTTTTTGTCCAATGATTGAACCTAGATACATAGCTCCTTGGTATGAGTGTACTAGGTCAAAACTCACTGGAGAGCACCTCCCTAGTGCTTGCTTCAAGTATGGTATCTCTATAGACTATTGGATTAGGGTTCCTAGGTCTACCGAAGTCCCCTATGCCCACCTCAAGGGTTCTATACCCTTGTGTTGGGCCAAGTAGAGTACGGGTCGAGGTTCCTTTTACCCACCTTCTTTCACGAGGTATCTAGGTATTTCCAAATACCTCTATATCAAATGCCCCCTAACGTCTTCACCATCTTGGGCGGGGTTGCTATCATTTTTAAGCTATATGACATTCTCTTGACTCCCCTCTTCTTCCATTATTTTTGTCACTTAAAGCAAGCAAGTTTGGGGTCCTTCCATTTTATGGCATGTCCAGGCTATAAATTCCTAGATAGGTTTCCCTCATCTCATAAGGGTTGAAAGGACCGATTTTTCTTTATAAGCCCACCTGAACCCTTCAACTTCCCGAGTGGCTAGATTGTGGACCTCCCAACTCCCCCCTCACTCGGCAAGTATCAAAAGAGTGTTGGCTTTCAGAGGGCTCAGAAGATTTTGTTAGGCATGAGCTTTGATGGCCCCAAGGAATCCCGACAATTGTCACTCCGATGCTCAAGTAAGATCTCAGGAGTGAGAGGAATTGCTGGAAAGAAAAGGGAAGAGAGTTTAGAATGGCGTAGACATTTTTTCCCGTGTCCCTGATCTCCTTTTGTCCTTTTGCTATGATCGTTGGTCTTCTTCAACACTAATGATATCTATATTCTCTCCTTAATGATTATCTTTATTGCCAATCATTAATAGTCGTCATTGGATCCTCCCCCGTGTATGTTGCCATCACCTTCTAATCCTTACATCCCCATTTTATATCTTGGAGGTGTCTTAAAGGCTTTTTAATTACTCCTTATTATTATATTGTAATACCTTATAGATGGTGTTTTTGAGGGCTGCCGAGATTAAGTATTCCCACCTAGGACCATGATCGTTGCCTGGGACCTATTTCCCGAGTTCCCGTTCAGGCCATTCCCGTTATGCCACCAGACTTTGTTCGATCGGCCCAAGCGAGGTCGACCCACATGAGCGCATCCAGTGGCGTAGCCACAATTTTTAATAAGAGGGGGCGAATTCAATAAATTAACAAAAATAACACAGAAAAATATATAATAAAGTCATATATTAGCTTCATATATTTATACAATATCACTCTTCAAAATTTCATACTTTGAAAATGCTGAATAATAGTTTCATTATCAACGGTATCAAACACATCTCGCTCAATATATGGTATCAAACAATCATTTACCATATCATCTCCTAATCGATTTCAAAGTGAAATTTTGATTATTTTCATTACTGAAAACACTCTTTTTGCAATTATAGTTGCAATAGGTGATAGCAATGCTAATTTCAAATGTAAATATACCAATGAATACAGTCGATATTTCTTTAATTGAACCATCCTTTTAGCAAGCTAGCTAATCCCCACAACCTCAAAAAATTGATTGCTACTCAGCATATCAAAAATAAAATTATCAAGTTGGTGCTCAAGATGCATTAACTCTATCGGGGGAAGATCTGATAGATAAAACTGAGCAAACTAAAATAATTTTCTCTTATCATAAGTAGAGAATGAATTTGATGGATCAAGACAAGCCATACATAACAATAATTCTGTGTTCACCTCATTAAACCGATTGTTCAACTCTTGAAGTTGCAAATCTATCACTTCATAAAATGTTTCAATGTGGTAAAAGTGAAGATTTGTCTTTCCTTCAATATTTCGTCGTGATCTCCCATGAAAGACGAATAAGTCTTCCATATGCAGGGTGACTATCTCATATTTAACACAAAATAAAAAATTTTCATTTAGTAACAAATGCCAACCATCATCTCTCATAGTTTGCAGTTGTTGTTTGCTTGATCTTACAAGAATTATGGTATTTACAATGTCTTGATCTTTTTTTATTAAGCTTGTGATAAATTATTTGTGATTCCTAAGATATTTTTTATTAAGTGCATCTGAAATATAAACTCATATTTTTCCAATCAATTCCAACAGATTATTTGCTTACGCCCTTTGTTTGTGATTTTTTCCCTCTTCTTCAACAAATAAAAGGGCATCAATAATTGAAGGACACAAGCATATCCAACTCAACAATGTATTATAATATGAACCTCAACGTGTACTCCAACTCTTTTTATTGTCTTCTCTTGATTTTTACCTTGTCCAGTGAAGATGTCACCATTGAAAATTCCTTTAATAACTTTTTAAAATTGTTTCTCACGAAGTATGTCTCTTCGCTTGCATGATGCTCCAACTGTTGGTGCCGGAAGCACCATATTGAACCTTATTTTGATATTGACAAAGGGTTCAAAGTTAAGTACTATTTGTGATCTAATAAAGTTACTTAAGTGTGCAGGAAAGTCCTAGTTAATCTAGGCAATAAGTCTTGGCCGAGGGCTGGGCACCGAAGACCTGGTTCGTGGACTGGGCACTAAGTCCTAGCCGAGGGCTGGGCACCGAAGACCTGGTTCGAGGAATTGGGCACTAAGTCATGGCCAAGGGCTGGGCACCGAAGACCTGGTTCGAGGAATTGGGCACTAAGACCTGGTCGCAGATTGGGCACGAAGACCTGGTGAGTAAGTTGGGCAAAAGTCCAACCGGAGGAGCCGGTTGGCAAAAAGGTAAATTCTCCTGAGAGGAGTAGGTGAGGACGCGTTCCCCGTCGAGGGAACAATAGGCGTCGGTTCGACCTAGGGCTCCATTTGGGGGACCCGAAGTCATAACCAAGACAGCTACGATTGTAAATATTGACTAATATTCTTACTTTGTTTGTTTTTGAACTAACCTTGGTTGCAGGGACCGAAGGAGTGTGTTTCTGCAACTCAGAATGCCCCAAAGGAAAGGGGTAGGCAGCTGGGCTAGGCGCCCGGGAGGTCCCAGGCGCCCAAGGTCAAGTACAAAACAGCAAGGAAGCAAGAACCGCATCGAAACCACACTGGGCTAGGCGCCCGGGAGGTCCCGGGCGCCCAAGGTCAAAGCCAAAGAGGTAATCGAAGCAAATCAACCATGAAGCCAGCGGACCAAGTCAAGCTAGGCGCCCAGGAGGTCCTGGGTTCCCCAGTCAGCTCCAGAGGCCGAGTCGAAGGGGATAAGCGCTGACCGAGCTGTGGATTGAGTTTTCCGCAGATGAAGGCACGTGTCAGGCACCCCCAACGTCTCAGGCGCCCCCAGGAGCACTATAAAAGGGTGCTCGACCCCAAGGCTTCAAGAACACAACTTTCTAACGCTCTAAAGCTTTTTGTTCAAGCGCTCCGCTCTGGCAAAATCCGACTTCGAGATTCCAGCGCCGACGACGACCCTCTGCTTCGAAGTACGATCCACATCGGACGTCGATAACGAAAAGTGTAGCTCTTTTCATTTACTGTAATATTCTTGTACTGAAATTTGTAAACCTTTTGCGCGATTATAGAATTGCCCAAAGTAAACAGTCAAGGACCCTGGGCCTTGGAGTAGGAGCCGACCGTGACTCCGAACCAAGTAAAATACTTGTGTTTTTGTGTAATTGTTTTGTTTCCGCTGCATTTACTCTTTCCTTAATCCGAAAAAAAGTTTTAACGATATTCACCCCCCCCCTCTATCATTTTTCTCAATCCAACACCAACAATATTGTTCAATTGTGCAACCACATCAATAAAAGTAGAAATTCTCATGTGATTTTCAGCAACAGCTACAAGTGCAAGTTGCAATTGACGAGCAAAACAATGAACATAATAAGTAGACTTATTCTCCATCATAATTAAGCTTTTTAAGCCATTATTCTCCTCTCATATTGCTATATCCATCGTATCCTTACCCTCATAAATTAGATATAGATAATCCATATTGGCACAACAAAGAATCAATATCAGTCTTAAATGATAAGGCAGTAGTGTTGCTTACATGTGCAATGCCTAGAAAGCGTTCAACAATATTTTCCCTTTCATCTACAAATCGTTAAGTAACTATCATTTGTTCTTTAACAGATATATCACGAGCTTCATCAACCAATATAGTAAATAATTCATCACCAAGATCTCCAAGAATAGAATTAGTAGTCAAATAGGCAATAGATCCAATAATATCTTGTTGAATATCAGGCGATGCCAATTTGAGGTTTGAGGGAGCATTGTCCAGTGTAACTCTATTGATATCCTCATTATGGTCAGCAAGAAATTTTAACCATTCAAGAAAATTACCATGATTGAGTGAGTTCATTGATTCATCATGACCACGAAATGCTAATCCTTGACGCATAAGGAATCTTATGCAATCAATTGATGGTGTCAAACGAACACGATAAATGCCAGCTATCTGACTAGACTGATTGACCAAACAAGTTTCAATATCTTATTTTTGATTCATCAAGTCATAAACCACCATCGTACACCTGTTGTGAATGCTGCTCTGATTTCCAACTTGTTCATGGAATTTTTCTTTCTTTCTCCAATTTTTAAAACCCTCAGTAACAAAAGAATCTTCACCACTTTAACCACCATAATCCACTTTGAATAAATAGCAATAAAGACAAAAGGTCGCGTCTTTTACGATGCTATATTCTAGCCAATTATGATGAAGATTAAACCACATAGCTCGAAATCTTCGTTTCTCCTTTGAACAAGAACGCCAAGGAAATTCATAATTCTTTTTGCAAATTGTAACGTCGAACAATCTCCCTTTCATTAACATTATACTCAAGGATGTGCTTTCTTAGACCAAGATCACTAGGATACTTATTTGAGTCAACATTAGGAGGAGGTGGTGGAGGAGGCGGAGGAGGAAATGGTGGAGGAGGAGATGACTTATTTGAAGTAGGTTCATATCATATTTTCTTAAAATACCTCAACATTGCTATTTCACTTAATTGATCATCAACATAGTATTTTAGAAACATAATCACCTAATTTAATGACTATCATTTTCCAACCATTCATATTAAAAATAAATAACAAATTAAACGAAATTGATAAAACTAACTAGAGAGTAAATGATCCTTTATTTTTTTACACATATTGATAGAGATACTGAGTCAAATGATTATCTTATAAGAACATGCTTTTCTAATTATATAACTATCCAATTTTAATTTTTATCATAAAGACTATGTAGGACCAGTGTCGTCGATAGAGGGGGGGTCAATATCGACCAAAAACTTCTCACGGAAATTCGTCTTACTTTCGAACTACGTTCTAGACTCAGAGCGTTAGTAGCACAGCGAAAAATAGAAAAATGAAGAACAAAACAAAACACAGATTGCACGCGAGATTTTTACTTGGTTCCCGACCCCCAGGCTCAGTACATCCAAAGCCTATGCACGGGAACACCCGTCCACTATTGTTCTCCTTTCCGGACTTTCTGGAGGCGGAGAAACCCGTCTTACAGCGCAGTAATTACAATCAAAAGTATAGAAATTTAAGTGCAGAATAATTAAAGCAAACCAAAAATGAAATGGTTAAAGACTCGGCCGATCTGGACCTCCGAAGTGCCGCGCACTTCCTCCTGGAGCCTCCCGGTCGTAAAGCCTCGTCGTTAGTGCTTTGTCGTCAATCAGAATGCTCAGAATGGATCTCAGAAGTTGTGTCTGAAGCTGGGGGTCGAAGCCCCTTTTATAGGCTTCATTCGGGCGCCTGTGTTGATGGGGGTGCCCCATAGGGCTTGGTCAAACCTTACCCCTGCGCTGAACTCGTCGCAGCTGATAAAACCTTTGACCTGGGCGCCTACATGAACCCGGGCGCCTGTATCATCTCGGGCGCCTGAATGGAAGCCTGTTCTGCCTTCTTCAACTTAACTATTTTTTTTCTTCTTTGATCTAGGCACCCTTATTGATGGGGGCGCCTGGATGCTTGGGGGGCACCCCCATTGATGGGGGGCACCCCCATTGATGGGGGGCACCCCCATTGATGGGGGTGCCTGGACTCAAGCTTCCAGCCGCGTTGTTTGCCTGCTTTGTCTTCCATTATTGGTAACTACAAGATACAAAAATACAAAGCAAGTATACACACAATTTTAACCTTAAGGACTTGGTTCTGACTTCGGATTTCCAAGAAACCCTAGGTTGAATCGACACAAGTTCTCACCCCTGAGAACGCGCCTTTCACCTACTCTATTCAGAAGACGGTTGCCACCCAGTCCTTCGAGTGGACTTTTGCTTAGCCTCCGATACTCTCGGATCTCGAGACGTCCGAACCCTGACCCGTCTCTACTTCTGTCCTTAGTCATCGCTCAGCTAATTTGCTCAGTCCCTCGGACCAAGACTTCTTGCCCAAACCTTCGGTCCAGGACCTCGATGCCTAACTTCACTCTTCAGGACTTTTGCCCAGCTTCACTCACCAGGACTTATTGCCCAGCTTTACTCACCAGTAGGGCTGTAATCGAACCGAGCCGAGCCGAATATCTGAGAGTTTGAGTTTGGCTCGTTTATTATCGAGCCGAGCTCGAGCTTAATTTATCGAATATAGTGATGGCTCGCGAGCATATTCGAGCCTAATCGAGCCCTAAACGAACTTACCAAATATAAATTATTAATTAAATTATTCATCAATCTATTAAAAAAATAAATTATATATTCTAAAAAATATAAAATATTTACTAAAATCTATGATTTTAATCATACAAATGAGTTTTATTGGATATTTTATATTTATTAAATGTAAAAGTGACAAAATTATATATTTAATGTTAAATATTAATTTTATATTTTACGAACTAGTTCACGAGCTTATTAACGAGCCTGTTCACGAGCTAACGAGCCGAATACTGCTGAGTTTGAGTTTGGCTCGTTAATATTAACGAGCTTTATTAAACGAGCTCGAACGAGCTTCTATTGAACCGAGACCCGAATAGCTCGCGAGCGGCTTGGCTCGTTTACACCCCTACTCACCAGGTCTTCGGTGCCCAACCCTCGGCCAGGACTTCTTGCCCAGTC
Organism: Boesenbergia rotunda; assembly: GCA_024364735.1. Taxonomy (NCBI): domain Eukaryota; kingdom Viridiplantae; phylum Streptophyta; class Magnoliopsida; order Zingiberales; family Zingiberaceae; genus Boesenbergia; species Boesenbergia rotunda. The sequence goes on from JAGFNQ010002480.1 coordinate 1,106,936, forward strand.
CTCGACCAGGACTTCGTGCCCAACTTCCGGTCAGTTCTTCGGTGCCCAGCCCTTTGCCAGGACTTAGTGCCAAATCCATGATCAGGACTTAGTGCCCAATTCTTCGAACCAGGACTTATTGCCTAGGTTTACTAGGACTTTCTTTCACTTTGGTTACTCCTCTCTTGACTCCCCTTCCCTTGTTTAATGTATCACTGACTTAAGTATATTGTCAAACATTAAAACACCTAGAGGAGGACATCACTGATGCAACTTGCACCAACAATCTCCCCCTTTTTGATGTTTAACAATATCTTAAGTTAGATTGGTTGAAAGGGCTAAATTTATTCTTGGGATCAAATGAAAGAAATGATCTAAGTTTTGAAAATCCATTTTTGATCGTCTGGGAAAAAATAGGAACAAAATTTCTAACTTTCACTCTCCCCCCCCCCTTTTTGAAAAACATTTTGAGTTTTTGATCCTTTGGAAAGAGATAAAAAAATTTATTTCTAACTTAAGGCGCATCTCTCCCCCTTTGTCATACATAAAAAAACAAAAATACTTACACCAACAATGGAAACATTTGGTTCTTTGTGAAAATACTTAGTAGAAATTTTGAAAGCATAGTAAAATTAGGTACTTAAATTTCCACAAAAAACTATTTTTTGAAAAATATTATGCAATTCTGAAAAATATTTTATATTTGTAGACAAATGTTTGATCTGAAAAAAAAATCCTTAGAAAAATTTTAGAAAAGAATTTTCAAGAGATTGCAAGCAAATACTTAAAAGAAATGTTGTGAAAATACTCTTGATAGACCCTTTTTTTTTTGCTTAACACATTTTCACAAAAAAAATGTTCTTTGAAACATACTAGTATTTGAAGAAATACCTGTACCTTTAAAAAATATTTTGATCATTTTCAAACATGCAAGTACTTTTGAACAAAATTATGTAATTTTTGAAAAATATAAGTAACTTTGAAAGATATTATGCATTTTTGGAAAATATTTGTAATTTTGGAAAATATAAGTATTTTTTAAAAATATTATGCATTTTCGGAAAATATAAGTACTTTTGAAAAATGTTATGCATTTTCGGAAAATATAAGTACTTTTGAAAAATGTAAGTTCTGTAAAAAGTATTACCTGACTTATATTTTGAAAGTACTTAGAAAACTATTGTTTTGAAAATATTATATTTTACTTGACTTGGTTTCCTTTCCAGTCTGACACAATCCTAGGAAACCTTGTTAACTACAAGGACATTTTCCTAAGTGTCCTGGAAATTCTCAAGCCCAAGTAAACCTTATTTCCAAAAAAAAATATTTTGAAAGTGATAGAGATTTAATATGATTAAAAAATAGTATTTTGAAGAATAATTTTGTTTTCAAAAATGACTTAATAATGTAGTGCATGAAAATATATTAAATAATTTTTTGTAATTTGACCTCCCCCTAAACTTGACCTAGTCCTAGGAAGCTTGTTGACCATAAGTACTCTTTCTCTAAGTCTTTAGGGTTTAGTTCAGATCAAAGAAATTATCTAATAATTACCAAAAAAAAATTTTCAGAAGTTCTTCTTTTGACTCATACTCCCCCTAAATTTAGCACATCCTAGGAGTCCTTGTAGATCATTAAGTGGACCTTCCTCTGTGTCTTTAGGGTTTATCAAAATCAAAAGAGATATAGGCACAATTTTAGAATATATTTTAATTTTTCGAAACACATTTTGAAATGAAGGTAATTTATCAGACATAGTTTTCGAAAAACATGAGTAATAGTATTTAAAGCACAGTTTTCGAAAACCATTTTAAAAGATAGTGGTTTTTCAAGGACAATTTTTGAAAAGAATAAACCACTCCCCCTGTATCCGACACTGTTTGACTCTATCTAAGTGCCTTAAGGAACTTTAGTGTTGTCCTAAGAGGCTTGTGTCTAATTGTGTGAGTCAAATAATTTTTTAAAAAGATATAATTTTTGAAGACATATAATATATTGGCAATCAGACAAGCATGAAATTCATAAAAATATTATTATGTTAAAGCACTATTTTGAAAATATATTTTTAGAAAAATATACTAAGAATTTTGAAAACAGTTTTGAAAAATATTCTTCAATTTATTAGTCATTAACATCTCACCCATTTTAGATGTCTCAATACAGCCCATATGGTTGTCTTATGGGTGTATTGTGAGATGCTTGAATTATTTTCCTTAATTTATTATTAAATCTAAGATTTAATTGAAACTTGTGTTAGATTCAAATCTAACAATAGTAGAGTGAATTTAATTTTCAGTAATTTGCTTCTAGGTCTTGGCGAGGCACAAGACCTTCTTTGGTCGTAGTCTTATTGGATCATCAACCCTTTCCTTGACAAAGCCTTTTATAAAAAATTCATCGTCAAGTTACTTCTTGAAAGATTTTGGTCTAACTAGTTTAGGTTTTGGATCGGTAGCTTCGGCTAGTTCCACCAGATTAAACAGACCAAGTAGAATATACTTGACCTTATTAGAAGGGGTTCCCTAACGTACTATCATCTCACCTCCACCTAATACTAGATTGTTCAAGTTTCAACTAGTCTTTTTCCTATAACCGTTCTAATTTATGCATTAAATTAAACGTGAATGACATGACATATATTTTAAGAAAATTGCATATGCATGGCATGACAATTATGCATGAGTCAAACAATTCAAATCATTTTATTTAAGTTTCTAATAATATATCAAATTTCCGATTTGATGCATGTCGTGTGAACCCGCGAATATACCAACCCACTTTGACATATTTGATATTATTAATTTAATTGTTGCAATTTGGGTAAGATTTTATTTAATTTGAGTTTAAATTATTTAAGAATTAATTGAAATTAAATTAATTAAGAATTAATTGAATTAACTAAGAATTGAGTAAAATTTGAATTAATTAAGATTTAATTGAATTAATTACGAATTAATTTGAATTTGAATTAATTAGGATTTAATTAAATTAATTACGAATTAATTTGAATAATTAAGGTTGAAATGACTAATTAATAGTTGTGGGTTTAAGTTCATAATTTTTATTATTTCGAAAATTTCTGACTCATCCACTCTTCCTTATTTATCTTTTCAAGTTTTTCCAATAATTCTGGTTTATTTGAATCTTTATGATTTTTATTGACTATGACCTTGATCTCAGAAAATTCCATCTAGCCTCCTCATCCTCAAAATAGGTGGAGTAATTTGGGCCACTAGTTAATGTTTTGTAATAATTTTCAACATTATCTATAATTAAATTACTATCAAAACAAATTTTATCTCTATTATTATTAAGAATATTTTCAACAAGATCATTCTTATCCTCAGAAATAATTTTAATACTTTCAGGATTATCTTCAGAAATATCTTCACTAATTTTAGGGCTATCTTCAGAAATATCTTCACTAATTTCAGAGTTATATTCAAAAATATCTTCACTAATTTCAGAGTTATATTCAGAAATATCTTTAAGAATTTCAAATTCGAATTCAGAGTTATCCTTAAGATTTTCAAATTTGAACTCAGAGTTATCCTTAAGATTTTCAAATTTGAACTCAAAGTTATCCTTAAGAGTTTCAAATTTAGAATTAATCTCAGAGATAATTTTATCAGAATTAATTTCAGATTTAAGTTCAGAATTAATTTCAGATTTAAGTTCAGATTTAAGTTCAGAATTAATTTTCGATTTAAATTCAGAATTAATTTCATATTTAAATTCAGTATTTAAATTCAGAATTAATTTTAGATTTAAGTTCAGAATTAATTTCAGATTTAAGTTCAGAATTAATTCCAGATTTAAATTCAGAATTAATTTCATATTTAAATTTAGAATTAATTTTAGATTTAAGTTCAGAATTAATTTCATATTTAAGTTCAGAATTAATTTCAGATTTAAATTCAGAATTAATTTTAGCAATTATTGAATTGGTATTAAAGATTAACCAGTTAATTTTGAATATTTTAACCATATCCATATTTTGTAACTGGTTATGCATGATATTTATTTGACTATGTAATAATTCTAATTTAACAGAAAAATTATCTAAATTATCTACATAGGATAGTGCAGGAAATTAAAAAAATTTCGGAATATAAATTTTGCGTACCTTTGTCGGACACTTATTTTTGTAGTGTCCATACCTTTCGCATTTAAAGCATCGTATGTGACTTTTATCCTTCCGGAGTCTGGGCGCTGGTGCCTCCTTTGCAGCCGGTGAGGAACGATTCTTACGAGTAGGACACTGATTTTTGTAGTGTCCTCTGTTGATGCAGTCTAACCCTGATTGTTGTTTTGGTGTTGACATCGATTTTAGTTTAGGTTGATGATTATGATTATGATTGGATTTAAGTCCTGGTCGTTGACTAGGCATACCTAGTGGGACTAGGTTTAATAAAATCCTAGCTTGGAGGGCTAGGTGTGGAGAAATCCTAACTTGGAGGGTTAGGTGTGGAAAATCCTAGCTTGGAGGGCTAGGTGTGGAGAAATCTTAACTTGGAAGGTTGGGTGAAAAGTCCTAGCTTGGAGGGTTAGGTGTGGAGAAATCCTAACTTGGAAGGTTGGGTGAAAAGTCCTAGCTTGGAGGGCTAGGTGAAAAGTCCTAACTTGGAGGGTTAGGTGAAAAGTCTCAACTTAGAGGGTTAGGTGTGAAAAATCCTAGCTTGGAGGGCTAGGTGTGGAAAAGTCCTAACTTGGAAGGTTGAGTGAAAAGTCCTAGCTTGGAGGGCTAGGTGAAAAGTCCTAACTTGGAGGGTTAGGTGAAAAGTCCTAGCTTGGAGAGCTAGGTTGGATGAAATCCTGACTTGGAGGGTCAGGTCCTAGCTTGGAGAGCTAGGTTGGGTGAAACCCTAGCTTGTTGGGCTAGGTTGGAGCCCCTGGATCGGTCTGGTGATCGATCAGGGAAGTTGGCACGGTGCTCCTTCGTGGATCGGTCTGGTGACCAATCCAGCGATGACCGATCGATCTGGTGACCGATCAGGGGGTATGCGTTTCACTCATTGCACAGCTCCTGATCGGTCTGGTGACCGATCAGGGAGCCCACAAGTGGGTTGAGTTCCCCTGCTGCTCTGCTCCTGATCGGTCCGGTGACTGATTAGGAAGCATCCAATAGGTTTTTGGCAAACCTACTGATCGGACTGGTGACCGATCAGGGAGAAGCTGTGACCGATCAGACTGAACGATCAACTGTCGTGAGGTTTCTCACCCTGACCGATCAGGCTGGAGCCTGATCGGTCTGGTGACCGATCAGCCAGTGGATTCCGAGCGGGATTGTGGCAAGCTGATTTCAGGATCGGTTTGGTGACCGATCTGGTGACCGGTCAGGGTGACCGATCATACAAGCTTGCAATCCCAAGTTTCTCACTGGGGACCGATCAGGTTGGAGCCTGATCGGTCTGGGATAGTCCCGATCGGTCCGGTGACCGATCACTTTAATTCAAACGCGCTGTTAGACGCTCTGATCGCGTCTGAACACATCTGATCCTCTGCACTTAACCTCTGATACTTGATTCTATACGTGATATGCTGTGCTAATGCTCTAATTAAGTATGTAGGTGACAGGGATGGATTCAAACACTCAAGGAGAGTCAATGGAAGCCTTTCCTTGGAGCAGGTTTGTCCATTTGCCATCTCAGGTTGCAACGGCTGGAGCTACTGACTGGAGTTGCTGACTAGAGCTTGGCTGAGGGAAGCTCAGGGAGTCCAGGGAGAGCTCAGTGGTAGTTGGCGTTGGTAGGTGAGCAGCTAGAGGCTGTAGTGAGGTGGTGACCTGTGATCAGTGGAGGGACTTAAGCGCTTGGTGGCGAACAAGTCTCTACAACTCGAACACTTACAACTCTGATCAGAAACGCTACAGCTTGTGTTCTCGCTACAACTTGTGTTGTGCTTGTGCGATCTGTTGTTCCATCATCTTGAGCAAGCAACCGCGATCTTTGAAGCAACCGTCTGTTACTTGAGCATTGGGAAGAAGAGTCAGAAAGCTTGGTGAGTCCATCAGCGAGAAGACACGGAGAACGGGATTCTTGCGTGAGATCTGCGTTGAGTGGAGCTCGGGAGAAGTTTGTCTGAGTTCTTGCTGTCCTAAGTGCTAAGTAAGATCTTTCTTGTGTTTCATTGTGCTTAAAACTTTATCCTTGTTGAAACGCTGTGGAGAGGTTACTCCACCGAGAAGGAGGTTGCATTTTATCCGGTGTTCACCGGGGCTTGATCTGCCGACGATCAAGGGATCGACGACCTCAAGGGCATGCCAAGGAGTAAGGGCAAGTCATCCCCGAACCTTGTAAATCCTCTTGTTAGCGTTCTTGTGCTTGTGTTTAACTTAGGGTTTAGTTTGCTTCATACTCTGTTTTTATTTCTTCCGCTGTGCTACTAAACCCTTGAGTCACAAAAATTTCAAAAGAGTCAAACTTCAAGTGTCTGGCTACATTCACCCCCCCCTCTCTAGCCATCCAAGTTCTAACATTCTCTCTCCTTGGACATGAAGTATATAATATGGAATTTAAAAACAGACATTTTAAAAAATTATACCTGATTCACCCCTAGGCTCCCCCTCAGCTCCTGGCGTCGTTGCTCCGTCGGCGGTTAGTCCGGTGAAGAGCGGTCTGGCTCTGATACCACTTGTAGGACCGGTGCCGTCGATAGAGGGGGGTGAATATCAACCAAAAACTTCTCGCGGAAATTCGTCTTACTTTCGAAATACGTTCTAGACTCAGAGCGTTAGTAGCACAGCGGAAAACAGAAAAATGAAGAACAAAACAAAACACAGATTGCACGCGGAATTTTTACTTGGTTCCCGACCCTCCCAGGGTCAGTACATCCAAGGCCTATGCACGGGAACGCCCGTCCACTATTGTTCTCCTTTCCGGACTTTCCGGAGGCGGAGAAACCCGTCTTATAGTGTAGGAATTACAATCAAAAGTATAGAAATTTAAGTGCAGAATAATTAAAGCAAACCAAAAATGAAATGGTTGAAGACTCGGCCGATCTGGACCTCCGAAGTGCCGCGCACTTCCTCCTGGAGCCTCCCGGTCGTAGAGCCTCGTCGTTAGCGCTTTGTCATCAATCAGAATGCTCAGAATGGATCTCAGAAGTTGTGTCTGAAGTTGAGAGGTTGAAGCCCCTTTTATAGGCTTCATTTGGGCGCCTGTGTTGATGGTGGTGCCCCATAGGGCTTGGTCAAACCTTATCCCCGCGCCGAATTCGTCGCAGCTGATAAAACCTTTGACTTGGGCGCCTACATGAACCCGGGCGCCTGTATCATCTCGGGCGCCTGAACGGAAGCATGTTCTGCCTTCTTCGACTTAACTGTTTTTTTTTCTTCTTTGATCTAGGCACCCCTATTGATAGGGGCGCCTGGATGCTTGGGGGCGCCTGGACTCAAGCTTCCAGCCATGTTGTTTACCTGCTTTGTCTTCCATTCTTGGTACCTGCAAGATACAAAAATACAAAGCAAGTATACACACAATTTTAACCTTAAGGACTTGGTTCTGACTTCGGATTTCCATGAAACCCTAGGTCGAACCGACGCAAGTTCTCACCCCCGAGAACGCGCCTTTCACCTACTCCATTCAGGAGACGGTTGTCACCCAGTCCTTCGGGTGGACATTTGCTTAGCCTCCGATACTCTCGGATCTCGAGACATCCGAACCCTGACCCGTCTCTACTTCTGTCCTTAGTCATTGCTCAGCTAAGTTGCTCAGTCCCTCAGACCAAGACTTCTTGCCCAAACCCTCGGTCCAGGACTTCGGTGCCTAATTTCACTCATCAGGACCTTTGCCTAGCTTCACTCACCAGGACTTATTGCCCAGCTTTACTCACCAGGTCTTCGACACCCAACCCTCGGCCAGGACTTCTTGCCTAGTCCTCGACTAAGACTTCGTACCCAACTTCCGATCAGGTCTTCGGTGCTCAGCCCTTTGCCAGGACTTAGTGCCCAATCCATGATCAAGACTTAGTACCCAATTCTTCGAACTAGAACTTATTGTCTAGGTTTACTAGGACTTTCTTTCACTTTGGTTACTCCTTTCTTGACTCCCCTTCCCTTGTTTAATATATCACTGACTTAAGTATATTGTCAAACATTAAAACACTTAGAGGAGGACATCACTAATGCAACTTGCACCAACAGACTATTCCTTTTATATGCATGTGTTTATTATAAGATGTTCGTGTAAATTATAAGATGAGTTATCCATATAATAATAATGTGATTTAATCGATCAAATTTGATCGTCAATAAAAATAATCACATTAATATAATAAATCAATAATCAAATGAACATCTTAATATTGGTAAACATTTGATATACGTGACTAACAAACAAAACCATAAATATATGTAAAATTAACATTATATATTTTTAAATACCTAAATCAGTAATTGAAATAAGCAAGAAAATTTCACCTCAATAAAAAAACGCTTGTTGTGAAGCGATGACGATAGCATTAAAAGCAAATGACAACGGCGCTAGCAATGGCGTGCGGCGACAATGATGTGGATGACAACGAAAATAATGTGCGGCGGAAGATTTTGAGGAGAAAATTAGGATTAAAAAAATGAAATGAAAATTAGGGGAGGAAAAAGAATATGAGATAAAGAAATAAAAGGAAAAGGAATTAGAAGAGGAAGAAAAAAAAAAGGGAAAAAAAAGGTTCGATGGGAAAAAGGAAAAAAACTCCTAAGAAGGGAGGAAAATAGTGTTGATGGCGGCGTGAGAAATCAAAGAGAAGAAAGAAAAGAGTTTATGTTGGATTTTAATTGGATTTTTTTAAAAAAAGTCCAAAAACTTTTAAATTTTATAACTAAGTCTTTTTTTAATTTTTTTTCATAATATTAATTTTTTTCTCCCAAAATCCAGGGGGTGGTCGCACCCCTTCGCCTTAGCGTCACTACACCACTGAGCGCATCACATGAAATCCTTGCCCTAGTTCACTCGTCATTCATCACAGAGTCTCCCACTCGGGAGACATTAACCACGACGTCTTAACGTCTCCCGAGCGGGGCCACAACGTTTCTGGAGCGAGATTAGTCTCGGTTTAGTTAGCCATGTACTTTCGGTCCTTTCTTTGACACATGACGGTTATTTTATGCCACATGGCACCCTCTCAATGCATCCCAATCAGAATCAAATATATTTTTTTTAATAATTAAATGGATAAAATGATATTTATAAGTAACTTAAAGGGTAAATTTTCCTAAACTCCCCACTTACCAAGTTAATTTTGCATACAATCCCTACACAAATTTTTCTTTGCATGCAGTCCCTGATGGGATGTTTGGTGAGTATTATTTGAAGAAAATTGAGTATAAAAGTTAGAAAATTGAGTATGGCAGTTCGCATCCACCACATCAATAACCATGTACTCAATTTTCACTCTTTTATACTCAAGTTTCACTCTTTTATATTCAGTTTTCACTGATGTATACTCAATTTTCACTCTTTTATACTCAAATCTATCAGGGAGTAAAAATAAAGAAAAATTTGTGTGGAGAGTGCATACAAAGTTCAAAGGGCTATTGGGGAGTTTATGACAATTTACCGTAACTTAAATTTTAAATGTATTAAATTAAATTCAATCGATTAGGGTTTTTTAAAGAAAACCTTCTCTCTTTTCTCCTCCGTGATTTTTCATCCACCGCCGCCGCATGCTGGGGCCCCTTCACCTCGCGCCGACCATGTTTGTTTCTCCTCCTCCTCCTCCTCCCAGGCATCGAGTTTCTTCTCTTCCCACCAACTTCCTTCTTCTTTCTCCTCTGGACTCTTCTTCTGCTGCCCCAGGTCAACACCGGCAAACAGATCAACACCGGCAACACCATCCCTAATCCTTCTTCTTATTCTCCAAGCCACCAAGACCAGAAACAAAACTTCTCCTTTTTCTTTGCTGCCCTATACCAGTAAGAGCAAGATCCGACGCAGCCACCAACAACAAGGCCAGTATTCCAGCATCACAATGATTCAGCCGCTGCCCTCTTCCAGCATCACAAAGATTTAGCAGCAAGAGCACTGCTATTCACCACGATAGTTATTCCGAGTAACAATTGTTGTATACGTTCGATTGGCTCGAACATTCGAAAATTCCGAGTTATATATTTTGTTTTGTTAAATTTCTATGTAGGTTGGTTTATCCAGATTTGGATGCAAAAAAAAAGGTAAATATATAAAATTGTTATTCGATAGTAGTTGAGGTCTGGTGTAGGAATTGGGATTAAATTAAGGTGGCAGAATCAACATTTAATCCATTGATTTCAACCTTAGTCAATTATCATATTTTTGTGTTATTATTATTAGATATTATTTGAGTTTGCTGAGTTATGTTCATATTCTGCTGATACAAGTTCAAGTGTTTTTTCTCAATTAATACAAAACCGACTTTGTTTTGGAGTTTTTCTTTCCTCAACCAGTACCAAACAATTTCATGATATAATGGATATTTGGATTGCACAAATACACTTATATTCTTCTATTACAATAAATTGCATCTAAGATGGTTAGTTACGGATTGGCTATTATAATTACTGTGTATTGAGTATACTTGCAAAAAACACCAAGAGTCCCATTCTCATTCCTGCACTTCTATATTTCATTTTTTTTTTCTTGATTAGCAAATGGCCCTTTTCAATTGATATTTGCTATTTGATTTGCTTTCAGGAATAATGCACTTTATGAGAAAAGCTTGTAGTTGTCTCTCCGCTGAGTTGAATCCTTTGTATACAAGACACTATGCCTCCAAAATTGATTGGAATAAACTTCGACCTATAATTTTAAATAGAATAAAAAACAGGGTAAATGACTATCCAATCAAGAGCATGATTCCTGTTGCAAAAGATGTCCTTAAATCCCACGAAATTTTGTGGAAAGGCGTTTCTTTTCTCCTCAATGTCATCCCAGTGAAGGCATGCAAGTAAGCTACTATACTCCTAGTTCATTTTATAAACGTGCATGGTCATAAACGTGCAAGAGCTCCACATTTTATATGATTTTGGAATTAGGAATGGCTGGGAGTTCTTCTTCCAAGGTTACTTTTGCCAAACTAATTGTTGAACACATGCCAGAATCTAGTTTAAAAAGAATTACTCTTTTCTTCACTAGTTTTGTTTTTATATTGAAAGAGTTCTCTTTTGGAAATATGGTTCTTCCCTTATTTGCCTATCAGATCATGTCTACCATTCTTTGAGACAGTCCAGGGCAAAGATTATTGTGTTTTCTTCTTAATCACTACTGGTGATTTTTTTTTTTTAAATATACCCACCATAGTTCATAATGGAAGTTACATTGCATGATTTATACATTTTTTTTATGACATTGTTTCTGCTCACATTAATCTGCATGAAATCATGGATTGATTGTTAAAAATCCTAAAGGTTTGTGTATATAATTGTCTTCTCTATCAATCTGTTTGTGAGATTATTTTTTCCTCTTAGTCATCTGTGTTGATTTTTTTGTTCCAATTCATGTACTTACCATAGTTCATAGTGGATTTTAGGTTTCAGGAATTTCTATATATTTTGATGACATTGTTTCTGCTCTAGTTAATCTGTATGAATTCATGGATTGATAGTCCTTTTCCCCCTCGTATTGAAATTTCCACAGGCATTCATTGGTGTTATCATCATCTCGATTGGTCTTGATAGTATTTTGTAATATTATTTCAGCTTCTGTCCTGAAGTCTATATTGGCAAAACTGGACATCAGATGAAAACGTGCCGGCGTTTCAAACAGATGTCTAAGAACCTTCCACACCGATGGATAGAAGGAAAATTAATTGACATCCTTCCCCGAGTTGAATCGTATCATCTCCAACACATGCGGAAAAGCATGATAAAACATGATCAGAGATTCGACTTGCCTCGTGTTCCTGCGATTCTCGAGCTGTGCCATCAAGCAGGAGTAGAAATCCCCGAAGAGATTTTGTACAGGTATGGTAGAGAACCCAATGATAGCATAGAATATGCAGGGCAGGTTGCTACCCCGCTGGGAGAAGACATCCAATCAATTGCTCTGACCACCCTGGACGCATGGGAGAATCTCAGGCTAGGATTACAGAAGCTTCTCTTTGTCTACCCAGTGAAGGTCTGTGAATATTGTCCAGAAATCCATGTTGGTCCAACGGGGCACAAGGTTCGGGTTTGTGGGCTGTTTAAGCATGAAAGCTGGAGGGGGATTCATAAGTGGAAGAGAGCAGAGGTGGATGACCTGGTACCACCAAAGATGGTGTGGCACCAGCGGCCTCAAGATCCACCAGTGCTGGTCGATGAAGGGCGATGTTACTACGGGCATGCGCCTGCAGTGGTGGAGCTGTGCATCCAGGCCGGAGCTAGAGTGCTTCCAAAATACTTCTGCATGATGAAGATTCATGGATTTCCTAGCAACTGAGCTTTGAAGGGTCACCTGCTTGCTCCATTGACCAAGTTCATGGTCTGATTTAACGATTTTGACATCGTTGTATGCTGTCATCTAGGGTGGTTGCTGTCATTTGGTAAACACATGTACACCTCTTTAGTTTATAGTTATTTCATAAATATTTTTTTTCAATTTTTGTTGTTGTTGTCGTCTTATTTACCGTGGAAAATTAAGGATATGTATAATCGATTCAAGAGCGAACTTTTCAAATCGAGCTAATATTGTTAAATTATGGGAAAATTTTCTTAAACTCCTCAAGCTCAAATTCAACTTTGTATGCAGTTTCCATTCAAAATTTTCTTTGCATGCAGTCTCTGATAAGATTGACAAGACAGTTCTGTGAGTATTATTTGAAGAAAGTTGAGTATAGAAATTAGAAATTTGAGTATGTAAGATTGTATCTACCACATCAAGAACCTGTGTATTCAATTTTCACTCTTTTATATTCACTTTTTACTCTTTTATATTCATTTTTCACTGATGTATACTTAATTTTCACTCTTTTATACTCAATCGATCAGGGAGTAAATGTAAAAAATTTATCAAATGGGGGAGTGAAAGCAAAAGATCAAATGAGGATTGGAGAGTTTTCTATAATTTACCGTTAAATGAGAAAATTTTCTGTTAATTAACTGTTAGTTGGGGAGTGTTTTGTTAATTAAATGGAAAATTTTCTATAATTTACCGTTAAATGGGAAAGCAAAGATTAGGATTGGAAAAATTATTAGGTATTAATTATTAGATTATTTCTGTTAATTAACCTAAACAATAAAAGAATAGATAATAATTAAATACATATTAATTATTAATGAGTTAATATTGATTAATATTGCTTTAATAAAAAAACTGAGGCATACATGAGTTTTTTTAACTTATTGTGAATGTGCATCATAAAATAAATAGGATAATATTTTCCACCAATAAATTTTTTTTTTATAAAATAAAACATGCATATAACAAAAGTGAAACCACATGAATTTCATATCTACCATGTTCATGCCTGAATTTTTTTTTATATACGTAATTCAGATGTCTCTGTGATCCAACTAATTTTGAAGATGGACAAATCTAACCCAACAATCAACATCTAAATTTTTTATCGCACTAAAAAAATTAAAATTCAAACAGAGAGTAACAGAGAGTACTTAAGAAATTACTGGCGTGCCTTGAGCGCCTTATCATTACACCATAACCCAAAAGAAAATAAGGTAACATTAATGGACCAAACGATAATTTAAACTCATTTATTTGTACAATCTTATTTTTAATTGTGAAATAATAAATAAATAAGCTCTATATTGAATTTAGGATGAATTGATAGAGGCATTAGGACCATCTTTTGCCGCTATGAATAAATAAATAAGGAAGAGTATGTTTTCCCCTTTAATTTCTAGAATTGCAACAGTTTGTCAATCATATTCATTAATTAACAATGAGAAGGCTAAAGACATACAGTACACAGTGACATTACGAAAGGACACCAGATCTAAGAACACAAAATTGAAGTGCCACGCCACTTTTATATTTGTTAAAACACAAGTCATTTTAGAATCTTCTAATTGGCAGCAAATAATTAGCATCTCTCAAACACATGCGAGTTGATCAACTCGGTGAAATCCCAAGAACAAGGAACTTGTCAATCCAATATGTACAGATGCCTGGTCTACCTGCACACAGTTACACTGTTATTTGGAGCCTTGAGCGTCGGAATCTGATACGAGTATGATGGCAGAGAGATGAAAAGCCCGACCATCAAAGGTGAGAACTAAGGAAACAGACGATCCAAATGGTCCATTTACTATCAACATAATCGCCAATTTCATTTATATACAACTAGTCTAGACATCTTCGGCATGAATCTTGCGAAACTGGCGCCAGTGATAGTAGACTTTCCAAGAATTCAGGAGGATAAACAATAATGAACTTAGTTAAGATTATATGACTATGACAAGTTGTTTTGCATTTATAGTTAGGACTGTTCTAGAGATTGTTCTTTATGAATTTCTGTAAAACATAAAAATATACCTGATAAGAAACCTAAAGAAATTGTCAGTCACTTCCGAAATCCTCATAGCTGACTCCTTCGGAGATGGTGTCAAGTTTCCTCATGTCTTCCTCTGAATAATAAAATATAAGAAGTTGATGGTTCAAAAACATAACTCAAGGTAAAAAATAGTAAGGGTGAATGGGGGAAAAAACAATGAAAGAAAGAAACCTTTTAATTCCCTTCCTGGGGAGTCTGAGAAGTTATTTGAATCATGTGGAAGATAAGGAGATCTATCATAATTCTCCAAAATATCTGTTAAAAAAATACTATGTTAGAAAATAGAAAAGAAAATGGAAATAAAACAATCCATTTTAAATATAATGATAGGAAGCGACCAGCACAGTGAGTGAAATCATCTGTTAAATCTGAAAAACTGAAATTTTGGGGAATCTGACTAAATCCAAGTGTAGTGGTATCAATGTCCAAGAGAGTATCATTTAGTGGCTGCCCCGTCAATTCTGAGCTACTGAAGGACCCAACTGAAACATCTCCAATGGATTGGTGTGTTTCCAAGATGCTGCTGTCATTGCTGAATGGGAACTCAGAATTGTTCAAATAGTTAGGTTCTGACTTAATTATTGTCCTGTTCATTCCTGGAACCCTTGACATATTGGAGTCATGTGCAGATAACATACTGGTTGAAGGATTCATGCTCGCACCAAGAATAGAGGAATCATTGCCCAGATAGTTTCCTTCTTGTCCTGATGATTTGCCATTCATAATAACATTTGGAAAACCTCCATTACAAATCATGCCATCAAGCTTAGCAGGCGAAGATGTGTGAGGAGGTATATAGCACAAGGGAGATTGATGCACTGAAAAAATAATGATGGCAATAATTTTTCATAACAAGTTTTTTTAATTCATCCACAATTATAATCATTAATCAATGAAGAGTCAAAATATTTAAGTAAATTAATTTTGATCAAATCTCACCACAGTTTTCCATGCTTTTGTTCTGCACATAAAGCAAGTTCACTACTAAGGTCTTCAATCTTCACAATGAACTGAAGTTAGTCATTACATCCTTCTATTACTAAATTGAATGCATTTAGTCCTTAGTCAAGTATTTGTTAAGCAAAGGAAACAAATTCACAGTTATAGATATTGCGCCAAACTTGAGAATACGCCTATTGTTCCGTTGATTGAAAACAAACTTGTAATAACTTGTTACTCAAGTTTAATAGATGTTGGCTGTGAATTGCATTTTCCTTAGCATAGCAGCAATCAGTAAATGACCAAATCATTTAGACATACATCTGTTTTCTTTCTTTTACATTATCAAATCACAACAGCAATCAGTATATGTTTTCTTTTCTCTTTCTATGCCACATCATCCATCACCATCCTGTGTATTTAGATAAACATGATATGTTAGAACTTAATTATCAGTAAAAAGAGCTAAAACTCAAAATAGTTGAGAGTAAACATCTAAAGATTTTGGTCCAAGGATTCCACTTAACAATCATCAATTTACACCTAGAATCTTTCAGTAAATAAACATTAAAATACCATTTCTAATTAAGTTATCCATGAAAGCTATGGATTTTATTTTATTTTTAATAATGCAAACGCGATCAAACTCATACAACAACAACAACTAAGTCTTATCCCCCGAGGTGAGGTCGGCGATATAGATCCTTCTATGTCATTGAACTCTATCCCCTATTATATCATCATATATATTTAAATAAATTTTATCTTATTTTATTATTGCTAACCAAGTCTTTTTAACCTTCCTCTCGCTCGTCTAATATGTGTATTTGTCATAGTTTCACATCGCCTAACTGGGGCATTTATTGTCAACCTAAGTACATGTCCATACCATCTTAAACGTGTCTCTCAAAATTTTTCATCAATAAATACAACTCTAACTTTCTCTCTAATACTTTCATTCCTTATTCTGTCCATCCTCGTGTGTCTACACATCCACCTTAACATCCTCATCTATATAATTTTCATCTGCGCATGTGTCTGAGTCATAGCCTAACATTCAGAATCATATAACATAGTAGGTCTAACTGTCATTTTATAGAACTTCCCTTTAAATTTTAAATGTACTTTACGATCACATACGGGATCAAACTCATGCATTAAAAAAATAAGACACGAGAAAGCATCCCATGCATTCTTTTATGACATAAGGCCAATGCAATACAAAATCAAGGAAAGAAAGACTCCACACAATATTCACACACTTGTATAAATTCTGTAGTCACATCTCTACATTAGATGCCATGAATTCTTTAGCCAACGTTCTCCAAACTACATTACTCTAAAACTGAACAAACTGAAGCATTTTCCCTTATTGAAAGTGAGAAAACACATACACTAAAGTATTCAAGAAAATGTCAGAAGCATTACTTTTCATCTGATTGTTTTGAAGAAATTAATCTAGTATTCTTTCTCCCATCAAATATAGGCCGTGCAACTTAAAAGTAAAACAACAATCTTTTAACAGATCTGTGACATTTCCATTCTTTCAATATAGCAACATCCAAGCATGGAAGTTCCAAAAGACAGCCAAGTCGTAGTTAATGATATGCGATTTACACTTCACAAATATTTTAAAAGAAAATATTGAAAAGAAAAGATGGATAAAAATCAGAATCCAAATTCCTAGAAATTAAAAAGTTGAGCAAAAACCAAAATGGTATATCGTTTAAAAATAATCCCAAAGATTTTTAAACAAGCTACATGCCAGAGTAATACAATATAAGCCAATTACAATAATTATCTAAATAAGGATTATAAGAGTTAGAAAGAAGCATACTAGCAGAAGTGTTAGACCCATTGGGCAGAGGTATGTTAGAAACACCAGATGGACATGCTTTCTGCATCATCTCAACTTGTTTTTCAAGGAGCTTGTTGAAAACCATTATCTGATTCTTAACAATAAGTCTAACATGATATGCCTCAAAAAATTCTTGATTCTCTTCCTCAAGTTTTTGCCAAACTGTAGTGCAAACAATGGGCAAAGTATTATCATTCTTATAACCAACCAGCATGAATTGTCCATGGCTGAAAAGCAAATCAATAATCATCCTGATGGTAGCTTAGAAATTCTTGTAAACTGATTGTCTATGTAGTGCCATTTTGCAGATATACATGTACATTATTTAGCACTTAATAGCAGAAATCAGATAAAGAAGAATTAATTTAACGCATCGAATTGCCCCTGCTTCATTCAAGGCTCCATCATTATAGGAATTACTTTCATGAAACAGCAATTTACCAACCACATCGATGGAATTCTGAAATACCCAATCACATATACCTAAGTTTGAAAATGGCAAAATCAGGTAGTCATTTGCCCTTTGATCCCTCTTTCTGTTCCCAATCAATTGGCAAATTTACCAATCAATTGCTATAGTGTAGCAATTGATTGGGAATGATTTTATGGCCGTGTAACATTCCGCCAATCGATTGCTACACGTAACAATAACTCGATCGGAAATGAGCTGCTCTCAATATAGTGTGTAAAATTAATGTTTGAGAGCATAGATGTATTAAGGAGACTTAGACGAGTACAAAAGTCTTGGTTTGGATTGATTTGAAGTTCTCTAAGTTTCGTCCAAAGTGGTTGATGGACCTAAAGAACTCAAAATCACTCCAAACAAAGACATTTATACTTGTCTAGGTCTCCTTAATACATCTATGTCCTCAAACATCAATTTGACACACTATATTGAGAGTGGTGATTTTGATTTTTTTTTTAACTCATTTCCAATTGAGTTACTATGACTATAGTAATTGAATGGTAAATCAGCCAATCGATTCGGAATGGTTCTTTGGCCATGAATACTTTCCACAAATCGATTGTTAGACTGTACCAATCGATTAGTATCATTAACTCGATCGGAAACAAGTGTAAAAAAAATATTGTTCTCAATATATCAATGTTTAAGTGCATAGATGTATTAAGAAAACTTAGACGAGTACATTGGTCTTAGTTTGGAGTGATTCAGAGTAATCTATGTCAATCAGAAAATAAAAAATTTGATATTGTTCGACAAAGGAGAGTCTTAAGAAGTCATTTGTGATGTTGGCTAGTGAGTGTCATCATCGTACACTTGTACTGAATAAAGAACATTTATACATTTAATATAATTTTTCATGTTGAGAACACAACAACAAGCTTTATCCCACTAGGTGGGGTCGGCCATATAGATTTTTCTACGTCATTGGACTCTATCCCCTA
This sequence comes from Boesenbergia rotunda, assembly GCA_024364735.1. Lineage (NCBI taxonomy): Eukaryota > Viridiplantae > Streptophyta > Magnoliopsida > Zingiberales > Zingiberaceae > Boesenbergia > Boesenbergia rotunda. The sequence continues at coordinate 1,125,579 of JAGFNQ010002480.1, forward strand.
CTATATCATCATTTATACTTATATACATTTTATCTTATTTTATTATTGCTAAGCAAATCTTTTTTGGTCTTCTTCCTTGTATGATATGAGTATTTATCATAGTTTCACATCGCCTAACCAGAGCATTTACCAGTCACATGTCCATACCATCTTAAATATGTCTCTTGGAGTTTTCATGTCGAAAACGAATTGAAAAATTTACTGCTTTCAATATAGTGTGATGTTTGAAGGCGTAGATGTATTAAGGAGACTTAGACGAGTATATCGGTTTTGATTTGGAGTGATTCGGAATTCCCTAAAAACTTCAAATCACTCCAAACCAAGACCTTTGTTCTCGTTTAACTCTCCTTAATACATATATGCCCTCAAATATCAATTTGACACACTATATTAAAAACAATGATGTTTTCAACTCGTTTCTTATTGCTACAATTGCTATACTAGCAATCAATTGGTGGAATGTTACACAGCCATAGAACCATTCCTAATCGATTGACAAATTTACCAATCGATTGCTATATTGTAGCAATCGATCGATTGGGAACAATAATCGAGGTAAAACTGGAAAATGATTACACGATTGTCATTTTTAAACTTAGATATGTGATTTGGATATTCCTAAACTTCATCTATGTTGTTTATTCATTCATAAATCACTATTAGATGATTTAATAGATCATGAAATCTTGTTTAAACAATTGTAATATCAGCCAAATTGTATACAATACTGAGCATGATAAAGTTCAATTAGAATACTTGCATTGCCATACTGCACCTATATGCTGAATGTGATCTTAAAGTAAGATAAATATTCACCAATTTTCAACTCATTGCATGGTTTTATTGCAGATACATCTAATAATTCCAAAAGATCAACATATTAACAGATAAATCAAGTGAACCAACATGAAATAGAACAAAAAAATCTAAATAGACCAGAATAACTAGAATAAAATCTCACTATGATACACTTCAAGATATAAAGCATATTTATTAACTACCAAGTTGAGTGAAACTGGGCTCTATCTTTGCCTGAATAGATAATGTGTCAATTACTTCTTTCTGATTCATATAGAGCTGCAGGCACCGCTCAATAAGATTCTGAACCTGAAATTTTAAAAGAAAGTAATAACAAACTGGAACAATGCATAGGTCTCACAATCCAAAATAAATTCAAACAAACAAGCACACACACACACACACACAAAAAGATGGATAATGACATTGGGAATAAAGAAACCAGACACGTTGGTATGATTGTGGTAAATAGATTAAGGCAAAAATAAGAAAAGTCAAAAACATTAAGTGCATTAGTTTGTTATTTACACAGACTGTGAAAAGCATTTATTTGAATATCATATTGATGATGATTTAAGTGATGATGATAGAGTGAGCCCGGATAGCAACCATGGGAAAATGGTAAATCATGGAATTTAGACCAAATTTATTACATGCACTTAGTGGAGGGCAACGGAAAGAAGCATTATTTAAACAAGTAAATAGAGCATAAAATATGGATATAGAATGAGCATGTTTTAGACAATATATAAAGTATGAATAAGGAAGCACGACCGTAAGAGTGACATATGCTAACATTAAATTGAGGTTCTCTAAGGGCTCATTAGATTAACTGATAGGCTGATGAATCTACTGTAATTAATTTGGGCTTTGTCACTTATCGTTTAGAGCAATGTGATTTAAGCTTGCTTAGTGTTTGCAAGTTTCTCCTGTACAAAACCACTTAATTGGGAACCTCTATTTACTAGCACTTAAAGGCCGTGATATTTCTACTAAAACTGACAGGCCATATAACCATAGAAAGATTGTCTATGTAATAAAATATAATTTAGTAGACGCTTTTCGCAACCATCAAATGGAATGCACCATTGAAGTTTATGATCGCTTGACTGAATTCCATAAAGCATGCATCCTATATAACTTCTTGATAATCACACCTAATATACAATTACTTGAATAAGGAAGATTTCATATTGTCCTGATAAAATCAGAATCTTGACTTCCTTTGACATATTTGAACAACAGGCCATTTCTTTTTTAAAAAAATTATTAGTTTTCCCATTTCCTTTTCAAAAGAAAGTGAAATTGTTTTGAAGCATGTGTTTGATAGCAATTTCATAAGACAATAAGTAAATTCGAAAAATATGTCCCAGGTAACTGGGGGGAGAGCCAAATAATCGAATCTAGTTTTGATATTAGCAAAAGGTTCAAAGTATAGTTGTGTTGTGATCTAATGAACTTGACTAAGTGTGCAGGTAGCTCAATAGAAAATCCTAGTGGATATTAGGTAAGGGAAAAGTCCTATTGAATACTAGGCAAGAGAAAAAGTCCTCGTAGGTCTACTGGACCGGATACTAAGCAGAAGACTTGGCAGACTGAGTATACTAGAAGGGAAGTTTAGACAATTCTGGAGGACCGAACATCTAGCAGGTCGATGGGTCTGGAGGACCGGGCATTGAGACGAAGTCCTTGGGGTCAAGATCAGATGCTTAATAGGAAGTCCAAACAGATATGGAGGACCGAATGTTTGACAATTCGGGTAAACTTTTCTAAGAGGAGTAGGTGAGGGCGCGCTCCCAATCCAAAAGTCAGGACCAGACAGTCTCAAGACTATAAAGTTTACTTGCTTCTAAATTACATATTATTGTGCTAATCCTTGTTTTGCAAGATCGATATACTGATAGGCTGGATCGGTAGATCGAACATGTTTGGTAGACCAATCAACAGAATCGGTAGACAGAAAGTCTATGTGCCAACCAAGTCTTTCAATGTGCTGACGTGGCATCCAACGTGGACCGACTAGGGTCTCGGATTGCTAACATGGCCCTAGATAAGGATTGGATAACCTATGTGGCAAAGAGATAAGAGTTGAACGACTGACATTGTAGAAGAACTAAGACCGAGTTGCTGACGCTGTGAAAGACTCTTATTGATAAGCTGACATGGCAGAACAAGAGTGCCCCATGCTAGATTAGTAAACTGAATAAACTGGATCTGGATCCGGTTTCTACCCCAAGCGATATACCGATCAGGGAGATCGGTAGACTAATTCGAGTCTATAAAAGGAGGCCTCGGCCGAGACTCAGCATATAAATTCTTTAAAGTGCTCCAAGTTCGCCTCGCTCTAAAACGCTAACGACACTACGCCGAAAAGCTGCTTTGACAAATTGCGCTCAAATTCTGATTTCATAATTAGTGTTTTATTCTTTAAGGACGGGAAATCTGTTATTGCACCTAACGTTTTGTAAAGACGAACGTCTTTCTCCTTTGATAAAGAGGAAATTAGTGGATTGCCCATCGAAAGCGGCCAATGACCGCGAGCCTTGGACTAACAGCCGTTCGGTTGTGAACCAAGTAAAAAGAAACTTATCAACAACCACGGGCTTGAACTAGCAGTTGTTGGGCTGTGAACCAAGTAAAAAAAACTTGTTTTTTGTGTTGTGTTTTATTTAATTTCCATCACCGATCTTTGGAAAAGATAAGGGGGCGTTTGGTTTGCGTTTTCCAACTTGTTTTCCATTTTCATTTTCTATAGAAAATGCGGTTTTCTGGAAAACATGTTTGGTTTGCATTTTCCAGCTTTGTTTTCTAGAAAAAAACATAGCGTTTTCTGGAAAACTAGAGAATGAAAAAAAGTCATTTTCCAGAAAACGAGAAAATGCGGTTTTCTGGAAAATGAGAATGGAAAATGCAACAAACCAAACGCCCCCTAAGTGTTTTCGAAAACTATGAAAAAGTGACGCATGATTAACTCAAGTCCAACAACTTGAGGTTGAAAATTCTACTTTGAAAGTTCAAATAAAAGAACTTAAAGAATCATTGAAACAGTTCACTTCGGGCTCTAAGTATGTTGATATGATACTTCAAATACAAAGAAACATATACAATCAATCCGGACTAGGATATAAAGCTAAGACCCGATCCAAATCATATCTAGCTATTGTAAATCGAACCGCTAAAAATCAAGTCCAATCAAGCTTGATTAATCAAGTTAGACCAAACCAATTTTGGATCCCCAAGGGTCAAATGCATTACCTAGATAAACCTTAGAGCCAATAAAAAAAATGTCTTCCTTGTAGATAAATTTGCATGTTTGTTTGATTTATAGCTTTCCTTCCATGCTTAATTTCTGCTTAATTTAAAACGGTCAGATAAAAACTTAGGCTTGATTGATACTTGCCCAGCCTAGTACCAGGGTGGGATGAGATGATAGTACGTTAGAGAAGTTTAGTCTAGGAAATCAAGTGGGGCAAGACATACCCTACTTGGTATTCTTAGCTACATGAAACTAACTGAAGCTACCTAACCACATCCTAAACTAGTTAGACCAAAATTTCTCAATTGATTAGCTAAGTGTTCAATTTCACGAATTAGCTTTGTCAAGAAGTGGTCGTTGCTTTGATACTCAAGAAAACTCCTGCGCCTCGCCAGTCGCCACAGCCTGGAAGCCGAACCCTTAAATGTGCACTTATTTAATCAATTGTTATACTTGAATTTAACACAATGTCAATCATCCTTAGAATTCAAACTAAATTAATAAAGATAAAATTGACAATCATCTCACAAAACCTATAAGATTTACTGATTGAAAACCTACAAATGGATGAGATGGATTTAGAACATATTTAAAATTAAATTAATCAATCTAATTCATTTAATTAACCTAATTAACGAAGTATTAATCAATCTAATTCATTTAAATAAAACTGAATTAACCAAAAGTTAATTAATCTAATTAATTTAATTAATCTAATCAATTTAATTAATCTAACTAATTTAAATAAACCTAATTTAAAACTTAACTATCAACCTTAAATAAACTTAACTTAAGTTAAATTAATTAATTAAAATCAAACTTAATTTTACTTAAATTTAAAAATAATCCAAAATCAACTTAACTTGATATTAAATTAAAATCCAAATTAAATCATAATTAAACTAAAATTTAACAATAATTAATCAATTTGACTTAATTTAACTTAAAACCTAATTTAACTTAACGTAAATAATTTGACACTAATTAACAAATAAACTCAATTATTTTAAACTTAATTAATAACTTTAAACTTTCAATAATTTAAAAACTTAATCAAAGTTTAATTAAAGAAACTCTATTTAATTAATTCAAATTAAAAATCTAATTTAATTTAAAGTTAAATTAATCAAAATCTTGATAAATAAAACCTGAAATTTAAATTCATGTACATATTTACTTCCTAAAAGGGGATTAAGCCAAGCAATTTTTTAATCCTTCCTTAGCGAGGCTTAAATCAAAATGGGATGCATGTTTGAACTCTAAGGACCGGTTAACTTGCTTAAAGTCTTAATAGCAAAGTTTCAATTATTGTAAGATGTTTTAAATCATTCATTGGTTTTAAACATTGCTTAAAGTTTGATAGGCCATTTGAATATGTTTTTAAGTGCAAAAGTTTTTTCAGAAATTGGAATATGTCTTTTAAGGGCTAAAAATATTTTTTGAAAGTAATCTCTATCTTAAACATTATTTCTTCAGAAATTTTCTAGTCCTTAAAAATATTTTTTTTCAAAAATTCTCTTAGATTTAAAAGTAATATTAAAACTTTTTTTTACTGATTCTTCTTTCAAAATATCTTCTTGAAAATGTCATTTTAGATATGTTTCAAATATATTTTTATCACTTTGAAATGCTATTTTCCAATTTCAAAACATTTTTAGAAATCCCTTTGAAAATCATTTTCCAAATTAAAAATATTTGGCAATTCTTTTTGGAAATCCTAGGGATCGATAGACCGAATAAACCGGATTTAGATCCGGTTCTGCGCCAAGTGGTATACTGATAGGAGGGATCGATAGACCGATCTAGGTATATAAAAGGAGGCCTCAGTCGAGGCTCAACACATCAATTCTTCAAAGTGCTCCAAGTTCGCCTCACTCCAAAACGCTAACAACGCGATGCCGAAAAGCTGCTTAGACAAACCGCGCTCAAGTTCTGATTTTATAATTATCAGTATTGTTTATTATTGCTTTCGTCTTTCATGTTTTATTCTTTAAGGATAGTAAATTTGTTACCACTCCTAACTCTTTGTAAGGACGAATCTCTTTCTCATTTGAGAATGAGGATATTAGTGGATTGTCAATCGAAAGCGGTCAACGACTGCCGGCCTTCAACTAGCAGTCGTTGGGCTTCGAACCAAGTAAAAAGAAACTTGCCTTTTGTTTTGTGCTTTATTTAATTTCCACTGCTGATCTTTGAAAATGATAAAGTGTTCTCGAAAACTCTGAAAAAACTACGAGTTATTCACCCCCACCCCCACCCTCTAGCACTCTATTTGATCCAACAAAATATACATCATTGGCCAATCAATACCTCTAACTACAGGATAGTCATTTTTGCGGAGTCATATCACAGTATACTCCCCCGCCAACGAGAAATAGTCTCATGGTGACCCGCCACCTACAGCTCCATCCTCAAGGTCATATACTAGTCCACTCCACATAGCACCCTAGCTTATTGGTTACGATGGGACTAACCTTAATGCTACTAACATCCAAGATACACTAGCAATTCAAAATGGCCATTCACTTCGACAGTTTGCCCTCCACCCTTTTAATTCATGGATCATCTTACATTACCAACTTGGAGCTGTAGAATGTTCCTGTCTACATCTCATGGGCACTTAGCATCTGTCACGTAGTGAAAATTAGTCTGAAAAATGTTGCATCGCATGCAGAAACTAAATCGTCATGAGAAAAAAAAAAGTTAATGATAACTCAAACATAGAAGGCGGAGATAGAAACATTGCTTCGGCTACACTCAGTTGTCTTACGGCCTACCAACAAAATCCACCAACGTTCAGCACTGAAATAAAACAGACCGACCGCGACACACGAACAACCAAAAAGGAGGCGACATGATCGCGATCAAAAGAACCAAAACCTAACAACCCGGGGGAGAGACACGTACCAGTTGTATGTCCTCACGAGACACCTTCCTGACTTCTCCGCTCGCCATCGTTCCCCTCGCTCCGGTCCCCAAAACACCACGATCGTGGCCGCAGACGACGGATCACCGAAGAACCTACCAAACCGCCTCGTCGACGTCAGTCGATCACAGAAGAACGCAGCATGATCCCGCAGCGGAAGATAAGAAGATCAAACCGTAAAGAGCGAGGGAGATGAGAGGCGACGGAAAGACCTCGGAACGGAGAGAGGATTCTCTGCGAAGGTGGCAGGGGGAGGAAAGGAACTGGAAATTGGAGATGGAGTGGGAACAGGGAAAGAAGGAGCTGGAATCGGAGTGCGCCCACCCACTTGAGTTGGGTGGGGGAGAAAATGACAAGGAAAACGTCGCCGTTGATCAGCAATCCAGCGGATCAGAGATTTTTTTTTTTGGTCCATTTTATAGCTGTTATTTATTATTATTATTATTATTATTTTGTAATGTGATTTTGGATTTGAACTGGAAAAAAGGGGGACAAAATGGAAAATAAGGATCAGGATTTTGCATACCTATCCGTCGATCAATCCATTTGGACGTGAGTGCGTTTGGATGGGGTTGAGACCTCCATCTATTTCGTATCTATTATTATTATTATTATTATTATTATTATTATTATTATATTTTTTAATTTGATTAATTATTATTTTACGGTGATAAAAGATATGAGTAATAATAAGGAGAGTGAAAATAAAAGAGTGAAAAACATAGTAAATGATGTGGCATGATGTGACATTTTACATGCACACGTCCGATTATCGTTTGGACACCATCTGCGACCTTCGGTCGCTGTCCCAAATTAAACTATACCCTGGGGGCACGATGAACCCGTCGAAGATCGCTGCGAGCAAATACCACGTCATCCATTATGTTTTTCACTCTCCCTATCATTTTTCAAAAAATAATAACATTCAACCATCTTTCAACGTCAGTCTCTTCATTATTACGAAGAAAATTAAATCAGGAAAAAATTATTAATTTGAATTTGAGAAAAAATAAATATTTAAAAATTAAGAACTATGATAGATTCAGTGAAAAAATTCAATGAAATGCTTAGTGAATGATGTGACACTTTACATGCACACATCCGATTATCGCTCGGATATTATTGGCGGTCTCTGTCCGTCACCCCGAATCAAACTATATCCTAAGGGACACGATGAATCCGTCAGAGATCATTGTATATAAAATGTCACGTCATTTACTGAGCTTTTCCTTAAAATTTTTTACTGAACATATCACTTTTCAGAAATTAATCTCAAATCTCATTAATTCAAAAGTAAATTAATGAGAAGGTGAACAGCTTTCACTTGATTCATCCGCTAGTAAATTATGTCTTTAATGCAGCACCAAATCCTAGATCCATTGTTTTTTTATCACTATTTAGACGTTCACCCTAAAAAAGATTAGAACTTCATTATTACATTATTTTCAAATGTCGCTTATAGTTCATCCTTAAATTATATTAACAAAGTAAATTATGGAATTAATTTATAGTTGAGGATGGAAAAAAAATTCCTGAGAATATAGTCACTAAAAATTAATCTTTATCTCATTCTAATAAATTTATTATTTTTCTAATCAACTGCACACATATTGGCATTCTGATGAGGACACCCCAAGTGCGATGAACACTGAAGGAGGTGATTTACATTGAGGCTAATTGCACTAAATTGGTGAGGGTAGGTGAAAGTTTTGTATTTTTTTCAAGTTTTTTTTATTGTTAAGTAAATTGTACAAGTTTATTTATTTTATCTCAAGTTCTTATTTTTTTATTATTTATAAATTTGATAAAAATTTTATCAATGAATATAATTTAAAATTTTTGTTTATGTGCCTTGTTTATGAATATCATTCATAATCAATTTATAATATTTATTCATGAATTACAAACTAAATACATATTATTAAAATTTATTTTATTATTCAACCAACATGAATAAGTTGTTATCACTGACTTAGTTTTGAACATCTAATTTATTTACAATTTATGTATTATAAACAATGAATAAGTAACTGACATTGAAGCAAATTACTCTATTCGAGGAACGTGGAGGGGTGAGTCACGGAAGACGCAATAACAAACACAGAGGTAATGATATATTCTAGCACGTAAAATTGTTGTGGAGGGATATGAGATGCAATAAGTAAATTGTAAAAAGGGATGATGGTGATGGGTGGATTATGATGATGCATTGGGATGAGTGAAGTTGAGTTTAAAATAAATAGAGATAAAATCATCTTTTTACCTTGCGATGATGATGGTGCGTTTCTGGCGATTGATTATTTTCAAAATACTTAAATGTCTCAGAATGACCATTTAAATAGTTTTAGTCAAATTTATTACAACAATTTTAATGAAAACAATTAGATTCACAGTTTAAAATGCTAAACAATCAAAACCATAAATATTAGATGGCTCTAACAATGTTGATTAAACAACAATTTTGATTTTTTAAAATTTAAAAGTATATGTATATTGCATAACATTTTTTGGCATATATATATATATACATATATACGCCACATTTTACCGAGTCTTGAAAATTTTCGGAGGATTACTTGGTAGGTTCTAGGGATTTCGTGCCCTTGGACAAAGTTGAAGGGCAACAAAATTTGCAACGAATTTTTTTTGCAAAATTCGTTGCAAAATTATTTGACGACGAATTTAGCAACGAAAATATTTTCGTTGCAAAATTCTCGTCGCCAAATTTGGGGTCGAACTAAGAAAAATTTGTTGCAAATCTGCAACTAATTTTGCGACAAACAATTTTTGTTGCAAATTTAGGACAAAAATAATTCGTTGCAGATCAGCAACAAATAAAATTCATTGCCAATCTACAACGAATTTTCTTCGTCGGCAATTTGCAACGAAATTTGGGACGACAAACTTTTGTTGCAAATTTGCGACAAATTAAATTTGTTGTCAATCTGCAACGAAATTTGGGACGAATTTTTTTTCGTCGTAGATTTGCAACAAACATAGTTAAATTTTTTTCATTACAAAGCTACGAATTTATTATGAATCTACAATGAATTCAGCGACGAATTCATTCGTTGCAGATCTGCCACGAATTCTGCAACGATTATTTTTTGTCGCAAATCTACAATGAATAAAATTCGTTGCAGATTTCCAACGAATTCTGCAACGAATAAAATTCGTTGCAGATTTCCAACGAATTCGGCAACGAATTTTTTTCGTTGGAGATTTTCAACGAATTCTGCAACGATTATTTTTTGTCGCAAATCTGCAACGAATAAAATTCGTTGTAGATTTCCAACGAATTTTTTTCGTTGGAAATTTCCAACGAGTTTTGCTACGAAAATATTTTTTGCAACGAAATTTATTTGTTGCAAAATTCGTCGCAATTTTTAAAAATATTTAAAAATAATATTTTTTTTCAAATATTTTTTATACATCAGATAACTTCCAACAGATAAGCATTCAAATAAAACATTCAAAAAGTACAAAAACATTAAAATATTTTCAAATATTTTTTATACATCGAATAAGCATTCAAATACAAATACATTCAAAAAGTAATACCAACAAACACCAAATAAAACATTCAAACATCCTAATAAAAACATTTAACTACATTAACACATACCATAAGCATAGTATCAGTAAACACCAATGTACAATCCAAATTATAATATATAAGTGTATGATACAACAATACCACAGATGCCAACATAATGGAATCAAAAGCATACACACCCCTTCTAGATCTCTCCATGGATGCTTCCTTGTACCAAAAATTCAAAAAGAAGCTATAAGTAGCATATAGCAGCTATAAGTAGCAAAAAGAATCTATAGCAGCTAAAAGTAATTTACTCACAAGTCATTGTTGGCGTTACAGGTGTTACTGGCCTTCATCTTGAAACGTTGGTGTTAATGGCCTTCATCTTGAATCGTTGATGTTACTGGATTCCGAGCATTGAATATACCTCCATTGATGGAGGTAGATGAAAACGTCTCCTTCTCACTATAAAAAGGGCGTCCAAATGCAATCCAAGAAAGGGACATGAAGAAGAGGAACAGGAGCATCGAATCAAGAGGGATTTGGTTTGTGGCAGATTGTGATTAGTCCTCGGTGATTGATCTTGTGACAGCAAGCAATCGAGAAGAAACCAGAGCAAGAAGAAGATCTCAAATCACGGTAAGTCTTATTCTTTTGCAATTTGATCTCATGCTTAGAGAACAACAGTCATAACAGACTTGACCTCTTATCGTAATTTCGTAGCATATAGTTTAGTTGATGCTCAGGCCCTATTGGACAACCTATAGCAAAAAGAAGTTTTCCTGATTAGTATTAAGTGATATAACTGTTTTTAGTTCTGCATCATTTGAAGTCTTCTTTGTGTATCACTTGTTGTTTATGTAGGTAGAACAGTTGCATAAAATCTTTAAGCTGTGTGGATCACCATCAGAAGATTATTTTAAGAAACTATGCTCGCAGAAGTCAACTTCATTCAGATCTTACAAGCGTTCTATAAAGGAAGCATTTCTGGATCTCCCCCCCTTCTGCTGTGTCTCTCATTGATAAACTTCTTTCACTAGACCCAGTTGAGAGAGGCTCAGCAACTACGGCCTTGAAAAATGAAGTTAGTTTCTGCATCTTCATGGATTTAGTACAGTTTGTTTATTTGATTTTCTAAACTTTCCCCATCTATTCAAATGAAGGTAGAAGGTAATGACAGGTAAAGGATAAATCATTTACAATTCAAAATTTTGAATTCTTTACAGTTCTACATAGAACGTCAGGACATTGGCCAGAAACATAACAAGCTAATTGGCTATGTTTCTGGCCAATATTTTAGGTAAAATCACTTATAATTAATTGTTGAGTCAAATAATTTTTATTAATATTTTAGTTCTTAGTTATTCTGGAAATCTTAAAGAGTTCATTCAAAATTTTCAAGGTTCTAAGGTGGGAATTCCCGTGATACTTGAGAATTCCCAAGAGGGTCTCACATTACAGGGTCTTGCTTCATAAGGTGAGACTATAAGGCTAATTTATTATTCTATCATGCTCTCTCAATCTAGATGATGTCATAGATGAGGGACTGATTGATATTATGTGAAAGCCTAAGAGAGATTGATTTTAAAAAAAAACTCAAGAGAGCTTATTATGTACCAAAATGCCAAGATTCTCAACTTGAGGATCACTTAATACTTAAGCATATGGTCAATAGGCTCTCATTTAGCAACGTGGGAGATTTGTGAAACTGAATGCAGGAGGCTGTTATTACACAATGCATTCTAATGATAATTATTAATATATCTTTATAAAAAAAACTTTCAAAATTTTATAGAACAAATTTCACAAAAATGAAATTTCAAATAGAAGTGACTGTTAGATAATGTTTATTTTGCTAAATAAAAAGGAATTTCCTCCTGAAATTTCTCTTTCTGCATTTTTTTTTTGTAGTTCTTCATGACAGAACCTTATGCGTGCGATCCATCTAACCTACCTCATTATCCGCCAACTAAAGAAATGGATAGGAGATTGAGGGAAGCTGGAAGGTGAGCAACTATTTCCTTCTTCAGAAATATTAAATGACAAGTTATCACATAAAACTCAATTTCATAGTTGCAACCCTAGTGATCTTGATCTCTGAATTTTCTGGATAAGTTGCAGTGCAGGTATAGAAGAAAAGGAATCAGTGGGCTTACATAAGTTGCAATTTAACGTGGAATTGTTGTAGGATGAATGGGTTCTTCACCCATGCAATAGGAATCAAGTTCTTAAGTCATCTAGAGAAACCTATTCAGAAATCAGAGATCAAATTGTTGGATCGAGAAAACCGATAGAGGGGGGAGGGGAGTGAATATCGGAAAACTTTCGGATTTGAAAACTAAGAGAAGTTGCACAGCGGAAGTTAAAAACACACAACGCAAACACGGGAGGTTTACTTGGTTCGGAGCCTGTGTCGACTCCTACTCCAAGGCCCACGGTCGTTGACCGTTTATTTTGGGCAATTCTATATAGGCGCAAAAAGGTTTATAAAATTTGATTACAAAGATAAGTGCAGTAAATAAAAAGAACGCTCTTCTTTACCGACGTCCGGAGTAGATCGACTTTTTCGGAGCAGCGGGACGTCGTCGGCTCGAGTTGGAGAGTTTCCAGAGCAAGGCGCGAGAGCAGAAGAGCTTTGAGGCATTGAGTGAATTGATGTTCTGAAGCCTTGGTCGAGGGCCCTTTATATAGGTCCTGGGGGCGCCCGGGATGTCGGGGGCGCCCCCCACGTGGCCTTTGATCCGCCAAAGTCTCGATCGCGTCTGATCCTCTGGATTCGCTTTGACCGGGGCGCCCGGATTGACCGGGTCAAAGAGTTATCTGCTTGGCTTCGAAGGGAGCTTCGGTAGCTGGCCTGGGTCGAGGCATGCGCATGGGGGCGCCCGGGAGCAGCGGGGGCGCCCGGGAGTGCGGGGGCGCCTGCAGGATGCACTGTCGAAGCTTGTTTCTGATTTGTGTGTTTTGTGTTCACCTTGGGGGCGCCCGGGACACTCCGGGCACCCTACTCAGCCATTGCCTCTCTCCTTTGAGGCTTTCTGAGCTGCAGACACACGTTCCTTCAGTCCTGCATCCAGGGTTAGTCCAAAACACAACAATACATTAAGTGGTTAGATTATACAGCCTTAGCTGTCTTGGTTCTGACTTTGGTCTCCAAAATGGAGCCCTAGGTCGAACCGACGCCTACTATTCCCTCGACGGAGAACGCGTCCTCACCTACTCCTCTCGGGAGAATTTACCTGATGCCAACCATTCCTCTGGTTGGACTTTTGCCTGACGGTCCTTTGTCAGGTCTTGGATGCCGAGCTGCCCTTCGCTCGGTGCCTAGCATTCCTTCGCTAGGGCTTCAGTCCCAGGTTGTCCTTCGCCTGGCGCCTAGCAGTCCTTCGCTAGGGCTTTTGACCCTGGCATTCCTTCGCCAGTGCCTAGCAGTCCTTGGCTAGGGCTTTTATTGCACTCTAGAGTAACTTGTTAGAAAACAAGTAAGACTTAACTTTTGACCTCTGTTGCCATTATCAAAACACAGGTTTGACTTGGGTGCATTCTGCACCAACAATCTCCCCCTTTTTGATTTATAACAACCCTAGTTCAAAAAGTTAAGTTTAAGCAAACATAAAAAAATGTTAAATTTTGTTCCCTCCCCCTGGAAGGAATCTCTCCTAGATTTTTCAAAAATTCGTGGGGTTTTAAAAAAAACTTTACTTGTACTTTGAAAACTTAAGTTTTAGGTAGTTAGAAATCTTTCAGTAACTTAAGTTAAAAGTACATAGGAGTTTTTGAAGCATGATTTTAGAGTACTTAAAAAGTTTGAAGCTTTAAGTTTTAAGGTACTCAAAAGTTTTGAAAGTGTTAGCTTAAGTACTTAGTAGGATTTAAAAAGCTTAAGTACTTAGTAAGATTTAAAAAGCTTAAGTACTTAGTAAGATTTAAAAAGCTTAAGTACTTAGTAAACTTTGAAACACTTTAGTACTTAAGTGCTTAATAATTTTGAAAAATTTAAGTACTTAATAAATAGAGTCCATTTGGAAAACATAAGTACTTAATACAAAAAACTTAAGTACTTAGTAACATTGTACTTATCCAGTTTTGAAAAACTTAAGCTTAAAGTAAAAAATTTGATAAGCTTAGGTTAGAAAATTTTGAAAGGCTTGAGTACTTAGCAAAATTTTGAAAGCTTAAGTAAAAATTTTGAAAGCTTTAAGAACTTAAGTAATTTGACAAGCTTAAGTTAGAAAATTTTGAAAGGCTTGAATAAAGGATAATAAAATTTTGAAACCCTTTTGAATAAAGCAAAAAAATTTTTTTGAAACCCTTTGAATAAAGAAAATTAATTTTTGAAAACTTTTTGAATAAGTAAAATTAATTTTTGAAAAACTTTTTGAGAAACTAAAATTAATTTTACTCTCTCCTTTCCTATCTCTCCCCCTTTGCCATATATCAAAACAGATAATTATAGCAGAAATAAGATTGCATAAAGGAAATAAGTAAGATTTTGCTGTACTGAACCAATTCATAATTAGACTTAAACTAAATCAGTCAATTTTCTCTGTAGGGACCTGTCTAACCCAATTAGCTACTTACTAACTGTTATAAACAGTAGTTTTTGCTAGGGTTAGTCAAGTTAAGTGTTTCTGTTCAAGTTAGATTTTCTAAGCTTGACACTTAACTTGATTGCTATGTAAGTTGTATTTAGTGCCCCAATTACTGCAGATGCACTGACTTAAAGCATCTTGAATTAAGGCAAAGACCTAAGCATCTCAACCCTTTCTAGGTTATCAACCAAAAGTGCCCTAAGGTGCTTGTGAGATGCTGGCTTCTAAGTCTATAGGTGCATGCAGTTCTAGGGTTAGGGCCTAGGCTAAGTCCATTTTCGAAAAGGCCCTAGTTTTGAAAGGGGGTAGTTTTGAAATAAAAATAAAACTAAGTCGAAAATGAAAACTGATTTTGAAATTAAGTAAAACAGTTTTTCAAATTCTATTTTTAAAAACAAATCAAGTAGAGCAGAAAAAAAAGTTAATCTATTCTACAGAACACAATCCTAACTGCCTTCTTAGTGAGCTGAACTCAGATTCAGGTAGGGGTTTTGTGAATATATCAGCTAAGTTGGATTTAGAGTCAATATACTTAAGTACTATTTCACCCCTGGCTACATGGTCTCTTACAAAATGATGTTTGACTTCAATGTGTTTGGTTCTGGAGTGTTGGATTGGGTTCTTAGTTAAATTAATTGAACTTATATTGTCAATAAATACTTGAGTTTGGGTGTAGTTGAGCTGGAAGTCCTTAAGTGTGTGCATCATCCATAAAAGTTGAGCAACACACTCTCCTAAGGCCACATACTCAGCTTCAGTTGTGGATAGAGCTACACAGTGTTGTTTTCTGCTGCACCAACTTACTAAGCTATTTCCTAACAATTGGCAGCTTCCACTTGTGCTTTTTCTATCTAATTTGCAACCAGCATAGTCAGAGTCCGAGTATCCTGACAGATTGAAGGTTGAGGTTCTAGGATACCAAATCCCTACATTTAGGGTGCCCTTTATATATCTTAGTATTCTTTTTAGGGCTGCTAAGTGCGTTTCTTTAGCACAGGTTTGGTATCTAGCACACATTCCTACAGCAAATAAAATGTCAGGTCTGCTGGCTGTAAGATAAAGTAGACTACCTATCATACTTCTATATAGTTTGAGGTCTACTGGCTTACCATCAGGGTCACTATCTATTTTTACATTAGTTGCCATAGGGGTATTTATGCTTTTAGAGTTATCCATTTTAAATTTCTTTATTAACTCTTTAGCATATTTGGATTGATGGACGTAGTTTCCATCTTTAGTTTGTTTGATTTGTAGTCCTAGGAAAAAGGTAAGCTCACCAACTAAGCTCATTTCAAATTCATCTTCCATTACTTTAACAAATTCTTTTAGGAAGTTGGTGTTGGTGGATCCAAAGATTATATCATCTACGTAAATTTGGGCAATAAATATATCTTTTTCTAGTGTTTTAATGAATAATGTTGAGTCAATTTGTCCTTGTTTAAATTCTTTAGAAATTAAGTAAGTAGATAAACGTTCATACCAGGCCCTAGGTGCTTGTTTTAACCCATATAGCGCTTTAGTTAATTTGTAAACGTGGTCAGGTTTGTCTAAGTCCTCAAACCCAGGGGGTTGTCCTACATAAACTTCTTCTTTAATGAACCCATTTAAGAAGGCTGACTTTACATCCATTTGGTATAGCTTGAATCCTTTATGGGATGCAAAGGCTAACAACATTCTAATAGACTCAAGTCTAGCTACTGGGGCGTAAGTTTCATCGTAATCTAGTCCCTCTACTTGACTGAATCCCTTAGCTACTAAGCGGGCTTTATTTCTAACTATTTCACCTTGATCGTTTAGCTTATTTCGAAAGACCCACTTAGTGTCTATGATGGATTTGCCTTCAGGTTTAGGCACTAGTTCCCAGACTTGGTTTCTCTCAAATTGGGCTAATTCTTCTTGCATAGCTATGATCCAATCAGGGTCAGGTAAGGCTTCATCTATAGTTTTGGGTTCTATTTTCGATATCATAGCTATTTGACTAAGGTTTCTATAGGAGGATCTAGTTCTGACCCCTAGAGTTGGATCACCCACAATTTGATCGGTTGGGTGACTAAGTCTGGGTTTCTTGGTTCTCCTAGAACTTGGTTCAGCCTCAGGTCCGGCTGATCGGTTTGGTTCACTGTTTGAGTCGACTCTTTGGGCTGGTTCATTTGTTGGTTCAATAATTGGTTCAGTTGGCTCATTAATTGGTTCAATAGTTAGTTCGTTTAAGCTTTCAATTAAAGGTTTACTAGGTTGTTCATTATTTTCTTGATCAGAGTTTGATGAAGTTAGGTTTGGATTATCAGATGTTGATTTAACTTCTTCATCAAATATTAAGTTAGTTGTTTCTTCAATTTTCTTAGTTTGGTTGTTATAGACTCTATAGGCTCTACTTGTGGTTGAGTATCCTAGGAAGGTACCTAGGGTTGTTTTGGATTGAAATTTTCTTAAGTAGTCTTTGGTGTTTAGGATATGGACTTTGCATCCAAAGACCCTTAGGTAGTGTAGATTTGGGAGCCTATGGTAGTACAGTTCATAGGGTGTTTTGTTGTGTCGCTTGTTGATCAGAACCCTATTTTGGATGTAACAAGCTGTACTAATCGCTTCTGCCCAATATTGGTTTGCTAGGCTAAATTCGTTGAGCATAGCCCTAGCGGCTTCTTGTAAGGTTCTATTCCTTCTTTCGACTATCCCATTTTGTTGGGGGGTTCTAGGACATGAAAATTCATGTAAATACCCATTGACCTTACAGAATTCCTCGAACCGTTGATTTTCAAATTCTCCCCCGTGGTCACTTCTAAGTCTTTTAATTTTAGTATCGTTTTGATTTTCAATCAATTTACAGAAATCATTAAATAGTTTTAAGGTTTCATCTTTGGTTTTTAGAAACCTAACCCAGGTAAACCTAGAGTAATCGTCAACTATTACTAAGCAGTATCGGTTCCCGCTTAGTGACTTGGCTCCATGTGAATCAAATAGGTCAAGGTGCAGGAGCTCAAGTGTGGTTTGAGTTAGATCAGATTGAATTAATTTGTGATTAGATTTGGTTTGTTTACCTTGATTACATGATTCACATATTAGGTTTTCATTATTTTTAATTTTGGGGATACCCTTGATTAGGCCAAGTTGGGTGACTTTAGAGATGGTTCTCAAATTGGTATGTCCTAGTCTCCTATGCCAGAGGTTCGATTGTTCTAACTGAGTTAACATACATTTGGGTACTAGGGGAAGGTTTATAGTGTATACATTATTTTTCCTAGTGCCTTTAAGCATGGTTTCTGAGTCTTGTATATTTCTAATCAGGCAGTCAGAATTGTTGAAAGTGACTATATAACCAGAATCACATAACTGACTTATACTAAGCAGGTTAAAATTGAAGTTTTCAACCAAAAGAACTTTCTTAATAATAAAGTTAGATTTAAGCTCAATATTACCTGACCCAATCACCTTGAGTGTAGCATTGTTGCCAAATGCTACTGAGCCTAGGTTCTTGAGCTTGAGTTTGGTGAACTTCAATTTATCTCCAGTCATATGTCTGGAGCAACCGCTATCCAACATCCATTGGTCCAAATCTTTATGTTCCTATACATAAAGAATTTTATTGATTTGGATCCAATTAGAGTTAGTAATAGCTTTAAATTGATTTTCACTAACTAATCTGTCTCACCCAAATCTAGGGTTTTCAATCACGTTAGCCTTATAGGTTTCGTGAGACAGGTTTTGACTAGTAAAATTATTTTGAAAAATTTTGATTAATTTTGAAAACAATTGAATTTTTGAAAACTTAATTAATTTTGAAAATTGTTGAAAAGATGTTTAAATCTACAAATAACTGAAATTTTGTGTTAGATTCGAATTTGACAAAAAATAATTTGAATTTGAATTTCAAAAATTAGCTTCCAGGTCTTGGCGAGGCACTAGGCCTTCTTTGGCCGTAGCCTTATGGGATCATCCACCCTTTCCTTGACAAAGCCTTTTAATGAAATTTCATTTTCAAAATTATTCTTTGAAAAATTTCTGGTCTAACTAGTTTAGGTTTTGGATCGGTAGCTTCGGCTAGTTCCGCCAAATTGGCTTCCCTAACGTACTATCATCTCACCTCCACCCAATACTATGTTGTCAAGTTTCAGCTAAGTTTGTTCAGTCCTTAAACTAACCATTCCTAAATCTAAGCATGGTAAATTGCAGGAATTTTAAAGAAACAAACAATCAAGCAATTGCAATCAAGGATTAAATTTTTATCTAATAATGAATATTGTTTTCAGTTTGGCTCCCCCTGGACTAAAGCCACGGTGATGGTTAGGCAAGATGTGAATCTTGTCCTTGGGGATCCAATACTGATTTGATCCAGTTGGTTTGTTCAGGTATAGTTTAGGTACTCATTCCTGAATTTTTCCTCTGGACTGATTCAGTACAGCAAAGTAAGATCTTTGCCGAGATTTGGTTCTATAGCCCAGTCCGGATCGATTTAGAACTGATTTCTGTTTTCCAAGGATCATGTCAAGACCCTTGGAACCAGATGTAAATCGTTCTAAAGCTTATCTAAGATCCTTAACCTGAGTTTTCAGGGAGGAGTTCTCCTTTTCAAGTTTTTCAACTTGAGTAAGAGTTCCTTCCTGAACCTTCTCGGTTAAGGGTTTAGGGTTAGCTCCCTCTTTCAGGAGTTTTACTTCCTGTCGGAGGGTTTCGACTCGAAGTTTGGCTTTTGCCAAATCTCGAGAAAGAAATGAAATTAGTTCATTTAATTGAGATCTATTGAAACCGGTTACCTTAATTTCTCCGTCTTTGGTAAAGGTCAGCTCGCCGTCGTCCTGTTCTGATTCTGACTCGGTTCCGACTTCTTCTGAGGCGGTCAGAGCTAGGAGGTTGGACTGGGGTGCCTCTTCTTCTTCTTCTGAGGAGGATTCGTCCCAGGTTGCTTGGAGTGCTTTCTTTCTTCTCGTCTTTTTAGTTTCCTTTAGGTTAGGACACTCTGACTTGTAGTGGCCCTTTTTCTTGCACTCGTAGCAAGTCACATTGGGCTTGTTTGCGCGTTCAGCTGGTTCGTCCTTTCTTCGGCTTGTTCTCCGTGTGTTGGCTTGGTTCTTTAACTTTTTATAATAACTTCGGGCTAGCCGGACCAGCTCAGATTGATCTCCTTCTTTATCTTCTGCGTCTGAGTCTGAGGTAGACTCGGGTTCAGGTTGAGATTTCTTTTTTGTCGATCTTCCAGTTTTTCCTGCAAAAAAGGCAATTCTCTTCTCGGCCATATTGCAGTTAGTCTGTTCATGAAGTTCTAACTCAGAAAACAATTCGTCTAATTTAATTTTAGATAAATCCCTTGAAATCTTGTATGCATCTACCATAGATGCCCACAAGGTATTTCTAGGAAATACGTTTAGGGCATACCTTATTAGGTCATGGTTTTCTACCTTGTGACCTATAGTGTGAAGACCGTTCATCAGCTCTTGTATACGTGCGTGGAGTTGGGCTGCTGATTCGTTGTCGGCCATCTTGATGGTGTAGAGTTTGTTCAGGAGCAGGTCCCTCTTGCTGATCCGAGTATCTGATGTCCCTTCGTGTAGCTCGATCAGTTTGGCCCAAAGCTCCTTCGCACTGTTGAAGGGGCCCACGCGGTTCAGCTCCTCTTTCGTCAATCCGCATTGAAGAGTCTGAGTCGCTTTAGAGTCGGCTTCGATTTTTCGTTTCAGAGCGGTGTCCCACTCTGTGTAGCTTTGAGGAAGTCCTTCGGCGTTTTTGGGGATCTCCAGACCGGACTGGATGATGATCCACATGTCCACCTGAGTTTTCAGGTGGACCTCCATACGACTTTTCCAGTAAGAAAAGTCTTCCCCACTGAAAAGTGGAGGTCTGGCGGTGCTAAATCCCTCTTGCATGGCCATTTGATCTGAAACAGAAAATTAACAAAAAAAACTTTTTCCAAGACTAGGTCTTGGATTAGTAGTGCGGGATAAATAAGATGACGAGGGGTGTTGCACCAACCTCGCTTAACGAAAAAAATCGAACGAAATTTTTAACGAAAAATTCGTAAGAAAAATAAGAAAAAATTAAAGATCCGAAAAAAAATTTCAAACTGGTGGTTGCACCAGGTTTGAACTTCCCCGCTCTGATACCACTTGTTGGATCGAGAAAACCGATAGAGGGGGGGGGTGAATATCGGAAAACTTTCGGATTTGAAAACTAAGAGAAGTTGCACAGTGGAAGTTAAAAACACACAACGCAAACACGGGAGGTTTACTTGCTTCGGAGTCTGTGTCGACTCCTACTCCAAGGCCCACGGTCGTTGACCGTTTACTTTGGGCAATTCTATATAGGCGCAAAAAGGTTTACAAAATTTGATTACAAAGATAAGTGCAGTAAATAAAAAGAACGCTCTTCTTTACCGACGTCCGGAGTAGATCAACTTTTTCGGAGCAGCGGGACGTCGTCGGCTCGAGTTGGAGAGTTTCCAGAGCAAGGCGCGAGAGCAGAAGAGCTTTGAGGCGTTGAGTGAATTGATGTTCTGAAGCCTTGGTCGAGGGCCCTTTATATAGGGCCTGGGGGCGCCCGGGATGTCGGGGGCGCCCCCCACGTGGCCTTTGATCCGCCAAAGTCTTGGTCACGTCTGATCCTCTAGATCCGCTTTGACCGGGGCGCCCGGACCGCTCGGGGCGCCCGGATTGACCGGGTCAAAGAGTTATCTGCTTGGCTTCGAAGGGAGCTTCGGTAGCTGGCCTGGGTCGAGGCATGCGTATGGGGGCGCCCGGGATGCAGGGGGCGCCCGGGAGCAGCGGGGGCGCCCGGGAGCAGCGGGGGCGCCCGGAGCAGCGGGGGCGCCCGGGAGCGCGGGGGCGCCCGCAGGATGCACTGTCGAAGCTTGTTTCTGATTTGCGTGTTTTGTGTTCACCTTAGGGGCTCCCGGGACACTCCGGGCGCCCTACTCAGCCATTGCCTCTCTCCTTTGAGGCTTTCTGAGCTGCAGACACACGTTCCTTCGGCCCTGCATCCAGGGTTAGTCCAAAACACAACAATACATTAAGTGGTTAGATTATACAGCCTTAGCTGCCTTGGTTCTGACTTTGGTCTCCAAAATGGAGCCCTAGGTCGAACCGACGCCTACTGTTCCCTCGACGGGGAACGCGTCCTCACCTACTCCTCTCGGGAGAATTTACCTGATGCCAACCGTTCCTCTGGTTGGACTTTTGCCTGACGGTCCTTTGTCAGGTCTTGGATGCCGAGCTGCCCTTCGCTCGGTGCCTAGCATTCTTTCGCTAGGGCTTCAGTCCCAGGTTGTCCTTCGCCTGGCGCTTAGCAGTCCTTCGCTAGGGCTTTTGACCCTGGCATTCCTTCGCCAGTGCCTAGTAGTCCTTCGCTAGGTCTTTTTCTGCACACTAGACTAACTTGTTAGAAAATAAGTAAGACTTAACTTTTGACCTCTGTTGCCATTATCAAAACACAGGGTTGACTTGGGTGCATTCTGCACCAACACAAATCAGTAAAAATAAAAAGAAAAAAGAAGGGAGGAAACCGAAATTGTTTAGTGTCAATTCCTGATGTTGATCCTGATCAGCCTTGCTTTGAATTGAAGCTCAATTATTCCAGAGCTAAATGAAACCCTTTTACCCAGCTTAATTCTTCATACTTCAAGCCAAAATTCCTTTCAATTCAAAGTTTTGAAACTGTAATATGAGAAATCTAGAATCCAGAGACTCTTACAGTGCCAACTGATACACATTTTCAGATATTATTACTTCTAGGTTGTTAATTAGCTAATAATGAGAGTGTTACTGAGGATGTGAAGGAATATTATTCCTTCAATTGATAATAGGAAAAGAATCAGAGAGCTAAAGCTGAGAAAATGTTTGAAGATACAGGAATCGCTGAATGTTGATTTTTAGTCCAGCCTGCTGTTAGGAAACTAAACTAATCTCCATTTAGACCATAGGGAGACATTATGTCACTCCCCGAGACAAACTAAAGTATGGAAAATAGCTAAAAAGGATGGAAAATTCCTAAAGCTTGATTACACCTTTCCTAGAAAACTAAAGTAAGCTCTCTACAAGTTGTAATATTACAACTGGCTAGCTAATCATTTACAAACTTTACAAACGACAGTAATAAATATTTAACTATATTAAAAAATAGTATAAAAAACAATCTAATAACAAATCTTCTTACCAAAGAAAATCACGCAGCACCATCGCCTCCATCATCGCCATCATCATCACCACCATCATCACTAAAATTTAGAGGATTCTGAAATGGAACTGAATTTAATTTAAAATATTCCATGATCATATTTTGTTGATGCATCATATTTTCCATTCGTCGATCTCTTTCATCCATTTGTCGATCCCTTTTTGATATTATGCCCTTTAAATGAGCAACTTTCTCAGTCAAGATATGGATCTATGTGTTGACTTCTGGTGAGCACGAAGTCGAATTTCGAGGCAATACTTTGGTTCTACTTAATGAACTCATTCCTAATATTCTTCCTCCCACATTAGGCCCCCCACTGGTCTGCAACCATAAATTGAAATTATTGCCAATTGACGACTCAAATCCGTCAAAATTCTCACTAGCATTTAAGCTTCTCTGTAACTCCTCTAGTTCATCATATTTTTCCTGCATTATAATTAAAAAATTAAATAAAATTATAATAAAATAGTCTAACTGCTTAAAACGACTGTGAAACAAAAACCCTACTTCGTACTTATGTTGCTAGCATTAGTAGCAATTTATTTAGTGTACTCTATATCCTTGGGAGGCAACCAATGTCCACTTAATAAATCAAATTAGCATTCTCAGGCAATATGCTTGCACAATGGATCAATGAACTCACAACCTTAGAGTAATATTTTATCTAATCAACTATTTAGAAATGGCAAAGCACATATGCAAATGAGTGTGAAAGAGTCTAACTGCATTAGTAGCAATTAATGTAAAATAGTCTAACTGCTTAAATTTGTAATTTATTCAAACCTTCGCTGCTTTTGCTCTCTCTCCGCTCCAAGTCTTATCTTTTTTCTGGAACGTGCGGGTAAAAGTCTCTATAAATGCAGGCTCTTTTCCCAATTCCTTTGACTAAAACAATTAAAAATATTTAAATTATATGAAATATATTTTTATAAAATAATGAAAGGGTTAAAAAAATTACCAATCTTTGCCTATGCTCATCAATATTGATAAAGCCTCCAGCATAAGTCGCAGACATTTCTCCAGAATTATAAAACCGATTATTCTTATTCTGATGACTCCTTTTTTTAGCCTCATCTGATGCCCAAAAATTGTTGATCGTAACCCAATTTTCATCAGTGATGAATGGTGATTTTTTCCCCCGGCTCTTTGCATGATGTAGTGTATGGCGAATGTGATCGCCACATTTTTTTTAAAAATTCTCTTAACTTCCAACTCAACACTAAGATCCCAATTGAAAGAACGCTGCAATAGAAACAAATATTTAGATTTACACTTTTATTTAAGATATAAAATGAATGAGTGAGATATATATACCCTAAATTCGTTCCACCAAAACTCTCTCATCGGTGGTGGAGTGGTAGTATATGACATCGAGTCTCCTCTCTAGTAATTATTCACGATTCTATTGATCTCGTGAATAACACGTACTGAATTAGTAAACCTATCACAAAGTTACAATCAAACAATATTAAAAAATAAAGATAGTTGAAAAATTAAAAAAAAATAATTTTACTTACGAATCTCCAACCGGGAATATAGTCTCTCGAATGTCTGGGCTCTCAGCTATTGAGTGTCTGGAAGAAATCAAGGCTGGGGAATCGAGCCACGTAGGAGAATGGGAAGGTCCTGGTGATGGTGTATGGGAAGGCACTGGGGTTAGTGTATGGGAAGGCACTGGGGTTAGTGTATGGGAAGGTGTCGGTGATGGTACATGGGAAGGTCCTGCTTGATTGGAGGGGGCCCTATGTTCATGGGATGGTGTATGGGAAAGCCCTGGGGATGGTGTATGGGAACGTGTCGGTGATGGTACATGGGAAGGTCCTGCTTGATTGGAGGGGAGCCTATGTACAGAGTGTGATGGTGTGTCATCAGCCTGACTACGTGAGCTCTGTTTACGTCCACCTCGTTTAAAGATATGCTAAAAATTTTAAAAATAAGATTAAGTAAAGACAAATTGTAGTTATAATGATTAATATGAAAAAACATACCATATTTGCTGAGAAATAGGAGAATGTGTCAGAACTGTGATGATAAGATATAAACTCTAATAACCTATAGCAAAAAATACAAAGCATTAATAGATAAAATTTATAAATTTAATGAGACACTATATATATACACATTTTTGTAACTAATTAAGATAGATAGATTAATTAAATTGGAAGTTATAAAAAAATTTAAAGTAAAAAGAGTATGCAAATTGATAAAAAATTATTAAAATTTTTATAAAATTAAAATAACAACACTTACCCATCATTAAACATCAAAGTCGTCATAATCATTGTCATTCTCATCATTGTCGTCGTCCTCCTCCTCCTCGTCCTCATTATCATCATCATCAATTTCACTTGTATCTACATTTATCACTACTCCGCTGGGATCTCGTAACATTGGAATAATATACTCCTCGGTCTAAATTGTATTGCCAACTTGGTCTTATTGATATGCAATGTCTTCCCAACGTTCCTCAATTTTTTCCATGCTTTTGTTTTACAAACAACTCACCAATCAATTTTGTCACGTTTCAAACTGGGATATGAAGCATAGAATACTTGAATTGCTTGTTGTGCCAACACAAATGGTTCGTATTTCTTATACAATCTCTTATGATTTATTTCAACCAAATTATAACGTGGATGGACCTTCATCCCTCTGATAGGGTCAAACCAACGACACATGAATAGAATAACTCGCATTTCTGGACCTAGATATTCTATCTCTATAATTTCATCCAGCAAACCATAAAAATCATTACTTGCATCACCATCATTGGATGACTTAACACAAACTCCACTATTCATTGCAGTCTTGCCCTTTCCATATTCTTCAGTATGAAAAGTATATCCATTTATAAAATATACCAGCCAAGAGCGTACTAATTATTTTGGACCCCATGACAAATGAATTAATAAATCATATTCAAGGTGCGCTTGATTAGTTGTGGACCTAAATTAAAATATAAAAATTTGTAAAAGTCTTCATATGTGTAAATAAATTTGAAAATGTTTACTTACATATGATTTGAACCATGGCGCAAACTCTTCTTGAGTTAAGCGATCAAACTCTTCCAGCGACAATTCAGAATATAAATTTTCAAAAATCCTAACATAAAAAATCAAATTAGAATTTTGAAAGTTACAATATAAAAATATTCAAAATATATACTAACTCATAATAGGATGATATTTCAGGACAATTCAGTAAAATATATGTTTAGGCTGCCCGCCATTCTTTGCTAGTTAAATATCTCTGCTTACATGGTCCACTTGGTCGACCAAGATAGTTAAAAATTGAAAAAGCTTTCAAATTTGGATCAATAGGTCCCTCATCATTTCTTCCTGGTCTTCTTCGTTTACTATGCACGTGAGGCTCAAAGTAATATGATGCAAAAGTTGTTACTTCTTCGACAATATATGCATTAACAATAGAGGCTTCAACTCGTGCTTTATTTTTCACTTTTTTCTTCAAATGATATAAAAATTTGTTGGCAATAAAATAAATTCTATTAGATATATTATATATATTAAAATGAATAAAATTGTATGAAATCAGATAGTTAAAGTATAAAAGATAAACATTTTACCTTTCAAATGGGTACATCCATCGAAAATGGATAGGTCCACCAACTTTTGCCTCATATGGCAAGTGAATCAAAAGATATTCCATTGAATCAAAAAATGACGATGGAAATATTCTTTCCAAATTACACATAATTATCGAAATGTCTCCCTCTAATGTCTCCATGTGCGAATATTTCAAAACTGTTGAGCAAATATCATGTAAGAAAATGCTTAACTCCGTAATGGCACCCCATACAAAATTTGGTAATATTTCTTTAAAAGCAATAAGAATGAGTCTCTGCATGAATATATGACAATCATGACTTTTCAAACCACTCAATTTGTATTCCTTCATATCCACACATCTTCCAAGATTAAAGACATAACCATATGGAAATTTCACTAATTTTAACCATTCACAAACAACACCTTTCTGAGCCTTATTCAATGTATAAACTGCCTTTGGCTTTTGTCCCCTACTATTTTCATCAACATCAAGAGTAGGTCTATTACAAATGAGTCGTATATCTTTTCTTGCATTCAAATTGTCTTTCGTTTTTCCATTGATATCCATCACTGTATTAATCAGATTATCAAAAACATTCTTTTCAATATGCATTACATCGAGATTATGATGAAGCATAAGATTAAACCAATATGGTAAATCCCAAAATATACTCTTTTTAGTCCATTTATGTGTTCTCCCATACTCATATGTTATACCATGTGGTTCTTCAATAACAGATGGAAAGTTAACCACTCGGTACTAAATTTGTTCGCCTGTTAATCTCAATGGTGGTGGTGTTCTTTCAATTCTATTCTTAGTGAATTCGTTTTTATTCCTTCTGAAATTATGAGCTTGTGGTAAAAATTGTCTATGACAATCAAAATAACTAGCTTTCTTCCCATGTTTCAATCTGATTGACTTTGATCTTTCCATACATATTGGGCATCCTAAGATCCCGTAGTACTCCAACCCGAAAGCATACCATAAGCAGGAAAGTCATTTATTGTCCAAAGAAGAGCTGCCTTCAACATAAACGTCTGATTTGTATGAACATCGTAGGTAGGAAAACCTTCAACCCATAATTGTTTCAATTCCGCAATCAGTGGTTGCATATAAATATCTATTAACTTCTTCGGATTTTTTCAGGCCAGGCACAACCAATGTTAAAAACATATAAGGTGTTTTCATGCACATCCCATGTGGAAGATTATACGGAGTTAAAATAACTGGCCAACATGAATAATTTTGTCCTGATTTTCCAAATGGAGCAAATCCATCTGCACAAAACCCTAATCTAATATTTCTAGTCTTCTTTGCAAATTTTGGATATATTCTATCAAAATTTTTCCAAGCCTCTCCATCTGATGGATGACACATTAACCCCTCTTCTGTTTGATGATTTGCATGCCAAGTCATATGTTCAGCTATTGCCTTAGATGCATAAAGCCTTTGTAACCTTGGAGTTAAAGGCAAATAAAACAGCTGACTATATGCTTTACGTCTTTGTTGACTTTGCGTGGTGCTCTTATACCTTGCTTGATTACAGAATTTACAAACATCTGTTTCAGCATCATGCCCCCAATATAGCATACAACCATCTCTGCAAACATCAATTCTTTCCACTGGAAGACCTAATTCTTTGACCAATTTTTTCATACTATAAAAATCATTGGGAAGTATGTGATCATGTGGTAAAAACTCTTTCATAACTTGAACAAAATCATTAAAGCAATATTGCGACACATTATGTTCTGCCTTGACATTCAACAATCTTGCTGTGGCAGATAATTTAGTATGACTATCACAACCAACCCATAATGGTTCATCAGCAGCACCCAACACATTTTGAAATTGAAGATATGTTTCATCAGCATGTGGTAGTTCGCCCGGATCCTCCAACGGTGATGTATAAGTAGTAAACATTTGTTCTACTGATGGAGGACAGCTAGAACTTGCACCATGAGGATCGGGAATGAAATTCTGACTTGCTGCATCAAATACCATCCTCTGA
Organism: Boesenbergia rotunda; assembly: GCA_024364735.1. Classification (NCBI taxonomy): domain Eukaryota; kingdom Viridiplantae; phylum Streptophyta; class Magnoliopsida; order Zingiberales; family Zingiberaceae; genus Boesenbergia; species Boesenbergia rotunda. The sequence continues at coordinate 1,154,424 of JAGFNQ010002480.1, forward strand.
TATGGATTTACTGATTATAATAACTACGATCATCACTAATTGAAACTTGTATGTTTTGCTCAACATTCTCATCAGCTATGAATGGTTTATCATGACATGCCCAATTATAATAATTTGGTGTAAATCCAAATCTACATAGATGTTCTTCAACTTTATCGTGTAGAAAATTTTTTCCATTGTGACATTTTCTACACGGACACCTTATCTTATTGCCATCCATGTACTGAACATTACTAGAAGCAAAAAATCACAAATTGTCGCAATCCAGTTATAAATTCATCAGTTAAACCCCCACGATTTGGTAAATTTTTATTATACATCCAACTTCTTTCATTCTGCATTTTGTCTGTTTAAAATCAGATAAACTAATGGTCATTATATATTAAATTCCCATTAAAAAAAGGGGCTACAAAAAAACAACAAATGCAAATTAAAATATTAGAGAATATAATTATGCTATCATTATTAAAATAACTTGCCAAAACAAGAGTTATCTGATCAACAAAAGAAAAATATTTGCAATCCTAACTTGCCAAAACACTAAGATGGGACCCTACTAGAAAAATCAAACCCCTCAAATAATACTCAGATGAAATATCCCCTATGGCTATGAAGAAAGCAAGCTCAACTCGGGTTTTTTCTCGTTTTAAAAATTTTATATCAGGGTAGAATATATACACAGTTAAGAAGACTGCTTAAGAAGGTCTAGTATGAGTTGGTGACAGATAAAGAGTCATGGATTGTCTAACGGAAGGTGAAAATCATGACAGAAGCAAACCAAATCATGTTTGGTGACCAAAAGAGAATATTATGCAACAAAATATTGAAATTATAAAACAAGAGTTACTTTGTTAATTGTCTAAATACTCATTAATCAGGTATAAATCACGAATGCATAAACAGAATACCTTAAGATAAATGGCACAACCAATGTTTAGGCAACATAACTTCTTGGTTTTGGAGTGTATCAAGATTATCTGGGGCAGCAATTTGATCTACAGGTGACATAGATCAGTAAGAAAGAATTAAGTAGATCTACAAGTGAATTAAGCAGTTTGATCTACAAGTGACAAGATCAGTAAGTAAGAAACTGAGATTAGTAAGTGATTCATTATAGATGACCTTAAGTAAGAAACTGAGATCAGTAAGATAAACTGAGATCAGTAAGAAACTAAGATCAGTAATTTACTGAGGTCTTCTATAAACAGAAACAGAATATTCAAGAAACTGAGATCAACAAGTAAGACAAACTGAGAGCAGAGCATTAAGCAGGATATTCAAGAAACTGAGATCAGTAAGTAAGAAACTGACAAAGAGATGGTAGCCCCCAGTTCAGGCCGATCTGGCCGTGGCAAAGCAGATCCGGCGAGGACAGCCATCGACGAGGAGAAGAAGCAGATGGCTGCCTGCGGCCAGGCCGATCCGACCGTGGCTGCTTGCGGCCAGGCTGATCTGGCCATGGCTGCCTGCGGCCAGGCCACCGACGAGAAAAAGAGTCTTCCAGAACAGCTCCGACGAGAAGGACAACCACCGGCGAGAAGAAGGAGAAGAAAGGGAAGAAAAAGAGAGGAAGAAAACCTACCAAGTTGCCGGAACGATGAGAAAATTGCCGGAGTGAGGTGCGCATGAGCATGAGGTGCGCGTGACGAAGAAAATCGCCGGAGTGAGGTGAGGTGCGCGTGAGAAAGAATATCGCCGGAGTGAGGTGCGCGCGAGGAAGAAAATTTTCGCCCGGTGAGAGAGAGGAGATTGCCCGATCTAGGGCAAATGTGGCGGTAATAATTGGTATTTTGCAACCAAATAATTTCGTTGCAAATTTCATCCCAAATCCGCAACAAAAAATTTTCGTCGCAAATATTAGTTTTTTGCATCGAATCAGCAACGAACAAAATTCGTTGCAAATCTGCAACGAAAAGAATTTGTTGCAAATCCCAATTTTTTTATTTAAGAAGAGGGGCTATTAAAAATTCCTGGATCACCCTAAAGACCTCAGATTTTGACAAAACAAATTCCTATAGGACCGTGACGATCTCATGATCACGTTAATGACCTCGAATATGATTTTTGACAAAGATGTGGTAACTATCAAATTTCGTAATATGAAACGCTATTATACTTTTAAAATATTAAAATTATTTTATTTTATTTTTTAAATAAAAAACTGCAACGAATCACTGATTTCATTGCAGATTTCCAATGAATTATTTATTCATTGCAGATTTCGTTGCAAATCTGCAACGAATAACTGTATTCGCTGCAAATCTCCAATGAAAATTTTTGTTGCAAAATTCTGATTTTTTTTAAAATAGAATACCTTAAAAAATTCGTACATCGCCCTACGAACCTCGGATTTAAAAAAAAACAAGTTCCTATGGGACCGTGATGATCTCATGATCACGTTGACGACCTCGAATGTGATTTTTGATAGAGATTCACTGAATATCAAATTTCCTAATATTAAACAATCTTATACTTCTAACCTTAAACTTTTTTTCTAACTTCTTGACCTACCTATAATTTTAAATATGAAAAATAATTTATTCAGTAAAATTTTTGTTTGAGGCCGCTAGTTCGTTCGTGTCAATACGGACTTATAGAAACTCGTTTCGTCTCGATCCGACCTCCGTAGGGCCTTCTACGATATTTAATAAGTCTTTCATTTTTTTTAAAAAAATCTTCAACGAATCGGTATTTCGTTGCAGATTAGCAACAAATTTAAGATTCGTTGCAAATCTGCAACGAATTACCTAATTCGTTGCAAATCTGCAACGAAAAAATTTCGTTGCAAAATTCTGATTTTTTTTTAAAATAGAGGACCTTAAAAAATTTGTAGATCACCCTACGAACCTCGAATTTCAAAAAACAAGTTCCTATGGGACCGTGACGATCTCATGATCACGTTGACGACCTCGAATGCAATTTTTGATAGAGATTCACTGAATATCAAATTTCCTAATATTAAACAACTTACACATCTAACCTTAAACTTTTTTTTCTAACTTCTTGACCTATCAATAATTTTAAATATGAAAAATAATTTATTGAGTAAAATTTTTGTTTGAGGCCGCTAGTTCGATCGGGAAGTCGGTACGGACTCATAGAAACTCGTTTCGTCTCGATCCGACCTCCGTAGGACCTTTTACGATATTTAATAAGTCTTTCGTATTTTTTTTTAAAAAAATCCGCAACGAATCTGATTTTTGTTGCAGATTAGCAACGAATTTAAGATTCGTTGCAGATTTCATTGCAAATCTGCAACAAATATTTTATTCATTGCATCTGCAACGAAAAAATTTCGTTGCAAAATTCTAATTTTTTTTAAAAAATAGAGAACCTTAAAAAATTCGTAGATCGCCCTACGAACCTCTGATTAAAAAAAAACAAGTTCCTATGGGACCATGACGATCTCATGATCATGTTGACGACCTCGAATGTGATTTTTTTTAGAGATTCACTAAATATCAAATTTCCTAATATTAAACAATCTTATACTCCTAACCTTAAACTTTTATTCTAACTTCTTGACCTACCTATAATTTTAAATATGAAAAATAATCTATTTAGTAAAATTTTTGTTTGAGGATGCTAGTTCGATCGGGAAGTCGATACGGACTCATAGAAACTTGTTTTGTCTCGATACGACCTCCGTAGGGTCTTCTACGATATTTAATAAGTCTTTTATATATATATATTTTAAAAAATCTGCAACGAATCTGTCTTTCGTTGCTGATTAGCAACGAATTTCAGATTCGTTGTGGATTTCGTTGCAAATCTGCAACAAATAACTTATTCATTACAATTCTGCAACGAAAAAATTTCGTTGCAAAATTCTGATTTTTTTTTAAAAATAGATGACCTTAAAAAATTCGTAGATCGCCCAACGAACCTCGGATTTCAAAAAAACAAGCTCCTATGGGATCGTGACGATCTCATGATCACGCTGACGACCTCAAATGGGATTTTTGATAGAGATTCACTGAATATCAAATTTCCTAATATGAAACAATCTTATACTTCTAACCATAATCTTTTTTTCTAACTTCTTGACCTACCTATAATTTTAAATATGAAAAATAATTTATTCAGTAAAATTTTAGTTTGAGGCCGCTAGTTCGATCGGGACGTCGATACGGACTCATAGAAACTCGTTTCGTCTCGATCCGACCTCCGTAGGGCCTTCTACGAAATTTAATTAGTCTTTCATATTTTTTTTAAAAAAATCTGCAACGAATCTATTTTTCGTCGCTGATTAGCAACGAATTTCAGATTCATTAGATTTCGTTGCAAATCTGCAACAAATAACTTATTCGTTGCAAATCTGCAATGAAAAAATTTCGTTGCAAAATTTTGATTTTTTTTAAAAATAGAAGACCTTAAAAAATTCGTAGATCGCCCTACGAACCTCGGATTTTAAAAAAAATAAGTTCTTATGGGACTGTGACAATCTCATGATCACGCTGATGACCTCGAATGCGATTTTTTATAGAGATTCACTGAATATCAAATTTCCTAATATGAAATAATCTTATACTTCTAACCTTAATATTTTTCTAACTTCTTGACCTACCTATAATTTTAAATATGAAAAATAATTTATTCAGTAAAATTTTTGTTTAAGGCCGTTAGTTCGATCGGGACGTTGATACAGACTCATAGAAACTCGTTTCGTCTCGATCCGACCTCCGTAGGGCCTTTTACGATATTTAATTAGTTTTTCTTATATTTTAAAAAAATCACATTCTGCAACAAACAGTTTTCGTTGCAAATCTGCAATAGAACTTTTCGTTGCAGATTTTGTTGTAAATCTGCAACGAAAATTAAATTCGTTGCAAAAATCAGATTTTTTTAAAATAGAGGACTTTAAAAATTTCGTTGCAAATTCGTCCCAAATTCGCAACGAAACCTTGTCGTCGCAAATTTTAGATTTTTTCCGACAAATCTGCAACGAACAAAATTCGTTGCAGATCTTCAACGAAAATAATTTGTTGCAAACCCCAGTTTTTATTTTTTAAAACAAGGTCAATTAAAAATTCCTGGTTCCAGCAACGAACGGTTTTCGTTGCAAATCTGCAACGAAAGTAAATTTGTTGCAAAAATCTAATTTTTTTTTTAAATTGAGGACCTTAAAAATTGGTAGATCGCCCTACGAACCTTGGATTTCAAAAAAACAAGTTCCTATGGGACCGTGACGTCTCATTATCACGTTGACAACCTCGAATGCGATTTTTGACAGAGATTCGGTGAATATCAAATTTCCTAATATGAAACAAAATTATACTTCTAAACTTAAATTTTTTTCTAACTTCTTGACCTATCTATTTTTTAAAATATGAAAACTAATTCATTCAGTAAAATATTTGTTTGAGACCGCTAGTGCGATCGGGACGTCGATACGGACCCATAGGAATTCGTTTCGTCTTGATCCGACCTCCGTAGGTCCTTCTATGATATTTGATAAGTCTTTTTTATTTATTTATTTTTAAAATCACAAATTGCAATTTATTTAGTAACATTCGTATTTGAGGCAGCTATTTCAATCAAGATGTCGATACGGACCTATAGGAACTCGTTTCGTCTCGATTCGACCTCCATAGGGCCTTCTACGTTATTTAGAAAAAAATTAAAATTTTGCAATAAAATATTTTTCATTACAAAATTCATTGGAGATTTGCAACAAATATATTTCGTTGCAATATTGCGAAGAATAAATTTGTTGCAATATTGCGATGAATAAATTCGTTGCAATATTGTGACGAATATGTCGCAAATGTCCAACGACAAATATTTGTTGCTAAATTCGTTGCATTTTTGCGACGATAATGGGTTCGTTGCAAATCTGCAATGAATATATCATTCATCGCGAAATTTGTTGCCAAATTGCATCAAATTTGGCAACGAAAATGTTTTTGATGCTAAATTATGACAAAGATTTTTTTGTTGCAAATTAGGTTGCTAATTTGGGACGAATATTTTTTTCGTTGCAAATTTTGTCGCAAATCTGCAACAAAAAATATTCGTTGCTAATTTTCGTCCCTAAAAAATTGTTTTTTTGTTGTGGGTTTTATGCTAAAGGAACCAAAGCTAAGGACGTATCTTAGATTTAAGGGACTTGAGGGGCCTAAATGTAAAAGTGGCAAGACTTAAGGAGCCCTCGCCTCGCTGCCTTTGGCCACAAACCTGACCTTCGATTCCCTTCTTCTCCGATTCAGATCACGCGTGCCTTACCTCCTCTTGATCGCGAAGCGGTTGCAAGCCACCGGAGCTCAGCGTTCGGCGTCCTCACCTCCTCGAGTCTAGGTGGCCCCTTACCCTTCTTCCCTAGCATGAGGGAGTCGAAGCTTTCCTTTGAGCTTGTGGAGTCTCGTTGGGCTGGGATCTGGCGATTGAGCTCTTGGAGCTCTACAGCACAACCGGAGACAGGGTGATAGGGAAAATCCCCAACTGCGAGTTAGTGTGATGATGATTTGAACTTGGTTGTGCTATCGTGAGTTGTTTCGACGTGGGATTGATTCCTTCTTCATTAAAATCTAATCTGCTTCCGATCTGCAATTGCAGTGGGAGGCGAAGTGGAGGAGGATCGTGGGTTATTAGAGCCAAGGGTGGGCTAGATGTGATTAATCCTTCTTCCCTGTGGTTGTGTAGCGTCGGACCTAAAGCAGAGGAACTCACCGAGCCATCACAGGCAAGGATCAGTTACTTGATGTTGATTCTTGAATGTATTGATGTGAGATTGTTTCGAATTATGATGTAGTAGCAAATGTGTTGATTTCGGATGTTTTTAGCATGATCCACTTCAATAGGTGAGGTTCCAATTGTGTGTTTCAATTTATGGTCCTATTTTAGATTTCTGTTCTAGCAGCAGAGGAGGGATCGACTCAAGGTGAGTTTTGGTTCCGTTTTGAAGCTTGGATGCCTGATTTCTACCGAGTCTTAGTTCTTGAATTTGTTGTGGTTCTGTTGGCATGTTGTTTTTGTCATGACTAGCATAACTTCTATTTGTTGTTCTGTGATGGAGTGGGTTGTAGCTAGATCTTCAATAATGTTGTGTCTGATCAAATTTCTAAGTTTAAATTCGAATCTGATTTGCTACATTAGAGCTGGGTAGTTTGTGTTGGGGTTGCAAGGTTGCAAATATAGTCCCATATCGAAAACACATGGGAAAGATCATAGGCTCATAAGGAAAAAAGATATCTCCATTGGCATAAGGCCTTTTGGAAGATCCCAAGAGCAAAACCATGAGGGCTTAGGCCAAAAGTGGACAATATCATACCATTGTGGAGATATCTAAATTCCTTTCGGTCTTAACAAGTGGTATCAGAGTCAGGTCGCTCTTCACCGGACTAACTGCTGGAAGAAGCACGAGCTAGAGTCATGATCTAGATCTAATCATGTGGGTTAAGCATTGAATAAAAGATGTGTGGACTCCCATGTCTTGATTAAGAGGACCAAACACTAGGCAGAGAAGTCCTAGTTGTGACTAGGCGGTGAAGTCCTAGTAGGTCGGTTGGACCGAGGGGCAGAAAGACTTGGTGGGTTAAGGATCGGACATCAAATGGAAAGAGTTTCTGCTTGAGGGGGGCTTGTGGTCCTTTGTTTGAGGGGGGGTTGTTAGAGTTGCAAACATAGTCTCATATCGAAAACACATGGGAAAGATCATAGACTCATAAGGAAAAAAGATATCTCCATTAGCATGAGACCTTTTGGGAGATCCCAAGAGCAAAACCACGAGAGCTTAGGCCAAAAGTGGACAATATCATACCATTGTGAAGATATCTAAATTCTTTTCAGTCCTAACAATTTGCTGTGGCTAGTTAGTTCAAATAGAGCAATAGGTAAATTGATGGATTGATACAAGAATTTGGGTTGAATACTAGATATGGGATACTTGGTAGAGAAGTTGATTAGGTGGTGATCTTGGTTAGTTTTGTTTCTTTTAGACCCTATGTTGTTGCGTAGTCTAATCTAGAACAAATGGGAAATGGCTTAATCTTCTTTGGCAACTAAGTTAGACTAAATACGAAGAATTAATTCACAAATAATCATTTAATTGTGAGGTTAGTTAAGTGATTCTAAGATTGTGAATAAACCAGAATTGAAACCTAATCCCAAGCAATCTAGGATTACTAGGCAATTAAATGAAATACGAGGGTTAAGTTAACCCTAGTATGGTTTAGGGATTTATTAGCTAGTTACCATTTCTGTGTAATAGCTAATTAAATATGTCCTTGATACAAGTACTTGATTTAGATTATTGTGGTGGATTATTGGCGGGTGGTTCTCATCGTATTTGATACAGACTTCTTCTATTTGGAGGCGGGTACTTCTTGCTTGTATCAGCAGTTCCACATTACCTTTATGTATAGTTATTTGTTATTTATGCAGTAGACTATTATTTACCTTTATTGGCTACCGTTTGTTATCATGCTTGATGTTGGAACTCGGATGGCTAGAGAGGGGGGGGGTGAATATAGCCAATCACTTAGGCTTCAAAAACTTAGCAAGTTTCTGCACTTGGAGTTGTTAGTAGCACAGCGGAAGTATGAAAAACAGAATGTGCAGAAACTAAAACAGATAACTAACTAGCAAGATTAGCAAGATCGCTAACAAGGAGGATTTACAAGGTTCGGGGATAACTTGCCCCTACTCCTTGGCGTGCCCTTAAGGTGGGCGATCCCTTGATCGTCGGCAGATCAAGCCCCGGTTATCACCGGATAAGAAACAACCTCCTTCTCGGTGGAGAAACCTCTCCACAGCGTTTCAATCACAGATTTAGGTTTAAGCACAAAGAAACAACAAGAAGGTTCTTACTCAAGCACTTAGTAAAGACAAGAACACAGCGAGCTTCCTGAGCTCCACCCAGCGGCGATCTCACGCAAGAAGCCCCTTCCTCGTGTCTTCCCGCTGTTGGACTCCCAGCTCCTTGTTCTCTCCTTCAAGCGCTCAAGTAAGGGAAGGTTGCTCCAAGTTTTCAGCAGCTTGCTCAAGAGGATGAAACTTCAGAACGTGCAAGCTTGATGTGGAGAACACAAGTGCGGCAAGAACTCCAACACAAGCTGTAGAACTCTTTTTTTCACAGAAGCTGTCTTCCGCCCCTTTTCTTTCTCCACTAAGCATCAAGTGACCTCATCTCCAGCAGCCTCCAGCTGCCTCACTGCCAACGCCAGCTACCACTGAACCCTTACTGAACTTCCTGAGCTCCCTCAGCCAAGCTTCAGTCAGCGGCTTCAGTCCTGCAGCTCCAGCCGTTGCAACCTGAGATGAGAAACGGACAAACCTGCTCCAAGGAAAGCCTCCATTGACTTCTCCTTGAGTGTTTGAATCCTCCCCTATCACCTGCAGCTTAATCAGACTGTTAGAGCAGTATATCACACAGTAAATCAAATATCAGAGGCAAACAGCAGCGAATCGGATATGGTCAGACGCGATTAGAGCGTCTGACAGTGCAATTTGAATTAAAGTGATCGGTCATCGGAACGATCAGCGACTCCTGATCGGTCACCAGACCGATCAGGCTGGGTCCAGACCGATCAGGCTCCATCCTGATAGATCCCCAACGCTCGACTAGGAATCGCGATTTCTTTGGGACTCTCCTGGATCGATCACCAGACCGATCCCAGGTTGTGGATCGATCACATGACCGATCCACCCCTTATATCGGGCGATTTCTGAGTTTCCCAGCCTAAGCCTTCTGATCGGTCAACTGACCGATCAGGGGTTCTCCTGATCGGTCACCAGTCTGATCAGATCATCACCAGACCGATCAGGCACCGTCCTGATCGATCTTAGTGAGGAACCCGCGAAGCTGGATCGATCTCCAGAACGGTTTGCACAGTGATCCTGATCGGTCACCAGACCGATCAGGAGCAGATCAGCAAGGGAACTCAACCTCACTGTTCGCTCCCTGATCGGTCACCAGACCGATCAGGAGCCAGTCAGTGGGTGAATCGCATACTCCTTGATCGGTCACCAGATCGATTAGGAGCAGCATAGTAGGTTCCCAACCTCACTGTGTGCTCCCTGATCGGTCACCAGATCGATCAGTCATCGCTGGATCGGTCTCCAGATCGATCCACGAAGGAGCAGCGTGCCAGATTCCCTGATCGGTCACCAGACCAATCCAGGGACTCAAACCTATCCCTCCAAGCTAAGTTTTCATCCACCTTAGCCCTCCAAGCTAAGGATTTTTCACCTAACTCTCCAAGTTGGGAATTTGCACCTAACCCTCCAAGTTAGGACTTTTCACCTAGCCCTCCAAGCTAGGACTTTTCACCCAACCCTTCCGAACTAGGACTTTTCCAAACCTAGCCCTCCAAGCTAGGACCTGACCCTCCAAGCCAGGACTTTTTCACCTAATTCTCTAAGATGGGAATTTGCACCTAACTCTCCAAGTTAGGACTTTTCACCTAGCCCTCCAAGCTAGGATTTTTCACTTAGCCCTCCAAGCTAGGACTTTTCACCCACCTCTTCCGAATTAGGACTTTTCACACACCTAGCCCTCCAGGCTAAGATTTTCAACACCTAACCATCCAGGTTAGGATTTTCAATACCATGCCTGATCCCCGATCAGGACTTAATCATAATTCATGCCATGCCTGATCCCTGATCAGGACTTAATCATAATCAATAATCATCCACCTAAACTAAAATCGATGTCAACACCAAAACAACAATCAGGGCAAGACTGCATCAATAATCTCCCCCTTTTTGTTGTTTGACAATCCGATTTTAAGTTTAGGGATCTCAATCAATATTTTTCAACTTTAGAATCATAGGGGAATCCAGATCCTCCCCCTACAATATGATCATCCTAAACTTAACCAATCCACACTCTCCCCCTTTGTCGAACACCGAAAAGGGGTCTAGAATGGCTGTTAAGTTTAAACCATACTTTCCCTCAACCCTAGGGGTATCCCAAAACAACAATTTGATTGATATTTGATAATCATATGAAGACATATGGCAAAAAGATATAGTCATGACAAAACAGGCATATGTAACATATGAGCATAGCATCATAAGCA
>JAGFNQ010002480.1:1168091-1264771 GCA_024364735.1 Boesenbergia rotunda
AGTCCTTATAGGTTCAACAATCACTTTGACCCATCCAAATGGAATCAAACTCAATCAACAATCATTCAAGCAATTTCAATTAAGTTTGTATCAGATTCAGGTTTCCAATCAAGTTTCCTTGATTGGAATGTCCAAGTATGATCATGGAGCCAAATACACATGTGTTATGCATTGGTTTTCCCCATACTTGGTCACCACCGTGATTATTATCTCGTCAACTTAATTTCTCAAGGGATGCATTGATATTTTGAGAAATTGAGTTGATCCTAACATCTCACCCCATGTCTAGCAAACAAAAACGTTTTGGTAAACCTTATAGTTTGTGTGAGATGTCCCCAAAGTTACCCAATTGTTTCCCAACAATTCGAAATAATCATGAAGGGTTTTAATGCATTTTGAAATTCATGAAGCGCGACACATTCTCAACTCCCGTCTTAGGAAACTAAATTCATTTTCGGGAAGTGGTTTAGTGAAAATGTCAGCTAGATTTGATTTGGACTCTATATGTGAGAGTACAATATCTCCCCTAGCTACATGATCCCTAATAAAGTGATGTCTTACTTCAATATGTTTGGTCCTAGAATGATGGACTGGATTCTTGGTTAGGTTAATTGTGCTAATGTTATCACATAATACTTTCACACCCTTGTAACTTAATCCATAGTCCTCTAAGGTATGTATCATCCACAACAATTGTGATACACTCTCTCCCATGGCGATATATTCTGTCTCGGTAGTGGAAAGAGCAACACAATGTTGCTTCCGACTCGACCAACTTACTAAGGACGAACCTAAGAATTGGCAACCCCTACTAGTGCTTTTCCGGTCCAACTTACATCAAGCGTAGTCGGAATCCGTATAGCCAATCAAATCAAAAGATTCAGTACGGGGGTACCAAAGACCTACACCAATTGTGCCCTTGAGATATCTCAAAATTCGCTTAACAACAATAAGATGAGATTCCTTGGCACAAACTTGATACCTAGCGCACATACCCACAGCAAATAGGATGTCCGGTCGACTAGCTGTGAGGTATAGCAAACTACCTATCATGCTTCGATATTGAGTTAAATCAACGGGTTTACCACTCTCATCATTATCTAATCTTGTGTTTGTAGCCATGGGAGTGGTTACCTCTTTTGAGTCACTCATGTTAAATTTTCGAAGCATTTCTTGTGTATACTTGGATTGATGCACATGAATACCATCGCGAGTTTGCTTGATTTCGAGTCCAAGAAAGAAAGTCAACTCTCCCACTAGACTCATTTCAAACTCACTCTCCATGTGTCTAATGAATTCACTTAAATAACCCTTATTGTTTGAGCCACAAATTATGTCATCGACATACACTTGGGCTACAAAAATATTGTCACAATCTCTACGTAGAAATAGTGTAGGGTCTATTTGGCCTCTAACGAAGTCCTTCTCAATCAAAAATGTCGATAATCGCTCATACCAAGCCCGGGGTGCTTGTTTAAGGCCATAGAGTGCCTTTTTGAGCTTGAACATGTGGTTTGGAAATTCGGTACTCTCAAACCCCGGAGGTTGTTCGACATAGACCTCTTCTTTAATCAAACCATTTAGAAAGGCCGATTTGACATCCATTTGATATAATTTGAAGCCACGATGTGCTGCAAATGCGAGCATCAATCGGATGGACTCTAATCGTGCCACGGGAGCATAGGTCTCATCATAATCAAGGCCTTCAACTTGACTATAGCCCTTGGCTACTAAGCGTGCCTTGTTTCTAATGATTTCTCCCTTATGGTTCAATTTGTTCTTGAAGACCCATTTGATTCCAATAATGGTGGTCTTCTTAGGTCTAGGGACTAAGTCCCAAACTTGACTTCTTTCGAATTGACCTAGTTCATCTTGCATTGCAATGATCCAATCGGGATCATTTAATGCTTCATCAATTTTCCTAGGTTCAATTTCGGAAATCAGGGCAACTTCATTAGCCTCATTCCGGAAGAATGATCTAGTCCTAACCCCATGATGGATGTCTCCAACAATTTGGTCTTGGGGATGACTAGAGGCTAATCTAGTTTGCCTTGGTGTTGGTGGTGCTTCTTGAATAGGTTCATCAGACACAAGTTCAACCTCAGGATCCAGCTGATCTATGGATTGTCTAGGTTCACCGTCATCAGACTCATCACCATCAACAACACTTGGAGTGTCATTCAAACTCAGTCTCCTAAGTTCAAATTGGACTTCATCTTCTGGTTGACCATTGACTTTTGGAATTTCTTCAAAGACAACGTCAGAAGATTCTTCAACCAGTCTAAACTTCTTGTTGTAGACTCGGTAGGCTTTGCTAACGAGGGAGTACCCGACTAGTATCCCTTCATCAGCCTTTGCCGTGAACTTTCCAAGGTGATCCTTGGTGTTTAGGATGAACACTTTACAACCAAACACCCGAAGGTGTCTAACCGTAGGTGGTTTCCCAAACCAAAGTTCATGGGGAGTCTTTCCTAAAAACCTATGGATGAGGACTCGATTTTGCACATAACAAGCTGTATTTACAGCTTCAGCCCATAAGTAACTCGGGAGTGAGTACTCATTAAGCATGCTTCGTGCAGCCTCTTGAAGTACACGGTTCTTCCTCTCTACAACATCATTTTGTTGTGGTGTTCTAGGAGTAGAGAACTCATGCTTATAACCTTTATCTTGACAAAATTCTAAAAACCTTTGATTTTGAAATTCAACTCCATGATCACTTCTAATTGTCTTAATGGTTGATGATTTTTCATTTTCAACTCTTTTACGAAAAGAAATAAAAACATCTAAGGTTTGGTCCTTATATTTTAAAAAGTAAGTCCATGTATATCTAGTGAAGTCATCAATGATCACAATACAATATCTACTTCCATTCAAAGATATGATGGTACTACAATCAAATAGATTCATGTGAAGTAAATCTAAAGCGGTAGAAGTACTTACAATGCTTTTACCTTTATGTGCAGATTTTGTTTGCTTACCCATTTGACATGCATCACAAAGTTTGTCTTTCTTATACTTGATGCTTGGTAAGCCTCGGACTAGTCCCTTGTTGGCCAACTCCGGATGTTCTTCATGTTTACATGTGCTAGCCTCCGGTGCCAAAGGGTGGACTCTTCTTCTTTTGACATGAAACACTTAGCAGATACATTAGTAGCACTTTTAAATGATACTTGATAAATATTGTCTACTCTTGTTCCTACTAGTATCGTGTCCAAGTTGTCATGTTGTCTAACTAGACATTGACTTGGTTGGAAATCAATTGTGTAACCCGTGTCACACAATTGACTCACACTTAGGAGATTAAATTTCATCCCCTTGACTAGAAGGACATTTGAGATTCTAAGACATTCGGATATTTGAATGTCTCCTACTCCTATAACCTTAAGACTACCATTGTTACCAAATGATACATTACCTCTACTTTTTTTGTGAAGTGTGGTAAACAATGATCTATCCCCGGTCATGTGTTTGGAGCATCCACTATCAACGAACCAAGTTGATAGATGCTCCCCCTCAATCATAACCTACACAATTCGAAAAATAGAAGTTTTAGGTACCCAAACCTTGGGACCTAAAGCATCAATCAAACAAAACTTAGGCACTCATGCCTTGACAACTTTCTTTTGAGTCTTGGGTGTCCTAGATTATCTCATGTCAGTCCTAGACATGAGAGACACAAATGAGAGTTCCTTAGGGCGGTAACCAATACCGGCCCTATTGTAGACTGCCCTTTGAGCATTCAAAATCATGTCTAGGGTCTTTGAGCTAGTTGAGAACTTCCTAAGAATATTCTTGAGCTTCTCAACTTCACTCTTCAATGATTGGTTTTCCTCTACTAGCAATTCATCATGCAAATCATTGACTTCCTCAACCTTAGAGGATTTCAACTTTTCAACCTTATGTTTCAAAGATTTAATTTCGTCTTCTAATAGTTCAACATGCAAATCATCAATGTTATCATCCCTAGAAGCTTTCAATTGATCAATTTCTAATTGCAATGCCTTAACCTTATTCTTTGACTTTTTCAACATATTAGTTAAGCATGCAATTGCTCTATAACATTTTTCAAGCTCGGGAGAAGTTACCTCTTCATCATCCGAAGATGATTAAGCCGCGTTTGAGGAACTTGAAGATTCATCACTGCTTTCCTCTCCAAGAGCCATGAGTGTCACGTTCCTTGTGCTCTTCTCCTCCTTCTCTTCATCGGATGAGCTTGAGGAGGAGTCATCCCAAGAGGCCTTCAAAGCCAACTTCTTCTTCTTGAATTTTTCTTCTTTCTTTTTGGATCTCTCCCCCTTCTTCTTAAGTTTTGGACATTCATTCTTGAAATGTCCTTTCCTACCACACTCAAAGCAAGATGCATTAGTCTTATTAAGTTTAACTTCACTAGAGTTACCTCTACCCTTGAAGCGTCGATCCCTTCGCATCATTCTTCGCACAAAGTTCGCCATCTCGGAGGAAGAAGAGCCGCTGTCATCTTCCTCGGAATCGGACTCGGATTCGGAAGAGGATGAAGATGAAGTGACTTCCTTCTCCTTCTTCTTCTTCTTCTTGTTGGTTCGGTCCCCTGCAACTAAGGCAATCCCCTTCTCCTTGGGGCCTTTGTTAGCCATCTCATGCAATTCCATCTCACAAAATAAGTCATCTAACTTAACAATGGATAGATCCTTGGAAACTTTATATGCATCCACCATGGATGACCACAAAGCATTCCTTAGAAATGCTTTCAAGACATACCTCACAAGGTCGCGATTCTCGACCTTTTCATCAATCGAATGAAGCCCATTGAGAATTTCCTTGAACCGGCTATGGAGCTCACTAACCGTTTCATTTTCCTTCATGACGAGATTTTGGAGTTGATTGAGGAACAAGTCCCTCTTAGCGATTCTAGAATCTCGGGTACCCTCGTGGAGCTCAATGAGTTTGTTCCACAAATCCTTTGCACTTGTGAAAGGACCAACCTTGATGAGTTGATCTTTGTTCATGCCACATTGTAGAGTGACAACCGCCTTCGCATCGGCTTCACTTTTTCGTGTTTGTTCGGCAGTCCACCTCCATGACTCAAGTTCTTTTCCTTCATCATCCTTAGGAGGGATGAATCCCTCATTCACCGTGAACCAAGTATGGATGTCCATCTTCAAATAGTATTCCATCTTTGATCTCCAATATTGAAAGTCGGCGCCATCAAAGAATGGAGGTCGGGTGGTGGAGAAGCCCTCTCTCAACGCCATCTTGTTGAAAACTCTCGGATGTTAAGCCGTGTACAGAGCCCCAAGCTCTGATACCACTTGTTGGAACTCGGATGACTAGAGAGGGGGGGTGAATATAGCCAATCACTTTGATTTCAAAAACTTAGCGAGTTTCTGCACTTGGAGTTGTTAGTAGCACAACGGAAGTATGAAAAACAGAATGTGCAGAAACTAAAACAGAGAACTAACTAGCAAGATTAGCAAAATCGCTAACAAGGAGGATTTACAAGGTTCGGGGATAACTTGCCCCTACTCCTTGGCGTGCCCTTAAGGTGGGTGATCCCTTGATCGTCGGCAGATCAAGCCCCGGTTATCATCGGATAAGAAACAACCTCCTTCTCGGTGGAGAAACCTCTCCACAGCGCGTTTCAATCACGGATTAATGTTTAAGCACAAAGAAACAACAAGAAAGATATTACTCAAACACTTAGCAAGGATAAGAACTCAGCAAGCTTTCCTGAGCTCCACCCAGCGGCGATCTCACGCAAGAAACCCTTCCTCGTGTCTTCTCGCTGTTGGACTCCCAGCTCCTTGTTCTCTCCTTCAAGCGCTCAAGTAAGGGAAGGTTGCTTCAAGTTTTCAGCAGCTTGCTCAAGAGGATGAAACTTCATAACGTGCAAGCTTGATGTGTAGAACACAAGTGCGGCAACAACTCAAACACAAGCTGTAGAACTCTTCTATCTTTTTTCAAAAGTTGTCTTCCACCCCTTTTCTTTCTCCACTAAGCATCAAGTGACCTCATCTCCAGCAGCCTCCAGCTGCCTCACTGCCAACGCCAGCTACCACTGAACCCTTACTGAACTTCCTGAGCTCCCTCAGCCAAGCTTCAGTCAGCGGCTTCAGTCCTGCAGCTCCAGCCGTTGCAACCTGAGATGAGAAACGGACAAACCTGCTCCAAGGAAATCCTCCATTGACTTCTCCTTGAGTGTTTGAATCCTCCCCTGTCACCTGCAGCTTAATCAGACTGTTAGAGCAGTATATCACACAGTAAATCAAATATCAGAGGCAAACAGCAGTGAATCGGATATGGTCAGACGCGATCAGAGCGTTTGACAGTGCAATTTGAATTAAAGTGATCGGTCATCGGACCGATCAGAGCGACTCCTGATCGGTCACCAGACCGATCAGACTGGGTCCAGACCGATCAGGCTCCGTCTTGATCGATCCCCAACGCTCGACTAGGAATCACGATTTCTTTGGGACTCTCCTGGATCGATCACCAGACCGATCCCAGGTTGTGGATCGATCACCTGACCGATCCACCCCTTATATCGGGCGATTTCTGAGTTTCCCAGCCTAAGCCTTCTGATCGGTCAACTGACCGATCAGGGGTTCTCGTGATCGGTCACCAGTCCAATCAGATCATCACCAGACCGATCAGGCACCGTCCTGATCAATCTTAGTGAGGAACCCGCGAAGCTAGATCGTTCTCCAGAACGGTTTGCACAGTGATCCTGATCGGTCACCAGACCGATCAGGAGCAGATCAGCAAGGGAACTCAACCTCACTGTTCGCTCCCTGATCGGTCACCAGACCGATCAGGAGCCAGTCAGTGGGTGAATCGCATACTCCCTGATCGGTTACCAGATCGATCAGGAGCAGCACAGTAGGTTCCCAACCTCACTGTGTGCTCCCTGATCGGTCACCAGACCGATCAGCCATTGCTGGATCGGTCACCAGACCGATCCACGACGGAGCAGTGTGCCTGAATCCCTGATCGATCACCAGACCGATCCAGGGACTCAAACTTAGCCCTCCAAGCTATGTTTTTATCCACCTTAGCCCTCCAAGCTAAGGATTTTTCACCTAACTCTCCAAATTGGGAATTTGCACCTAACCCTCCAAGTTAGGACTTTTCACCTAGCCCTCCAAGCTAGGACTTTTCACCCAACCCTTCCGAATTAGAACTTTTCCAAACCTAGCCCTCCAAGCTAGGACCTGACCCTCCAGGCCAGGACTTTTTCACCTAATTCTCCAAGATGGGAATTTACACCTAACCCTCCAAGTTAGGACTTTTCATCTAGCCCTCCAAGCTAGGACTTTTCACCCACCTCTTCCGAATTAGGACTTTTTACACACCTAGCCCTCCAAGCTAGGATTTCCAACACCTAACCATCCAGGTTAGGATTTTCCATACCATGCCTGATCCCCGATCAGGACTTAATCATAATCCATGCCATGCCTAATCCCCGATCAAGACTTAATCATAATCAATAATCATCCACCTAAACTAAAATCGATGTCAACACTAAAACAACAATCAAAGCAAGACTGCATCAACACACATCAGCAAAACATTCGCGTGGCCAAAACCCGTCCGCTCACAAGGAAATCCCTAAACGCGCCCCTGCGTGGAGAAAAGCCCTAAACGCCGAAACCTTCTGCCCGAGCATGGAGCCTGATAAGCATCATTTTATCGATTATTTTAATTGCTTAAATCCATGTTTGACCCATGTTTTTATTGCTTAATTATGATTTTACCCTAGGTTTTGGAACTTTATCTTATTTTGGACTTAATTGCAAAATTACATAATTTTTGGATTATTTGGCCACTAATTTTCTGATATATTTTTGTAAGCATCAAAGGTTCAAGGACCTAGGGCATACTGGGTCAAACTTGAGTCGGATGTGAGCCGGATCGAATTATCAAGCCTACGATTAATCCGGGCCGTCCGATTCAAGAGCGGCTAGATCTGAGCCTTCCGGGACGATCTGAAGCAATCCGAGCTAGGGTTAGGGTTGATCAAGCTCTATGATCAAGATCTGAAGGTTTCATCCCAATCAGAGCTAAATCAACCGTTGGATCAAGCAAGGAGGGTTCTAGAGCGTCCATTCACAGATAGAGTTGATCTGGACCATCCGTTGCATATCTGGAGGATCCGAGCTACCACAAGGCAGATCCTGACCCCAGATCATCATCATAAAAGTTTGTCTCAAATCAGATCAAGATCTACCGTTGGATTTCATCAAAGCAATCTGAGCCGTCCATTTGTTTCTATTTAATCAAAACACAGCAGCTCCTTCTCCTTTGTCGCGTTTCCTCGCCGCTACAGTAGGTTTCTTCGTGTTCTTAGCATTTTCTTCCGTTTTTCTTCAATTCAAGGGGCGCGACCCCTCGATTCTTCATCAAGATCATCTTCTGGAGCTTTGGAGGTTAGTTTGGTTGGAGAATTAAGCTCGAATTCGCGCCGGACAGAGTTATTTGAGGGTTTCGGTGGCTCTGTGGTCTGACCGCTGAAATCTCATCCACAAACCTTTTCCGAGCTTCTGGGCAGCTTGTAGGGGTTCTCAGGTGAGCTCAGAAGCTTCCCAATTTATCATCGCAGCTCCATATTTGAGATCGAAGGGGTTTGGATTGGAAATTCCCAGATTGCGCAGTTTGAGCAGAGTTCACTATTCCAATCTGATTTCCACTGATTTGCTGTGCTTAGGGGTTCGAGGCCGGCTCTTGCTTGACGACCAAGAAGAATTTGAGCTTAGGGAAGATTGAGGAGTAGCTTAACTCGTTTAATTTCTGTTTTTGTAGCTGTAATTTCATTACTGCTGGAATTTCGTGTATGTTAGTTTCAGATTTGGTTAATCTCGTTTTCTTAATTGTTTAGCTGTAATTTAGTTTCAATCTTCAAGTTGAGTAGTTAAGGAACTTGTGTAGTGATAGATTGCATTTAATTTCAGTTAATTTTAGTTTTAAATCCTTGCGTGCCATTTTGAATGCTTGCGTATCATTCCATTTCTGAAACTGAATTTCAGTTTCAGAATTTTTCAGTTTGTTTCCTTTTTAGTGAGCTAATTTAGTTGGATTAAGTTAGTCTAGACTTTAGTTTCATTCCTGAATCTTGTTTAGCTTGGATCATCCAAATTTCAGATTGTTCTTCACTTGAATCCTTGCGTATCAGATTTCTGCACATCATCATTTGTGCTGAATTTAGTTCTGTCCTGCTTATCAGATTCAGATTTCTGAAAATTGCATTAATGAATTGTGGAGCTTGAATCTAGTTTAATTTTCAGTTAGTTTGTTTCTGAACCGTAGCTCCATATCAGCTTCATGATTCGAATTTATTTTACATGTGAATCATGCAAGTTTCAGTCCCTGCATATCAAATTTCTGCACATGTATCAATTCTGAATTTCTGAGCTCCTGCATATCCTGCGTATCAGTTTGTATGGAGTTAGTTCAAGTTTTACACTCTGAAATTACTTTGCAGCTTATCTCCTTTACAAAGCATGTGGATTCAAGTCTGAGTTGGTTACAAACTGCATATCTGTCTTCACGTTTCAGAAAATCCAGCCATTTTATTTCTGCATAGCCATTTAATTTCTGCAAATTCTACAAATTCTGAACCACTCAATTCTGCATCTTCATTGCCTGCATAAGCTGTTTCAGTTTCAGCTTGTTTATCCTGGGCGTTTCTGCAATTAGCTAACTATACTTTCAGCAAATTGATTCTGTTTTTCGTTCAGATATAAATTCAGTGATGTGTTCAGTTTTTCCATGTTGAGTATCGAGTTTTGAACTTGCGTATCAAGTGATTGCTGATTTCTTCCTTGCGTGGCAGTGAATTTTTGCAGTTTTATTTCTGCCATGTCAGATTCGTTTGGGCCAAGTTTCCGCAACATTCCTGAACTGACCCATATGATTTCTGAGCATTAGTTCTTGTGTATCAATGAGTTGTTTCTAAATTCATATCTCTGCATCCAGAATTTCTGCATTGAGTTGATTCGGCATTGGATTCATTTTGCACATCAATTGGGTTTCTTGATTTAATTTCTGCACTCAGTGGTTTTAAACTGGTCAGTTCTTGCTGCATATTAGCTTGACAATTTCTGAATTGCGTATCAAATGGAACACCAAAAAGTTTATTGATATCAGCTAGTGCCTACTTTTGATTGCTTATGGATTTTCGTTTCCTTAACAGTACATCAGTTATAATTCCTGCACTTGTTCCAAATGTCTGTTTCCAACTCTAAATCCCTTACTCATTCATACAAAAACGATTCATAAATCTCTTGCCTTCCTAATCTGAATTGATCAGCCAATTGGAATTGCAAGTTCATAGTTTTGGCACTTAGCATCAATTTGTTTTGGCACATAACCTTTGATTGATTTGGTTTCTCCTTTGATTGGATTATAACTTGCCGTTTCCTTCATTTTAACTGCTATTTCAATTCCAAGGGAAACAAAACCCAGATTTTAATTTGAAACCCGAATTCATAAACGACACCTAAATACGAGCTTGAATCGAATAACGTCAACTAGTCCCCGAGAAAATACGACCTGTGGCCCCTATATTACATTTTCATATTTTTGATTGTAAAAGGGTTTCCAGCACTTCATTTATAAATTCTAAATCTGATGAGCCCATACTTTCGTGACAACTTTAATTAGTATATTTGGGCTCGTCAGAGCCACACCCTCTCCTCCGCCGAAACCCTCTGCCGAAAACCCTAAAACCCTAAACCCTAAACCCTAAACTCTAAACCCTAAAACATCGCGACTGACGTGGGTTTTCGCTGACATGGACAGAGGTGACGTATTTGCCAGCTCAATCACTCTCTTATTCACTCCCTCAAATTCACTCTCCCTATCATTTCTCTAATTTTTTAAAACTACTATAGTAAATAGTAATTTTATTTAAAATTATAATATATCATAATTTTATTATAAATAATTATAGTCAAGTTACTCGGTATTTATTTAAAACTCACTCTGTATATATTTATTTAAAACTATTATATTTTATAATAATTTTGATTAAAATTATAATAATAATGCTGAAATAAGTATACCTTCAACATACAAATTAAGATGTGATGCTATTTAAATATTTTTTAAAATTTATGGCACATTCAATGAAAATAATAATAAAGACACGCTTTTGATATTAACCTATAATGAGAATATATTAGGGGGCACTTGGTAAGCAGGTTTAAAAGGAGAGAATGAGAATGAAATCTATTTAATTCCTATTGATGATGCTTGGTATACAGGAATCGAAATCAAAATAAGGATATGATACCCTTGATTTCATAACTCACCCCTATTAGGTTATCACCAAATCCATACACCCTTAAATCAAATCCATTATCATTTCTATTGTCAAATTTATACCAAACGCCCCTTTAATTTTATTTAGATACAAATCGAAAGGACATCTTAGCCACCTCCTCTTGATTATTTATTTCATAATGCCCTTTGTTTTAATTTTGTTAGGTTATTGATTTTGTCAAAACTACTTTATACTATATCAATTTTGATTAAATTTACTATATAATATTAGAGCAATTTTAACTAAATTAAAATAATTTTTTAAAAAATAACTAAATTAGAATAAGAATATTTTGACAGGGAAGCACTTTATATAATAATTTCTATCAAATTTAAATTTTTTGCTATATTATTATAGTAATTATAATAGTATTGCAATAAAGTTATTTTTGAAATGAAAAAAATAATAAGATGCTCTCACGTAGAAATAAAAACACTTGTTTTTTTTAATTCAATAGAATTCTTGATAATTTGATGACGATTGACTTTTTTTCCAATTTGAAAATTGCTTTTTATTCCATGCTGTTTTTCTATCTCAGATATCCAATTTTTATGATGTAATAAAATTTTAACTAATAAGGATAAATTGAAAAGTATAAATAAATTATAATTGTCATAAATAATTCGAACTCTTTAAATAAAGTATTCTAAGTAAACTTTAAATTCTTATTATTCAGAGAGTTTGTCCTTCGTCATCACACAGTAACTTTAAGCAATTAAAGTTATTTTATCCATGAGATTTAAAATGCAGTCGTTAGTAGGGGTGAGTATTCGATTAAAATCGAATCGAATCTAATCGAATAAATCAAAAATTGAATAAATTGATTTTTTTTCAAAAAAATTGAACCGATCGAATTTCTCGATAAAAACTGAGAAAACCGAACCGAAAAAATTTCGGTTAATTCGGTTTTCGACCGAATTAACTGAATTACCCGAAATTTTAAATTTAATTCGAATTTTTAACTAAAATAACCAGATTTTATTTAATTAATTATATTTTTAAATAAAAATAATTAAATTAATATTTTTATTCGGTTTATTTGGTTTATTCGGTTTAACCGAATTACAAAACTCAAAACCGAAACCGAACTGATTTAACTGAAAAACCGAACCGAATTATAAAAAAAAAACCGAAAACCGAATTAAGCGAACCGAATTTTAAATTTCGATTAATTCGATTCGGTTAATTCGGTTTAATCGAATTTTTGCTCATCCCTAGTCGTTAGACCGTCAAATATTTAATTAGATACGTAAAGTCTAGAAAATTTCTTCCGGCGACGAGCTTAAGAAAATTGTTCATTTGGATAGATTTTCAAGAGTATTTTTCGATTTACGTAATCATATTAAATTCAAGGGATTAAATAATATAATTTTATTAATAAAATAATATTATATTACCGGTGATCGTGCGATTGATAAGAGAGGATAAATTGCTCCTGAAAAAAAATAAAAATGATCTCTTGTTCTTGCTCAACAAAGATAAAAATTAGTTCACAATACAAATAATAACAACAACATAAATTAAACCAAAAAGAAAAGTGGTCAGAAAGTTACTTAGTTTGCAACTAGTAAAGCTACTAATCTAAGACAAAATATAGCTCGATTCTCCTAAATAATTTTTTCGGACAGAGAAATCTCTTACACGAAAATAGAACTCAGAAAATAGAGAAAAATTAAAAGGAAATTCAAGTACATTTAATTGTTATTTTGGAACTGAGTTTTGGGGGCGTATTTATAGCCTCGGTCAATTTTATCCAAATGTTGATGTGGCATAATAGGGGGGGCCCGAGTGGATCGGGGTGTCTGACACATAGCTTGGAAGTTATTCGCTTCACAACGTTCTCAAATGGCTAAGCTGAGGATAGAAATTACTTCTCGAGCACCTGTATGCATTGGGGCGTCCGGGAATAGAGGTGCCCGAGTGCATAGGGGCCCCCTCATTATCGGGTGCCCTAAAGCATATGGGTGCCCGAGAACCTAGGCGCTCGAGTGACTTTGGTTAGCTCTTTGCTGACCAGTTTCCAGCGAATCTTCTTGGATAATTTCGAAACTCCAAAGTTGGGCTCACCCGAACCCTCCTCCAACCTTCTCTTTGAGCATGCTTCCCTCCGGCTTCTCGTCCCTTAGGCATCCTGTGCGTCCTTCTCGCTCCATCGATGTACTCTTCTACAGAACTCTACGTCTCTTGGATGCACCGAGCCCATTGATTCCTTCTCGTGTCATCTTTCTCGACTGCTGTGTCTTCCGCTTGACTTCCTGCGCTCCTAAGCTTCTGCACATTTAGACACCAGGATCAAACATAACAGGACCTAACTTGACTCGATTGACCACATCAAAACTTACCAGGAGAGATAATTTTTTTTTTAAAAAATAAAGATAATTATTGACGTATTATCAGATAATAAATGAACCTGAAACGATTGGTTTGGCTCTACAAAAATTCTCACAAGTTGTTAAGGTAAATCGAAAAATACTCATGATAATTCATCTAGCGTCTTATAATTCACGTCCTATTATTAGAAATTTTTTTATAAAATATGTTATAGTCGGTACAATAACGGAAGTAATTATTGGGGTGTTGTGGAATCAAATTCACAAGTAGTCACGTGATACTCACGTGTATTAGGAGTTTCATATATTTATGTGTTCGTGGATCATCACGATGCAATCCAGCATACGCAACCCTAGATTTTCCTCCTCCGCCTCTTTGCCTTCTTCCACCGAGGCAAAGCGATCATGTCGTCCAAGCAAGGTTGGTTTCTTTTTATCGCTTATGTTTTCCTCTTTCTCGATTTTTCTTTGAATTTTTCGTTTTCGATATCTCGTTTACCAAACTCAGGTGGGAAGGCGAAGCCCCTCAAGCAGCCCAAGGCCGAGAAGAAAGATTACGATGAGGTATTCGCATGTTATTGATATGTTACCTTGATCTTGCAATTTGCCCTTCAGGCCTTCATTCGCGGTGCTTAAAGTGTTTAGGTGGTTTGGATTAATGTCGGATACTTTATGGATGTCTTGATTTAGGATTTTAATTGTCTATGTTCGCTATATCTGAGGATGTGCATGGAAAATCATTCTTTGATACCATGATTTTCTTTCTCACTTCTGATTTGTTGTTTTTTCTCCTTTTTTTTGGTTATTGAGGAATGGCTGAACAATCATCATAATTTTCTTGAGATATTGGTTTTCAAAATTCATAGTCTCTACTGAACGTTTAGCTTTTTCATCTACTAATCGCTGCAGAACCTTTACAACATATTTTGATATATTATTGTCAAGGGATATTGCTGAGAATATGTGTAATTTGATAATCAATGAATGGTTGAAATAGAGAAGAGTCTTTGTTATGCCTTATCATGTGCTCCTTAGGCTAATAAAAGAAAATCCAAGACAATTGTGCGATCAATGTTACGATCAATGTTACTTATAAAAATGTAACAAGGATGGGAATGCTGAAATAGATGGATAAGGTTACTATAAAACATAAAAATAAAAAACACTACTATATGAGATCAATTATGTGTAACTCTAACAAATGATAAAACACATGAAAATTAGTTATGATGGATACCTTTTTGGATTACCGGTGTAGACTTTATGGTAAAAAAAATAATAGTTGAATTGGTGAGAGTTGATGTATAAGGACAAGCAAACGAAAGTTCTATTGAAATAACTTGGCAGCATTGGTCATCAGTAAGTTGATCTTGCATAGAGTTTAATAGTGGAATAACATCTATGTAGCTGATCCCAACATGCAAAACGGGAAAGACTAAAACAGGAACTATGGAGACAGCATGATAAAGTGGCTCTGAATTATCAGTCAATTGGTCTAAGATAGTAAAGATAGCACACTGTCATGTCAACCGCTTTGACAATATGAAATGCATGGATAATAAAAGATTCCAATGGAACAAATTAGAAAACTTTGAATTTAGTTAAGTTTCTTTGTTTCAATGAAACTAAGTTGATGGTTCATGTACCTCAACTCTGAAAGATGAATTCAAGACGTAAAAAACTAGGAAAAGTTTCATACAAAATTGTGCTTGTTTTTAGTACGTTAGCACCAATATTAACCAGCATCAATGAACATCTCATCTCTGGCAAACAAGCTACTGTTTCAGATAGGCATTCACTAAGTGAACAAGAAGAGAATTATATAGAACCAACCAATAGACTGTCAATGCTAATTCTTAAAAGGCATCAACTGCTTCAGAATAGTTAATTTCATCCTCAAACACCAAGGTTTGAAAAAAAAAATCTCGAGAGGATATTTCTTTGTTGATCCATGAGCACTGGATCTATTTCCTTCTCAACGCTGCTCTTTCCTATTTTTTGTGCATAATTTGTGATTCATGATGTTTACTCAATCTCAGTTGTGGGCTGAGGTACTACTACAATTTTTCTTGTGGTAGCTCGCTATCGCGTGTTAAATGTATCTCACCTTGAGAACTAACCTCATGATTCAACGGTTTTTTGAATAGATCCTACCAAGGATAAGAAGAAACTGTATTTTCATTATTGTCTTATGATGTTCTTATGTCCTAACTGTAATTTGAGCCTTAATATACATCTTTTAATATGCTCAACGCTGACTACTATTGTATGGCATCTACAGAATGATCTAATGAATATTCAAAAGAAGAAAGATGAAGACAAGGTGTGATAACTAAAATCTCATCGTTGTTTCAAATTTTGAGTAACTGATCAATTGCTCATCCTGCTTGTTCTGAAACAGGCACTCAAGGAACTGAGAGCCAAGGCTTCCCAGAAAGGAGCATTTGGAGGCTCTGGTCTAAAAAAGAGTGGAAAGAAATAGTGTGTTTGTGTCTATTACGTATTCTAAGACTTGGCATTGTCTATGACATTCTAAAACTTGGCCATCTGGGACCAAGTACAGTCACCCTAACTTGGCAAACTATCCTTCGTGTGTTTTTTATTCCATTGTGACGATGAAATGTGAAAGGCGTCTGTCGCATGGACGGTGATTTGATCACCAGCTGTTTAAGCTGCATGACTTGTGACATTTTTAAAATAAAACAGCGCAAAAGTCACAAGTTTATTCGTGGTTTGGGAGTTCATGCGCCAGTTCATTTGTCATTGATGAATTCAGCCATGGGTGAGCATACACCATTCCTTTATCTCTTTGTCGCGAGTTCGTCATTCGCCTGAGTTAAGGATGTCCTAATTGGCAGCCCGAGCTCATCCTTTGCCTGTTTTATAAATTTTTCTTAAAAATATTCTCTGTTTTTAATCTCTGTCATGCAGTTTTTTTTTCAAAAAAAGGAAAAACAGGTAGAATTAGTGGACAATTGCATGCTTAATTGACATTTGATTATCGTTAGGAGGAAAAGAGCGATGAGTTACCGTTTTGATCTGGTGTTAATCTTTTAACGTTTGGGGCCGCTAGGTTAAAAAAATAAATACTCATAGTGAAAGTGAACAATTTAGTGAAAATTTTGACCGGACGGTACGTTCGACATTCAATCGCCGATCAGACATTACTGACGGTCTTTGATCGTCGTTCCGAATCAAACTATAACTTGGGAGGACGGTGAACCCGTCAGGATTGCCGGCTATGGTGAACCCGTCGAAATCAACGGTGAATGATGCGAGATTATAATTGCAGCAATCCCCGACGGATTCACCGTGCCCCCAGAGTATAATTTGGTTCAGGTGACGGTCGAAGGCCACCAGTAGTGTACGATCAGCGATCAGACGTCGGATGTGCTGTCAATTGACGTTCAAAATTTTCACTGAGATATTCATTTTCATTCATTGTACGTATCATTAGGATCGCAAGGTGACTTAATTTAAAGGTAAACAAAACATTTTCAATAAAAAAATACATAATTCCAACTAATTTTTTGTCCACTGATTAAATGTAAACTAGTTACCAACTCACAAATTAGTTATCAACTCTAAATTTCGTTTTCTTTGACGTGCATGACATCATTGCTGCCCTAACCCATACGCCATTTTGTACACTAATTGTCACAATATTAAATTAGAAAATAATTATTATTACAAAATAAAAAACTTCTTTCACTCCGGAAGAATAAATTAGATTTATTGATCCAGATGTCTGTCCACTGTCTCCTCAAGATGATTGAAGTTGCTCGTAGTTCCATCTATCAGCCATTTCATCAATCACAGAATAGGACAGAGCCGAAGAGAATAATAGAGTCCTGTTCTATTGTCTCTCTCTCATTCATCGTCATAATCCTCTTCCTTCAACACCTTTGAGGAAGAGCTCAGGGGATCAGTTCTGTGTTGGAGGCCATGGCGATGCCTCTAGAATTCGCAGCGTACGTAGTTTGCATGGTGTGGGACGCCGTCGGGGACTGGGTGTGCTGGTGCGTCTCAGCGGCCGACGCCATCGCCGGCACCGCCAGGCTCAGAGATTTCAGTCGCTTCCTTGTTTGATCAGTACTTGTCTGTTTTCTTTTCCTTCTGAATTCAATCTCCTCAAACTATTTGTTCATAGTTGGAGATTTAATACTCTTCGAAATGCTCTACTTATTTGTGTAATTAATTGGATTGGATTAACAAAGGACATGAAACTGTTTATGCTTCTTCCCATTTTTTCAGAAACTTTCAGTCCTCTGAAACTTTTGACTTCTTGCTTGTTCTTAGATTTTCCTTTTCTGCTTACAGTACGTAATCTCTCATTGCATAAACAATTACTGAAAACGACGAGATTCAGGGTGGTTGGACACCGTGAAGATGATATATATATCTCGTTGCTAATCACTCATCAAGCACCGTTGTTAATTGCTCATTAATGTGAGAATTTGATGCTAAACCCATAATTAATCTCCAACTTATTTATCATTTCAAGACAGTAATTTAGGTCAAACGTGCTCGATGATCTTGAAAGCTTACTAACCTACCAAATGGCTCATCTGTAATACGTAACAGTCGACTAACTCTCCCAAGAATGTCGTTTGTTGGATCTCATTTTTCATGCCAATCTCGATTGAGTTGGCCAACCTAATCCAGCTCTAAAAATATTATTTAATTAGAAGAATAAACGAAAATTTTTTTTTCCGATGCAGAGATTCTGTCGTAATTATTGTATATGCATTATGTGTGTGTGTGTGTGTTTTTTATTTTTTGTTTTTGTTTTTCAGAAAAATAAAATGTGGTCCATGGATTTAGGGTATCCGCATTGGTTTAACTCCATTAACGTTATAACACCTACCACCTCATCAAAAAACATGGGACCCACATGCCACATACACATTAACATTAACATCTTCATTCTCTCGCAACCGTTTAACATTCAACCCCCATTATTTATGGGATCCACATGCCACATACACATTATCTCACATATACATTCTCTCACATATATATTCTTTCACATATTTATTCTCTTATCTACGTATTTTTTATTTTCAATTTTATTTTCTAATTTAAATTATTATTATTTTAAATAAATAATAATAATATTTTTAAATATTTTTATCATTATTTAAAATTTAAATTATTATTAAAAATTTGAAATGATAAAGAACAATATTAAAAAAAATACACTTGCATATAATTAAAAGATAACATATAAATTAACATAAAGTGAAATAATAAAATACAAATTCAGGGGATGTTATATTGTGACCAAATATGTTCAACTAAGTCGGCACGAAGTTGGTGATGCACATGACTATCACGTAGTTGAGAATTTATCTGGAGATAATCATGAAATCCTCGGTTTGAGCCTTGGACAGGTTGTGCTGGTTCGTCACCTTCATCGTTGTACCAATTTGTCACGTGATCCCCCTCATCTTCTACAATTATGTTGTGCAAAATAATGCACGCTAACATAATATGTTTTAACCTTTTTCTATACCAATAACGAGCTGGACCTCTGACAATTGCCCATCGAGCTTGAAGCACTCCAAATGCTCGTTCAACATCTTTCCTTGCAGCCTCTTGTCTTTCCTTAAACAATCTCCTCTTGGGATCTTCCGGACAAGGAAAAGCCTTCACGAAAGTAGCCCATTCCGGATATATTCCATCTGTTAGATAATACCCCTTCTTGTATTGAGTGCCGTTGACCGTGAAATTAATCTCCGGGGCATTTCCTTGCAAGACGTTATTCAATATGGGAGATTCATATAACACATTAAGATCATTATGTGAACCTGCGACACCAAAGAATGCATGCTATATCCACAAATCTTGAGACGCGACCGCTTCAAGCACGATTGTTGGTGATCCATGCCCTCTTGTAAATTGTCCTTTCCAAGCAACTGGACAATTTTTCCATTCCCAATGCATGCAATCAAGGCTGCCTAACATTCCAGGGAAGCCGTGCCTCTCATCATGCAATTGAAGAAGACGTTGAACATCATCAACATTTGGTCTTCTCAAGTATTGATCTCCAAATAGTTCAACCACATAAACGCAAAACTTGAAAAGACATTGAATGACGGTTGATTCACCCATGCGTAGATACTCGTCAAGATGGTCGGCTGGGACTCCATAAGCTAATTGGCGAATCACAGCTGTGCATTTTTGTAGTGGTGTCAAGCCTTGTCTACTCGCAGCATCATCCCTTTGCTGAAAAAATGATGAACGACTCTCAAGTGCATTCACTATGCGACAAAATAAATTTCTTCGCATGCGAAATCGTTTTCGAAATATTTGATCTGGATACACTAGATTTGTGGAGAAATAATCATTGAAGAGTCTCACATGCCCGACTTCACGATTTCTTTGAATAAACCTTCTTCTTCGCTGCATCTCGTTATTACTTTAATGTGCTTCAACTATTTCTCGGCTTTGTTGAAGTATCAATGACATTAGCTCATTCCCTGGATCATAACCTTCATCAACATCTTCAACATGGAATTCATTTTCACTTGTCGAGTCGGACGTGGTGCTACTTGAAGATTGAGACATAATTGGAAGAAGAATGAAGAATGAAGAATGAAGAGGAAACGAATTCGTCAGCTACTTGGAGAATGAAAAATTGTAGAGCACAAGGTGTCTATTTATTTGTTCTTGTCAACGGCTATATTCTAACAGCCATATTACAACGGTCATATTCCAACTATTATATTACAACAGCTATATTACAACGGTTATATTCCAACTGTCATATTACAACAGATATATTCCAACTGCCATATTACAACAGCTATATTCCAACTGCCATATTATAACAGCTATGTTCCAATGGCTAGTTTGCAACGGTTATATTAATTAACCAGAAATTATAAATCAAGTTAAGAAAGTAAAATAATAGGAAATTACATTAATTTAAAAGGACAATGTTCGAAAATTACATTAATTGAAAAGTACAATAATTAAATAACAACAAATGAAAATTATAGATTCCATCTCTTCTTAATCTCTTGACATAAATGTTGATGAATGATAAATTGCTCTTGTGTCATTTGTGAGGTGTCTTTCGAAAGGATTGCATATTCCTTCAATTGAACTTTAGCTAAGGCAGCCTTTGCTTTCATCTCTTTAATTTCGAGTTGTTTTTGTTTTATTCCAACTTCAGTCTTTTTGATGCTTGTATACTCTGAAAATTTTGCAAACATATTACCCAAATTTGTTGTCATACCTTCAATGTCTGATTTCATTTTGCCTTTTCCTTTTCTTTTTGCTGCCTTCTGACCCATTGGACGAGCTTCTTCTTCATTTAGGTCTACATGTAGACTAGCATCTTGGCTAGATGACGTGTTGCTTGCTTCCGACTCTGAGATTCTTGCCTTCTTTGTGCTAACAATGTGATCAACAGATTGTGGAGTAAACATTGGACGGTCTTTTACTATCCTCCACACATGCTCAAGATTAAATGCAACGCTATTATTTTCTTCACGATATTTTTCGTACGCAAACCGCAATATATCCTATCACTGTGGCCGCTACGATATGCACTATAAATGCTATTGTAATTTGCGTTGAAGTGATATACCTTTTTTTGTATGGTATTGTGCCAGTGCGATCGTATTATACTTGGATTTCTGTTGGGTGTACCTTGAGGACGATTCTCGTTGTAGTAGCTAGCAACACGACCCCAGAAAGCATCCATCTTCTGATCATTGCCGATGATTGGATCGTCGCTGATAGTGACAAATGATCTCGCCAAAATTTCATCTCCAAACTTACTCCATGTTGATCGTTTTCTTCTGCTCGCAGCGCCAGCATCCGCCTTCTCTAAATTAACAACTTCGATTGGAGATTCACGATCGGACACTTGAGTCTCTGGAACAAAAGTCGGAGTAAATGGATCACTTTCCGTCGGAGATGTAAAAGGCATGCCGGTTGTAGGTGGATTGGATGGATAATTTTGTGGATATGGATTATATGGATAATTAGGTGGATATGAACCATATGGATTATTTGGTGGGTATGGATTATGTGGGTAATTTGGTGGATATGGAAAATATGGATAATTTGGTGGAGTTTGGGAATTTTGGAAAGAAGTATTTTCTAAAAATTTTTTAAAAAAACCACGATTATTTTCATCCATTTCGGAAGAAAATACTAGAGATGAGATTTTTAGGAGGAGGAAGGGAGGTTTTGAAGATTGGAATGAGAGTGATTGGAAGGGATGTATTTGAAGATTGGAATGAGAGTTGATGAGTATTTATAGATGAAAATTTATTTTTTTTTATTAAAATAGTCATTTGTTTATGACCGTTTGTTTGTGACCGTTTGGGTGAACGTTCGGGTGACCGTTGTGTCTCTAAAACCAATCTGATCAGCATCCTGATCGGTCTGGCTCCTGCCTGATTGGTCTCTAGACTCCAGACCGATCAGGCAGGAGCCTGATTGGTCTGGCTCCTGCCTGATTGGTCACCAGACCGATCAGGATGCCAGGTCATGCGCGATGAACGCGTTCAAACATCTGAATGCGTTCATCGCGAGCCCACATTAACACGGCATCCACAATGATTTTAACGCGCGATGCTCGTTAATCGAGCGTTATAACGTTCGATTAACGAGCCATTGCAGATGCCCTTAGGGGGATGATTGTTGGGTGTTGCATTAATTTTATTATAATTTTATTTTTTGTAAATTCAAAATAAATCGAACTCTTTAAAAAAATAATAGAGTTGTACACTTAAAGTATCAGGTAAATAATACGTTGAAAAAGGGATTTTGACTAAAGTTTTTTATGTCCAAATTGACCCTTTGAAAAAACTAAAATTGTCCAAGTTTGATTCTTATGAAGAAAGGAAGGAGGAAAATAAATCAACATATAATTAAGTAATTCTCAGAAGGGTAAATCGAATGAAAACGTGCTAATAATGGTTTAGGAAGGAAAAACAATTGAATTAGCTTTGTTTATGTTTGATCCGGTAATCTATTGGCACTAATTTTTTTTTTAAAATCATATATTAGCAATGGTTTTAGCGATGAATTATTTCACTCCGTCACTAATAGTTACGGATAACTTTTTCGTCGTTGCTATTAGCAACGAAGTATTTAACCCGCCACCAATTATATAATAAAATTCAAAAATCAGCCGATCATTGGCGAGCGGCAAAATAATATTTAATTCTATTGCTAATAATGACAGATTAAATATTGGCCGTCATTAATAGTGACGGAGTAAATATTTTGTCACTAAAATTGAGAAAAATAGGGTTTCCTATTCGACGATCACATTCACACCATCTATCTCCTTTCTCGCTCTCAGTCTCTGGCGATCTTATCCAATGACCATTCACGTATCTCCGATGAACTTCCACTCCAGCCCGTCCTCTTTGGCATTTCTTTGCGTGTCCTCGCTAGCGGCATCCAGTGACCTTAGCCTCGTGTCCAGCGGGCTCATCCTCATCTCTGACCTCCTCAACACTCTCTCAGGCGTTCCCGAGTCATTGGTATTAGAATAAAAGAAGTAGAGAGAGAAGAGAGGTAGAGAGAAAGAAAAAGATAACATAACTTTCTTGATTGACTAAACTTGTCCATGAGATACACAATTTATAGGGACCTTAAGCGACCTAGTCAAATGAAAAATTAATAACGAAATTGTTAATTAACAGATTTATAAAGAATCTGTCAATTAACATATTAATAAGGAAAATGTCTAATAATATAATAATATAAATTTATTATATTATTATATTATATAATCTCTTTTACCCCCGACAAATTTAACGGGAGATCTCGGACGTTGAGTTTGCATGATAATTTGCTAAATCGTTGTTTGGATAATGGCTTGGTAAAGATATCAGCAATTTGATCTTCTACAGAGATATAAGAAACAGATAATTGTTTGTTTGCCACGCGCTCTCGAACAAAATGATAATCAATTTCAACATGTTTTGTATGAGTATAAAATACTGGATTTGATGTAAGATATGTTGCTCCAATATTATCACACCAAATTTTTGGTGCAATATTTGATGCAAGAGGAAGTTCCGAAAGAAGGGATTGAAGTCAAATAATTTCTGATGTTGCATTGGCTATAGTTTTATATTCAGATTCAGTGCTTGAACGAGATACTGTAGGTTGCTTTTTCGAATTCCAAGAAATAAGATTTCGTCCAAGAAATATTGCATATCCACTAGTAGATCGTCTATCTTCAAGAGAACTAGCCCAATCCGCATCGCTATAAGCATGTAAATCTCGAGATGAGTGTCGATATAAAAGAAGACCATGTAGAATAGTGCCTTTGAGATAACGAAGTATTCTCTTCACACCTTCCCAATTTTGTTCAGTAGGAGTATGCATAAACTGACAAGCATGATTTACTGCAAATGTAATATCAGGGCGCATAATAGTAGCATACTGTAAAGCTCGAGCAATACTTCGATAAACTTGGGGATCAGCCATCACTGAAGAGGAAGAAGGTGTAGAGACATTATTTGGAGCAATAGGTGTAGAGATCGGACGTGTTCCATCCATTTTAGCTCTTTGAATAAGCCAAGTAATATATTTGCTTTGAGAGAGGATATAACCTTCATCATATGGAATAAGTTCAATACCAAGAAAAAAACGAGCATTTCCTAAATCTCGAATAGGAAATTCCTGATTGAGAAGGCTTAATAAATTTAAGATGCCCTTTTGATCATTACCAGTTAATAGAATGTCATCCACATAAATAAGAAAAAAATATCATAGATCCATCATTATGTCTGTAGAATAGAGAGGAGTCAGTTTTTGATCCAGAAAAACCTTGAGCCTGTAACCATTTAGATAATTGATGAAACCATGCACGAGGAGCTTGCCGAAGATCATATAAAGATTTCTTGAGATGACAAACATGAGATGGAAATTGTGGATACATAAACCCAGGTGGTTGCTCCATAAAAACCATTTTCTCAAGAATACCATGAAGAAATGCATTAGAAACGTCTAATTGTCGGATAGACCAATTAGAACTAATAGCTATTGATAACAATAATCTGATAGATGTAATTTTGATGACTGAGCTGAAGGTGTCATTGAAGTCAATACCTGGTTGTTGACTAAATCCTTTGGCTACAAGGCAAGCTTTATACCGTTCAAGAGAACCATCAGCTCGATGCTTAAGACGGAATATCCATTTTGAGCCCACAACATTCATAGATGCCGCTTGTGGCTGGCATCACAACAATAAGTATAAGACACATCTACGCAGTTTATATCGAAACAAAATAATAATGGGTGACTCAGCCACCTTAAACATAAAAGAACTACAATTCAAAGAGAACACCAAAAGACTCTGATAACGACAAGACCCGATAATGAATAAAATGCAACTACAAGTACTGAAAACAAACAACTAAACCGAATACCAAAAAATAACTCAACTCGACACTGGGGACCGACAACTGGATCCTCTCCTGGCTCCAAGAAATACTTATACCTGCTATCTGAAACAACGAAAAGGAAAGCAGGGGTGGTGAGTCCGGGCGGACTCTACGGGTATATGAGTAGACAAATAAGCATGGCATAATAAGGATAACGGAGTAGAGAAATCAACAATGTACAGTCCATAAGAATTATAGAATTTACCTAATCATGCATAACCAATATAATGCGACATGGTATACAACCAAATAATAACTAAACAGGTGTAAAATGACGCAATAACAATAAAACCAAGATATACATGCATGTCAATCATGTGCAACAACCATAGCTCATATAAATGCAACAATCACAGGAAAATGCATAAACGAAATACGTATGCACATGATGCAATGACATGTGTCACCCCTGGCGCCAGTCAAGCCGTCAACACATCCCATCTATGTGACCGAGTGGGTAGGGCTGTGACAACTGTACCACTCCAACAACAAATACCACAGAAGGTGTGGTTGAGTGGACAGGATGCTGGGGAGTCCACACTCCAGACCCACGGTACATCGGGGGAGCTATCACAGCTACAATATCCCTCAAAAACAAACAACGGTGAGGGTGAGCCACCAACGGCTCTAATATCCCTCTAAAAATAACGGTGAGGGTGTCACTATTTGGCATAACAGGACAGATGCTCACACTCTGATAACTACCACGATAGCAAGTGGTTGAGTGAATCGAGCAACAATATGACTAACGACGGCTTAACCAAATGTAAGCCTAACAGTCGTTAGTATGCAACGTGCAAGTATGGTGCATGCTATACGATGCACAAACAACCAAAGAAACAACGATGCAATAAAATCCAACAAGTATATGATACATCAATACAACCATCCAGAAATCGAAACCCAACGATTATGCACCTACACTACTAGGTAGGGTATTTCTAATGCTAAATAACCCTAGCTGTGTTTAATGTGTTGGTGCAGGAAGCACCATATCGAACTTTGTTTTGATATTGGCAAAGGATTCAAAGTTAAGTTTATTTGTGATCTAATGATGTTACTCAAGTGTGCAGGAAACAAAGTCCTAGCGAAGGACTGCTAAGCACCTGGCGAAAGAATGCCAGAATACAAAGCCCTAGCGAAGGACTGCTAGGCACCTGGCGAAGGAATGTCAGGATACAAAGCCCTAGCGAAGGACTGTTAGGCACCTAGCGAAGGGCTGCTAGGCATCGGAACCCTAAGACCCAGCGAAGGGCTGCTGGGCACCTAGTGAAGGGCTGCTAGGAGTCAAAGACCTGGCGAAGGACTACTGGGCACTAGGCGAAGGACTGCTTGGAACTGAAGACCTGGCGAAGGACTGCTTGGAACTGAAGACTTGGCGAAGGACTGCTGGGCATCAGGCGAAGGACTGCCTGGAACTGAAGACCTGGCGAAGGACAGCTAGGCACCTGGCGAAGGACTGCTAGGCAAAAGTCCAACCGGAGGAGCCGGTTGGCATTAGGTAAATTCTCCTGAGAGGAGTAGGTGAGGACGCATTCCCCGTTGAGGGAACAGTAGGCGTCGGTTCGACCTAGGGCTCCATTTTGGAGACCCAAAGTCAGAACCAAGACAGCTAAGGCTGTATAAACCTAATACTTTATTGTTTTATATTGTTTTGGACTAACCCTGGATGCAGGACCAAAGGAACGTGTGTATGCAGCTCAGAATGCCCAAAGGAGAGAGGCAAGTAGCTGAGCAGGGCGCCCCTAGTGTCCAAGGCGCCCCCAAGGTGAATACAAAACAAGTTGAGCAAAAGGAAGCTTCGGAAGCTAACTGGGCGGGGCACCCACGTGCTCCCGGGCGCCCCCAGTCCCCAGGGCGCCCCGCACCCAAGCCACCGAAGCGGATAACTCTAATCCAGTCGAGAAGCTCACTGAAAAGGTCAACCAGGGCACCCCAGCGTCCCGGGCGCCTCCAGAGTCAATCCTTAGCCCTATTCGAGTGGGATAAGGGCTAACCGAGGTAATTCCGGATCGGTTGACACATGGGGGGGGGGCGCCCCCAACGTTCAGGGCGCCCCGAAGTGCTATAAATAGCACCCAACACCAAGGCTTCTATACAACAAGTCTTCCAACGCTTTCACGCTCTTCCACTCAAGGCGCTCTGCTACAGAAACTTCCCAACTCGAGATACAAGTGCCGACAATGTCCCTCTGCTCCGAGACACATTCCACACCGGACGTCGGTAACGAAGAGCTGCTTTTAAGTTTACTGTACTATTCTTGTAATACATTTTGTAAACTGTTTTTGCGCGATTATAGTATTGCCCGCAGTAAATGGTCAACGACCGTGGGCCTTGGAGTAGGAGCCGACCGCGACTCCGAACCAAGTAAAAATCTTGGTGTTTGTGTATTGTTCAGTTTTAATTTCCGCTGTGCATTCTCTATCTTACAATCCGAAAACGTTTTACGATATTCACCCCCCTCTATCGTTCTTCTCGATCCAACAAGTGGTATCAGAGCGGGGTAGCTCAAATTTGGTACAACCACCAATTTGAGAGTTTTTCGGATTTTTAAAAATTTTTTTAAATCTTTTTCGTTAATCGAGATTGGTGCAACACCACTCGATCCTATTCGTTTTTTATTTCAAATAAATAATATTTGTAGGTGGATTTAAAACGAATAATTTTTGATAAATTTGGCATAAACTTTTTTTTTTATTATTTTAATATTTTTCTCGAAATTCATGCTAAGCAAACTTTTTCCCAAACACTAAATTCTTATCTTTTTATCATATACAGAATTGATAAAGTCAACATTTTCAAAAATTTATCATTAATTTTTATTTTTTAATTTTTTAATTATTTTACCTCGAAATTCATGCAAACACTTTTATTGAGCTAGTTTTCTTCTCTTTCCCGCACTACTAATCCAAGACCAAGCCTTGGTACATTTTTGGTGTTTCTTTTGTGTACAAGGTATAATCTAAATGGCCAACCAAGAGTGGAATAGTGTCCGTCCACCCCTATTCTGTGGCGAGAACTTCAGAACCTGGAAGGGTCTAATGGAATCCCACCTAACGACCCATCTGGATTTATGGATGATGATCCAAACAGGGTTTTCAGTACCTACAGAAGATGGAAAGTCGATCACCTGGGATAAACTGGACGAACCAACTCTGAGGAAGATTGAGGTAGATGCAAAGGCGACTGCAATCCTGCAATGTGTCCTAACTAATGAAGAATTGAAGCAGATCGGACCCTTCAACTGTGCTAAAGAGATGTGGGAGAAGCTAATCAACCTACACGAAGAGAGCTCCGATATTGAGATCTTTGAAGGTGTGATGCTCGAATCATCGGATGAATCAGACGATAAGGAAGATCAGGCAAGTCATTTTGCATTCTCGGCTCAAGCACAAGTAGCTTTGACAGAATCGACACCCGACGTCGAAATCGAACCAGAGTCAGACAACGAGCTTTCTGAGACAAAATCGGTAACTAATTTTGAATCATTTTCTGAATTAAGGTTAAATAATCAAGCTGATACTGCAATGGTCGAGGACGGTATAGTTTTCATTGCAGGGAAAACTCCAAGAGAACTGCAAAAGAGGCCTCAACCAGTACCTGAGTCTGACTCAGACTCAGAATTTGACGATGAAGGAAGGGATCCTTGGAAACTGGTCTGGTTGGCTCGCGACCGCTACAAAATGCCGAAGAAACAATCAAGCAAAAGAGAGATGGCTAGAGTCAAGGGGGAGATTCCCAACCGGGAATCAAAAGGTAAATTTACAGTATTTAAAAATCCAATATTTACCTTGAATAATATGGTTAATTCGTATAAATTAGTTAAGGCCAATACGTTAGAAAATTTAATTCACAACCATGCTAATTTTAAAAACCTAGAGTTTTATTTCGATTATGATGTAACTTAGATCATTTTTTTTCTTGTTTGCTTTAATTGTATGTTGATTTTTATTTTTTTTTGCTTAGAATTAGGACTGGTTAGATTAAGGACTAAAACGGTTTAACTGAAATTTGAACAACATAGTATTGGGTGGCGGTGAGATGATAGTACGTTAGGGAAGCCAATTCTAATAAGGTCAAGTATACTCTACTTGGTCTCTTTAGACTGGTGAAACTAGCCGAAGCTACCGATCCAAGACCTAAACTAGTTAGACCAAAATCTTTCAAGGAGTAACTTGAAGATGAATTTTCTATAAAAGGCTTTGTCAAGGAAAGGGTTGATGATCCAATAAGGCTACGGCCAAAGAAGGCCTAGTGCCTCGCCAAGACCTGGAAGCCAATTACTGAAAATCAAATTCACCTTACTATTGTCAGATTTGAATCTAACACAAAGTTCAATTAAATCTTAGATTTAACACATGTTTCAAAATTAACCATTTTTTTTAAAATTAAATATTTGTCTCAGATAACCCATAAGGTTAACATGTTTGACCACGTAGAACTGGGTGAGACATCTAGGACCTAAAAACATAAATCACTATCCTTTTAAAAAAAATGTTTTCAAAAGTTATTCAAAATTATCTCTAATTTTCAAATTAATTCAGTTTACTATACCCTACTTTTCATCTCTAATATTTTTTTCAAAAATAGTGAATTTCATGAAAAATATCACAATAGACTCGTATTACATAGAATTTGAGGCTTGTTTAATTTAGTTATTAATCGGTCAAACTTAGTAAACTGAGTTAACCTTGGTCAACATAGTCAAACCCTAGTCAACCTGGTCAACGCTGAAGTCCCTTAAGGAACATAGATAAAAGACAGACCGTGTCGGATACAGGGGGAGTTCTTCTTAATCTTTTTCAAAAAATTTAAATTTTTCAAAAACCTTATGCTTTAAAACTTATTCAAAAACCCTCGATAGTACTATCTCTTTGAAATATTATCATCATGATTTTCGAAAACTGTGCTATCATTTCAAGTTATGTTTTCAAAAATTTATCTTGAAAGTTATCATACTTAGAAGGTTGTTCAAAATTATTCTTTTGATTTTAATAAACCCTAAAGACACAGAGGAAGGTCCACTTCATGATCTACAAGGTCTCCTAGGATGTGTCAAATTTAGGGGGAGTTTGAGTCAAAAGAAGAATTTCTGAAATGTTTTTTTGGTAATTATTTGTTTTGAAGTTATTTGATAATTCTTATAATTTAAATCAAACCTTAAAACTCAGAGGAAAATCGCTTGTAGTCAACAAACTTCCTAGGACTGGGTCATGTTTAGGGGGAGATCAAATTAAAAGAATTATTGAATATTTTCAAAATTATATGTTTTCATGCACTACACGTTTAAAATCCTTTTGAAAACTTAAATAATTTTTCTTTCAAAAACTATTATTTTATCTTTCAAAATTCTTGTGGCTTATGAAATTATTTTTGAAATAATATTTACTTGGGTTGGAGAAATTTCTAGGACACTTAGGAAAATGTCCTTGTAGTTAATAAGGTTTCCTAGGATTGTGTCAGACTGGAAAAGAAACCTAGTCAAGTAAAATATTATGTTTTCAAAATGCATAATACTTTTTAAAAATTACTTATATTTTTTAAGGTCTAATAGTTTTCAAAAACAGTACTTAAACTTTCCAAAAAGGCTCAATCTGTTTTCAAAAGTACTTGCATATTTTTCAAAAATGCATATTTTTCAAATAATACTTATATTTTCAAAAATGCATAATATCTTTAAAAGTGACTTATATTTTTCAAAGATATAGAGTACGTGCATCTCTCAAAAAGCTTAATATCTTTTGAAATACTTGTATTTTTCAAAATAGCCAAAACAAGTAAACTTATTGATTAAATATTTTTGCGTGTCATGCATGAACTCAATGAAAATATATACTTGACTCCAATTTTTTGAGCATCAATTCTTCATTGTTGACATTATTCTCTCACTCAAATATTTATGTTTTCAAAGTCCATAAGCTCTGATACACAAATTTTAAATGTCTTTCAAAATATAGTTTTCAAGAGTTCTTTATTTATATATGGTCAAGGGGGAGAGTAGAAAAAGTGAAAATTAAAATTCTTTCTTAAACTTTTTCCCTTTTTCAAAGAAAGTTTATCTTAGAAATGGTCTAAAACATAAGGAGAAGAATTTCACATTAAGGGGGAGAAAAAGGAAAGAGTGAAAGAAAGAGAAAAAGGAAACTTTGTTTAATTTTTATCTCTTTTTCAAAAAGTGTTTCAAAAATTTCTAAGTGTTTCAAATTTTTTTAAGTACATGTTTTTTCCTAAGTAAAATTTTTTTTCTTAGTAAACAAAATTTGTCTGAGCAAAAACTTTTTGAAAATTTTTGTAAATGTTTCTAAGAAAAGTTTTTAAAGATTTGGTAAATGTTTCTAAGAAAATTTTGGTAAAATTTTTGGAAATTTCTTAAAGATTTTGTTTTTAAATGCACAAAGTGTTTCCAAGCAAATTTTTTCTAAGTGTGCAAATTTTTTTGGTAAACAAAATTTTTCCCAATTCTCAAAGTTGAATTTTTTTAAAGGGAAATTTGGCTTCAAAATTTTGCCTTAGTAAAGTTTTACAAAAACTCAAAACTCTCTATTAGAAACCTTGTTCGCCCATGTATGTTTTTGATATATGTCAAAGGGGGAGGAAAGGTCAAAGTTAAGTGTTTTAAGTGTTTTAAAACACAAGTATTCAGGGTTTTAGGGGGAGTATGAGAAATAATTTTTTTTTTCAACTCTACATCTATTCTATTCATAAACAGTTATACTTCATTGTTTATCTTATGTTCTTAACTGTTATAAGTTTTTACTTAACTTTGAATTGTGTTGCCATAAATCAAAATGGGGGAGATTGTTGGTGCAGGAAGCACCATATCGAACCTTGTTTTGATATTGGCAAAGGATTCGAAGTTAAGTTTATTTGTGATCTAATGATGTTACTCAAGTGTGCAGGAAATAAAGTCCTAGCGAAGGACTGTTAGGCACCTGGCGAAAGAATGCCAGGATACAAAGCCCTAGTGAAGGACTGCTAGGCACTTGGCGAAGGAATGCCAGGATACAAAGCCCTAGCGAAGGACTGCTAGGCACCTAGCGAAGGGCTGCTAGGCATCGGAACCCTAAGACCCAGCGAAGGGCTGCTGGGCACCTAGCGAAGGGCTGCTAGGAGTCAAAGACCTGGCGAAGGACTGCTGGGCACCAGGTGAAGGACTGCCTGGAACTGAAGACCTAGCGAAGGACTGCCTGGAACTGAAGACCTGGCGAAGGACTGCTGGGCATCAGGCGAAGGACTGCCTGGAACTGAAGACCTGGCGAAGGACAGGTAGGCACCTGGCGAAGGACTGCTAGGCAAAAGTCCAACTGGAGGAGCCGGTTGGCATCAGGTAAATTCTCCTGAGAGGATTAGGTGAGGACGCGTTCCCCGTTGAGGGAACAGTAGGCGTCGGTTCGACCTAGGGCTCCATTTTAGAGACCCAAAGTCAGAACCAAGACAGCTAAGGCTGTATAAACCTAATACTTTATTGTTTTATATTGTTTTGGACTAACCCTGGATGTAGGACGAAAGGAACGTGTGTCTACAGCTCAGAATGCCCAAAGGAGAGAGGCAAGTAGCTGAGTAGGGCGCCCCTAGTGTCCAGGGCGCCCTCAAGGTGAATACAAAACAAATTGAGCAAAAGGAAGCTTCAGAAGCTAACTGGGCGGGGCACCCCCGTGCTCCCGGGCGCCCCCGTGCTCCTGGGAGCCCCCAGTCCCCAGGGCGCCCATCACCCATGCCACTGAAGCTGATAACTCTGATCCAGCTGAGAAGCTCGCTGAAAAGGTCAACCAGGGCGCCCCCAGCGTCCCGGGCGCCCCCAGAGTCAATCCTCAGCCCTATTCGAGTGGGATAAGGGCCGACCGAGGTAATTCTGGATCGGTTAACAAGTGGGGGGGGGGCACCCCCAACTTTCAAGGCGCCCCGAAGTGCTATAAATAGCACCCAACACCAAGGCTTATGTACAACAAGTCTTCCAACGCTTTCACGCTCTTCCACTCAAGGCGCTCTGCTACAAAAACTTCCCAACTCGAGATACAAGCGCCGACGACGTCCCTCTGCTCCGAGACACATTCCACACCGGACGTCGGTAATGAAGAGCTGCTTTTAAGTTTACTGTACTATTCTTGTAATACATTTTGTAAACTATTTTTGCGCGATTATAGTATTGCCCGCAGTAAATGGTCAACGACCGTGGGCCTTGGAGTAGGAGCCGACTGCGACTCCGAACCAAGTAAAAATCTTGGTGTTTGCGTATTGTTCAGTTTTAATTTCCGCTGTGCATTCTCTATCTTACAATCCGAAAACGTTTTACGATATTCACCCCCCTCTATCGTTCTTCTCGATCCAACATAATGGACTTCTAGGTACTCGCGTACAAGCTGCACTTTATAAAACAGAAAACCAATAGAGGACTGTACAGATACGAATCTGAGAATACTCGAAGATCAACGAAGAATAAGTCTCAACGGCGA
Source organism: Boesenbergia rotunda (assembly GCA_024364735.1). Lineage (NCBI taxonomy): Eukaryota > Viridiplantae > Streptophyta > Magnoliopsida > Zingiberales > Zingiberaceae > Boesenbergia > Boesenbergia rotunda. Next base: position 1,201,597 of record JAGFNQ010002480.1, read on the forward strand.
TGTTTTAAATAACGACAAAGAACAAGGTCAAGCAACTTATCAGACATACTATAACCATGCTTTTAAGGTAAAGAAAACTACTCGAGTACAAAGGAGAAGTACCCGCCTTTTATGTAGAACGTATACGAGAAGAGAACCTCCTCATGATCGACCGTGTATCCAAGGTTAATGTCCTGTATCATGAACAAAGTTTAGCTACTTATTCGATTAATAAAACAACTATTCTAACTACTAAATATAATTAGGATCTAACCCTTATTTAACGTCAGTTTAATTGGTCATTAACCCTATTTAATAAGATTGGGTCATTAGGTTAAATCTCAAAGCCTCAACGAGGTTAACAACTAACATAATTCTGCTAAGACCCAAGTTCATCATACTACACTCAACCACGTCAGACCAAAAATAAGATCTAATACAAGATCTCCATAATTTTATAGCATTAGCAGAGCACACCACACGAAGCTAATCTAACAACATACACACATGAATATCCTACATTCTATGAATCTCTTGACCACTCAAAACAGGGCAGAAAACAGGATCAAACCCAAACACTATACATGGCACAAGACAACTGTAAGAAATCAACCTTACCTCTGCCTGATACACAGAGACGGAGAACAGAAGGGAAGAGACCTAGAGGGTGTACCCAAAACAACACGACCCTCTACTTCTTCCCCGGTGCTGAACCTGGCACAAGCAGCAAACACAAGAAGATCCAACAGTTAGGGCACCATGAATCGGGGAAACAATGAAACATTAATCCCAAATCTTCTTACCTTTTCATGGTCGCAGAAGGAGATGGCTCGGCCACAGAGGAGATCATTGGTGCCTGACCCACAGCGATCGACAGTGGAGCACATATAGAATCACACCAGCAAGGGGTGGCACGGCCGGACCTCGAGTGGAGATGGCGTCGGCGTCGGCTCGTAAAGGGAAGAAGGAAGATCACAAAGAGAGACCTCTTTACCAATCAGACGGCGTTGATGAGATCAGCGCCACTCACAATCACGACAATACAGGAGGAAGAGGAAGCCGGAGAGGATGCTTTGCACAAGCAAAGACCTAGCTTCCACCGGACCACCTTAAACACAACCATGAAGGAGAAGAAAACGCAGAGGAAACTCTCTGGTTCCACCGTCGACTCCTGCTCGTGAGAAGGTGAAGGCGGTGCGGCGTCTTAGGGCAAGGGCGAGAAGGAGGAGATGCAAAAGAAGAAGATGGGCTTTTGAGCGATAACTGAAGAATGGGCAGATTAAAAATGTGGTGGCAATTTTGCAAAATCGCCCCTCCCCTTTCAACCAATTCCGACGAAACCCCTATTTTAGGGATTTAAGCACTCAAACTTCTAGTATTTAACACAGTTGGTATATGTAAGCAACGATACCCATGATGCATATTATTATAACCAAGGAAAACACATAATAATGAACGAGAGTCATGTTTGTGTTTAGAATAGGGGCGTAACCATGGATAACATGCGCAACCAAAGATTCGAAGAAAGGTGTATTCAGGAGTTTGATTATAAAGTTTTTCCAAAGGACACTTATGATTGAGCAATGGAGTAGGAAGTTGATTTATGAGATATACTGCAGTACAAACAGCTTCATCCCAAAATTTATGCGGAACCGATGCATGATGAAGAAGAGCTAAGACAGTTTCAACTATATGTCTATGCTTTCTCTCAGCAGAGCCATTTTGTTCTGGAGTGTGAGGGCAAGAGACTCGATGAACAATCCCACATGAGACAAGATGACGATGAAGAGCTTGATATTCTCCTCCCCAATCAGAATGAAGAGAGTATTTTGCGATTAAAATATCGTTCAACTTGTTTTTGAAAATTACAGAATATATCAAATAAATCAGATTTTCTTTGCATAGGATAAAGCCAACTGTATTTACTAAAATGATCAATGAAGGTAACATAATATAAGAAACCTTAGTTAGACAAGATAGGTGCAGAACCCCAAATATCCGAATGAATTATTTCAAGTGGAAAATTGGAAACACGTTCACATGAAGAAAAAGGTAACTTATGACTTTTAGATTCCATGCATGCCTGACATGAATGAGATGGAGATGAAGTAAAGGAAGTAGGTAAATCATACCTATTTATGATCGACTGAACAATACGAAGGGAAGGATGACCAAGTCGAGCATGCCAGGCTGGTTTATTTGTGCGTTCACCAATAAAAGCTTTGATTGAAAAATTTTGAAGATAGTAGAGGCCATTTTTTATTTTTCCAAGAAATACAGTAGTATTTGTTCCTCTATCTTTTATAAGATAGTGATCATGATGAAATTCAAAAAAGACATTGTTATCAAGGGAAAACTGACGTACAGAGAGTAAATTTTTAGTAATGGATGGAACATGAAAGATGTTACGCATGTGAAAAGTACGATTAGATAAATGAATGTATGTGTTTCCAAGATTAGTAATATGTAAACCTGAGCCATCACCTACTTGTACCGTATCTGAACCAGTGTATGGTAGTACTTTTGTAAAGATATATTGTAGTCTGATGTGACATGATGAGTTGCTCCAGTGTCAATATACCATTCAGTAGATAAAATTTTTGAAGATTTGCCATGAGTAGGCACAGATGAGAGAACTTTAGGACGGACTTATGAAGTTAAAGATCTTCTTAAAGCTGAAGGGCTACCGATGAAGGTTCTGTCGAGTCTTTTAGGACATTGAATACCAGTATGTCCAATATGGAGACAAATTTGACATCTTCTTAAAGCCGAAGGACCACCGATGAAGGTTATTTCAAGTCTTTTAGGACATTGAATACCAGTGTGTCCAAATTGGAGACAAATTTGACATCTCTGAACATTCGACATCAAAATAATAATAAAGAACCAAAAATTCTTATAGCTTGGGCCAAAAGGCACGGAGACTATTCCTCTTTTCCCCTACTTTCCCGTCATGAGTTGGCGGGTGATAAAAACGAGGAACGAGGATGACGATCAAAAATAAAAAAAATAGAGGAGGATGTTTTTTTTCCGAAAAAAATGGTGATAGTAAGTGTCACATGAAGAAGAAGAAAGACGTTGCATAAAAATAGCGACACGTAAGGTATGAGGAGCTATGGCTCTGATACCATATTAGAATAAAAGAAGTAGAGAGAGAAGAGAGGTAGAGAGAAAGAAAGAGATTACAAAATAACTTTCTTGATTGACCAAACTTGTCCATGAGATACACAATTTATAGGGGCCTTAAGAGACTTAGTCAAATGGAAAATTAATAACGAAACTGTTAATTAACAGATTTATAAAGAATCTGTCAATTAACATATTAATAAGGAAAATGTATAATAATATAATAATATAAATTTATTATATTATTATATTATATAATCTCTTTTAATTGGTGCTCTCCCGCATCCTTGAGTCAGTGTGCCCCAGCTCCTTCTCCTCTCTGAAATCTAGCTCCTCTATGGTGCCACTGTGCCGTAGCTCTTCACCATCTGTGAGCACTCCTTCGAGCTCCATTTGTCTACTCCTCTCTGTTGGAAAGTAAAGCTTTAGTGCTCTTAGTTTGTGTATGCTTGTGAGTCTGAATCAGGTCTCGCGTTGTGCTCGCAAGGAAGGATTTGCTTCCGAGGTTGTTGTGCTTGCGAGCCCAGCTAGTCTTGCAGTATTACTTTGTTGATATTATGTGTATGTTCCATGTATGTTTGAATTTTTAGAACAATATTATTGCGCTAAGTTCTCATATATATGTTATTTTGATTGCCCAATTATAATTTTCCATTATCATACATGCTAATTGTGATCATTGATAATTAGACTAAGTTAGAGATACAATGATTCCTATTCAATTGCAATTAGTTTCATGAGACCTAAAAAGGAGTTCGTTCTTCTAATCCAATCATAGGAGAACCTCTTACAAGATACTAAGGTTTCTTACATTTACCTTAGATAAAAGCATAATTAGTTTCATTAGACCTAAATAATTTAAATATAATCATGCTTAGTTTAACATCATTAACCATGTTGGAAATTTTATTCTCATTAGGATATAATGTATATGAACAAAACTTGGATGTACAATATGTTAGATAATGAATTTATCAATCAATAATTTTTTACTAGGGTTGAAGGGTTTGTGAACTTCGCTAAGTCTCATCGGAATGCTTAAATGGTGCCAAGTTAAAGTGTCTATATAATCAGCACAGATATAAAAATATAGCTTCCATGATGAGGATACAGTGAAAATACATATATTTAGGTACGAGTTTGTTTCAATTATTACAACTGGTATTGCCATAGAGAGCCGTATTTATTTGACCAAATTGGACTTTCTGTTGCTTCGTTATCCTACCTGATTGCTCCAGAGGAATCATCAAGGCCGGTGAATGTAATGTAATCAATAGTTTACAATGCAATGAATGCATATGGTTAATCAAATATAGAGGACCAAAATATCGGGATGGTTGTAGTGTAATTAGGTGTGGTTGGTCTTGACCATAGAATTACACTAGTGTGCTATGAGTACATTGAGCATGACCAAAACTAGAGGTTATCCAATTTGTACTAGCTTTGTAATTGGATGGAACCTCAGATTTTATTATGGAGTATGATCCCTTAATCCCGATATAATAACGGGCAAATATTATTAATTATTATTTCTTTGATTTACCAATGGGCGAGATCTATTCTGTTAGATCGATAGACCTGGTAGTTGGGAGATAATATTAATAATATGGTGTGTCATTGATTATTGACGGAATCCATGTCCTGGGGAGTCGGAATGATGATACCCCCTTGATGAGCTCAAAAGGTTCATCATGCTAAACCCTGCAGGTGGATTTGATCCGGCATAATGATAAGGTTGAGTGGTACTAATCAAGGATCCATAAGTTAATTAATTTGAATTGTCAGTAATTTTAATTAATTAAAGGGCATTCAATATCTTAAACACGAGGGATGGACGACTCATAATAGGTGGAACCCATATGTAAATATGGGGGTTGGTGAGGTAATTCAATGAGGATCCTTTAGTGGAATGGATCTTCATTAATGGATCGAGTTTGGATCCATTAGCAGGCCAAGATCCAACTCCTCCTCATGGTCCCTATTATAACCCTATATATACCCCATTGTGGCATGAAACCAAGTTGATAATTAATCCAATAGAACACAAGAAAACCCTAAGTTTTTCCTCTCCTCTCCCCCCTCTCTCTCTCCCTCTCACAGGTTGAGTGCGGCGCCGACTCCTGTGAAGAAAGAAGGCTGTTCGGTTTCTCCTCTGTTGCAATTGATGCAAGCAGAAAATTGCCTCACACAATTTAAGGCGCTTGAGCAATTAATTGCCTCACGACAATTAGCAATTGCTTGCCTCACGACAATTAACAATTGCAACTTAGATCTAGAAGCCAGCATCTACAACTTAGATTTTGTAAAAAACTTGCTCTGATTCGCAATTAGTTTTTCAAAGTAGTTTTTTGATATATGGCAAAGGGGGAGAGAAAAAGAAAAGAATTATTCTTAGTTTTTTTTGAATTCTTAGTTTTTTTTGAAAAACCAAGTTAAAATTTCAAGTTAAGTGCATTAAAACATTCAAGCACAAATTTTTTTTCAAAATATTTTTCCAAGTGTACAAATTTTTTCTAAGTACAAAATCTTTTTCCAAGTGCATAAAATTTTTCTTAATACAAAATATTTTTCTAAATGCAAAAAGATTTTCAAGTGTTGCAGAATTTTTCTAAGTGTAAATTTTTTTTAAGTGCAATATTTTTCTAAATGACTTTTAAGTGCAAGATCTTTCTAAGTGAAAAATTTTCTAAGTGCAAAAATTTTCTAAGTGCAAGATTTTTCTAAGTGCAAAATTTTCCAAGTGAAAAATTTTCTAAGTGCAAAATTTTCTAAATGCAAAACATTTCTAAGTGCAAAATGTTTCTAAGTGCAATTTTTTAAAAAAAAGTGCAAATTTTTCTAATTACAAAATATTTTTCTAAGCGTAAAATATTTTATGCAAAAAGATTTTCAAATGCACAATATTTTTTTAAGTGCAAAATCTTGGTAAGCGTGCATATATTTTTTTTCAAAAAACACTTGGTCAAAATTTGTATACTTAGTCTTTTTTGAAAGACTGCATATCATTGAAAGCTTCAGGGGGAGAATCTCTAATTTAGGGGCAGCTTAGTAAATATTTTTCAAAAAGTGATTTTCTTAGACTAAACATATTTGTTATATATGCTTTATATGTTTTGAACTTAACTTTTTGAACCCGGTTGCCATAAATCAAAAAGGGGGAGATTGTTGATGCCGGAAGCATCAAGATTGAACCTGAGTTTTGATAATGACAAAGGGTTCATAAGTTAAGGTTATCTCGTGATCTAATGAAGTTGTTTAAGTGCGCAGGAAAAGTCCTAGGTAAACTAGGCACGAAGTCCTGATTCAAGGAATTGGGCAATAAGTCCTGGTCGCAGACTGGGCACGAAGTCCTGATTTAAGGAATTGGACAATAAGTCCTGGCCGAGGGCTAGGCACCAAAGACCTGACCGAGGGTTGGGCAATAAGTCCTGGTCGCGGACTGGGCACGAAGACCTGATCCGGAAGATTGGGAAAAAGTCCAACCAGAGGAGCCGATTGGCAAAAAGGTAAATTCTCCTGAGAGGAGTAAGCAAGGACGGATTCCCCATAGGAGGGAACATTAGGCGTCGGTTCGACCTAGGGTTCCATTTTGGAAGCCCAAAGTCAGAACCAAGACAGCTTAGGCTATTTTCTGGGCTTAACTTATATATTGTTTATGTTTTGGAACTAACCCTGGTTGCAAGAACAAAGGCTGAAGTTTACTGCTTCCCAGGGGCCTGAATGGAGTCAGGCGCCTGATCATACAGGCGCCTATATGGTGACAGGCGCCCAAAAAGGGCCTTTTTCTAGCAGTCTCGAAGCAAAGCCTTCATATCAGCAAAGAGGCACCCGTGATCATACAGGTGCCCCAGTCTTCCCAGGCACCCCAGTTGAAGGGATAAGCGCTGGCCAAGTCTGCGGATGAGGATTCGCACAGAGAGGCCACATGTCAGGCACCCCCTTCAACATAGGCGCCCAAGAAGCCTGTATATAAAGGGGTTCACCCCCTTGCTTCCAGACAACATTACTTCCAACGAAAACGTTCAAGCGCTCCGCTCTAAACGCTCCGTGCTCAAGTCTGAAGTGCCAACGACGTCTCGCGGCTCTGATCTTCGAATCTTTCTCCGGTTATCAGTATACTTAATTTACGTGTTTATATTAAAATTCTATATTTGTGTACTTCAAATCTATAATTGTTTTTGCGAAATATAGAATTGCCCAACGTAAACGGTCAAGGACCGTGGGCCTTGGAGTAGGAGCCGATCTAGACTCCGAACCAAGTAAAAGAAAAATGTGTTAGCATTGTTTGAATTTTTCGCTGCATAATTACTCTTTTTATTTCTGAAAAAGATTTTATCGATATTCACCCACTCTATTGATTCTAAACGATCCCACATTTTTCTCTCGAACCCTACTCCTATACATTGTGACAAATCCAGTGCAATTTAAATTGCTCACAATTTTGTCTTTCGTGAGTGCACCAAGTATATTGAGATTGATTGTCATTTCACTCACCATCACTATCAGAATGACACCAACACTTTACCATTTGTCTCATATTCCATGCAAATTGCATACTTGCTTACCAAAGCACAATCCATCGCATGTTTTCAATTTTTGGTTAATAAACTCTCGATGCTTTCTGTTAATGCATCATGAGTTTGAGGGGATGTTAGTATATGATACATTATTATTTATGTAAGGGTAGATTAATCTTTTAATTTTTTATTACTTGTTTATTTATATCGCTTTTTTCTTTGTAAATCCTGAGTTTGATGAATATAATTATGTAACTGTCGTTGATTCTCTTCTTTCTCTCATCTCTTTCTCCTTCTCTTTTTATTGTCTTTAGCATTATATTTGTATTGTTCACAAAAGCAATGTCCAATAGAGTTGCGTAGGCATCTCAGCCTGATATAGAGAGAGGGTTCACAATCTCTTTCGACCAATGACGTTAATGACATTTATTATGACCTCCCTCTATTGGCTTGACTCTTAGGCCAAAGTTTTTTTTGACCAGATGAGGGCTCCAAGGATTAGGGGTCGATCTAGTTCCTCCTTTGCAACTAGTGAGATACAAGCATTGCAAGAGGAAAATTAGGATTTACATATTCGACTCTCGTCATTAGAGGAGACAATGGTTGAGAGGGACGCAGAGGCAGGGGAGATGTGTGAGCGACATGATTGAATTGAGGAGATAGTTTGCCATATGTAAGCGTTTGCAGCAGCATCATTCACTACGGATTCACAGATGTAACACTCACATCATTTGGAGTTCTAAGATACTGAGGATCCCGACCATTCCTCTGCTGAGTAGTTGATTTTAAGGTATGTTATCCTTTATCTTAGTTTTTAATTTTTTTCTCTGTATTTCAGTCAAGAATATGGCTATTATTTTTTAAAAAAACTATATGTATCTCTAATTGTATTATAATTTTTCATGATCATTTTTAGATGTTGCATATTTCTATCACCATATCCAGATATCCAACATATAAAGTGAGGTATGTTTTTTTAAATAATGTCAAAGGTTGGTGGGTATTAGTTATGATAAATAGTTGTCTTTTGTACTTTAACCTCAAAATTTATAGTTGTATTCACAATTTATCATATCTTATTATTTTGTAGGATTGAAGTTTATTTTGTATTAGATTTTTATCAGGATGTCTTGTATGGATTATATAAACTTTGTGCCCAATTTTTGGATGTACTATGTAATAGTTTTTATTAGTTTTGGATGTTATCTTGTTTGTGTATGGATTGTATTATTTAAGTTGATATGGATGTTTATTAATGTGATTTTGTATTGTGAGCTTGTTTATAAGGATTGTATTGTGAGTTTATTGTAAAATTGATCGTTTGTGATTATATATTTGATTATATTTGGTTGTAACCAGGGAAAATGAATGAAAATAGAGAGTTTTTTAATAAAAAAATGAAAATTAGCGACATATTTTAATATCCGTCGCAAGATTATTGTTAAATTATGTTTATTGAAATAGCAACAGAATTATATAAATTCATCGCTAATTGGTGACAGATATTTAATTTCTATCGCTATTAATAACAATGAGTTTATATAACTCTGTTGCTATTTTGTGAATAGGATTTAGACTTCGTTCCGGGATATAGCGATGGATAATAAATACTTGTCGCTAATTAGCGATGGATTTATATAAATCCGTTGCTTTTTAGTGACAGATTTATATAATTTCGTGGTAATCAGTGACAACATTTTATTTTTTGTCGCAAAAACATTGGCGATGGGAATCTAACTAACAAAATATATTTTGTTGTTAATCCGTTGCTATATGCACGCAGCGATGGGTTAACGCAGTGATTCCAGCCTTGCCTATGGGTAGGTGCATAGGCCGGGCCCGCCAGCCAGCCTGGCGCCAAGAAGGTTTAATAGACAGATCAACAGCATAATCCCCGGGTAGGTTCCCGATCCCGGAAGCCCTCGGAGGGCAGTATCGAGCCAGCCACCGGTCATCCTACTGAGCAGACGCTTAGTCACCCACACTCATTGGCCCCTCCCCGACCTAGAGCTGGGTCAGACACCACAGTCGGATGCGTGACGATTCATGCTCCCGTGCCTTCATAGAGACCGGATACTTAACAGAATCAGACGGGCATCCCTCAGTAAACCCCCGACCCAGGGCGTACCCTGTGCATACATTCTACCAGTCAGACGCTTGGCCACCCACGCTCACTGGCCATTGCCCGACTCGGTCCCTAGCACTCGAATCCGCTAGTCGGCGCTCGGGGTACGGGCTATCTCGCCCATACACCCCCTACATCATTATATCCAGGGTACGACCCTGCTAACGGGGTTCCTCACGCCTTACACACCTCTGATATCTCTAGCGGTTAGTCCGTCCACCCAGTACTTTCGTACTGTGCACCCAGTACTCTTGTACTATTTGAGCACTTCGCGCCATGCCGCGTCGCTCCTAAGTGCTCCCTACGAGCTGACAGCTACCACACTCTTGTCCCGTCAATACGGACAAGGGTTGTCAGCTCCCCCGGTTATATAAGCTTCGCACTCCCCCTACCGCAGGTACGCGGGCGCGAGTTCTCGCATCTCTCGTCTCATTTTGATTTAATTTCCACTATTATGCCTGCAGACACTGACTTGACCGTCGGAGTGCCTGACCGGGGAAATCCCCGGCGGGTTTACTAACGGTCGTTGTTTTGTAGTGCCCTGCCGAGGCGCGGTCAGCTCTTTTCCACCTCGCTGGCTCGTGCTGCCCAGGAGACCGTCTGGCCCGTGGGATCACCACCTCGCTTCGCGACAGGATCAAATTTGGTGCTAGAAGGAGGGACACTAGCAGCCTGATCGGAAGGGAAGAGGGGAGACCCAGTCGGGTTCTGATGGCTGATGGCTGACACTCCCAAAGAATATGAGCCTCTTTTCGGCTGACCAAAGAGGGCCCATCAATTCACTGGAGGCCTTATTGCAAAGCCCACCACAGCGGTGCTTGATTTGCTCTCTTCTAATGAGATAGAGAGGGCAGACAGGGTAATGGGAAGGATCTCCTATATACTCTCTGCGTATCGAAAATCTGGCCTTCTGGATGTATCATATACATCCAGAAGGCCTGATCGGAAGGGAAGAGGGGAGACCCAGCCGGGTTCTGATGGCTGACACTCCCAAAGAATACGAGCCTCTTTTCAGCTGGCCCAAGAGGGCCCATCAATTCACCAGAGGCCTTATTGCAAAGCCCACCACAGCGGTGCTTGATTTGCTCTCTTCTAATGAGCCAGAGAGGGCAGACAGGGTAATGGGAAGGATCTCCTATATACTCTCTGCGTATCGAAAATCTGGCCTTCTGGATGTATCATATACTCTCTGCGTATCGAAAATCTGGCCTTCTGGATGTATCATATACTCTCTGCGTATCCAAAATATGGCCTTCTGGATGTATCATATACTCACTGCGTATCAGAAATCCGGCCTTGTGAATATATCTCATATACTCTTGGCGCGTCTCAAGGCTGGCTTTCTCAGAGAATGATTACTGCTTCATTTCCCTCGGTGCAACTATCAGCGGACGCGTGGCGATCCACGCTCCCTGAGATGTCTTCGACGACCGGAAAGCCTCGGCGCGGCTCTTAGTGGACGCGTGGTGATCCACGCTCCCTGAGATGTCTCCGACGACTGGGAAGCCTCGGCGCAGCTCTCAGCAGATGCGTGGCGATCCACGCTCCCTGAGATGTCTCCGACGACCGGGAAGCCTCGGCACGACACTCAGATGGACGCGTGGCGATCCACGCTCCCTGAGATGTCTCTGATGACCGGGAAGCCTTGGCGCATCTCTCAGACGGACGCGTGGCGATCCACGCTCCGTGAGATGTCTCCGACGACTGGGAAGCCTCGGCGCGACTCTCAGCGGGCGCGTGGCGATCCATGCTCCTTGAGATGTCTCCGACGACCAGGAAGCCTTGGCGCGGCTCTCAATGAACGCGTGGCGATCCACGCTCCCTGATATGTCTCCGAAAACTGGGAAGCCTCGGCGCGGGTCTCAGCGGACGCGTGGCGATCCACGCTCCTTGAGATGTCTCCGACGACCGATAAGCCTCGGCGCGGCTCTCAGCGGATGCGTGGCGATCCACGCTCCCTGAGATGTCTCTGACGACCGGAAGCTTCGGCGCAGCTCTCAGACGGACGCGTGGCGATCCACGCTCCCTGAGATGTCTCCGACGATCGGGAAGCCTCGGCGCGGCTCTCAGCGGACGCGTGGCGATCCACGCTCCCTGAGATGTCTCTGACGACCGGGAAGCCTCAGCGTGGCTCTCAACGGACGCGTAGCGATCCACGCTCCCTGATATGTCTCCGACGACCGGGAAGCCTCGGCGCGGCTCTCAGCGGACGCGTGGCGATCCACGATCCTTGAGATGTCTCCGACGACCGACAAGCCTCGGCGTGGCTCTCAGCGGACGCGTGGCGATCCATGCTCCCTGAGATTTCTCCGACGACCGGGAAGCCTCGGTGCAGCTCACAGCGGACGCGGGGCGATCCACGCTCCCGAGATGTTTCCGACAACCAGGAAGAGTCGGCGCGGCTCTCAGCTCACTGAGATAACCTCGACCAGGAAGCCGCAGAACCCTCGATCGGATCTCAGCCATACGCGTGGCGGCCCACGCTCCCTGAGAGATCGCCCGACCGAGCGGCCCCATGCTCGTTCCGCGTGAGCCTTTCCCTCGGACCGGCTCTTGGTCGGACGCGCGGCGGCCCATGCTCCCTGAGAGATCGCCCGACCGAGCAGCTCTATTCTCGCTTCGTGCGAGCCTTTCCCTCGGATCCGCTCTTGGTCAGACGCGTGGCGGCCCATGCTCCCTGAGAGATCACCCGACTGAGCGGCCCTATTCTCGTTCCGCGTGAGCCTTTCCCTCGGATCGGCTCTTGGTCGGACGGGTGGTGGCACACGATCCCTGAGAGATCGCCCGACCGAGCGGCCCTTTTCTCATTCCGTGTGAGCCATTTCCTCGGATCGGCTCTTGGTTGGACGCGCGGCGGCCCACGCACCCTGAGAGATCGCCCGACCGAGCGATCCTATTCTCGCTTCGTGCGAGCCTTTCCCTCGGATCAGCTCTTGGTCGGACGTATGGCGGCCCACGCTCCCTGAGAGATCACCTGACCGAGCGGCCTTATTCTCGCTTCGTGCGAGCCTTTCCCTCGGATCAGCTCTTGGCCGGACGCGTGGCGGCCCACGCTCCCTGAGATATCACCCGACCGAGTGGCCCTATTCTCGTTCCGCGCGAGTCTTTCCCTCGGATTGGCTCTTAGTCGGATGAGCGGCGACCTACGCTCCCTGAGAGATTGCATGACTGAGCGGCCTTATTCTCGCTTCACGCGAGCCTTTCCTTCGGATCGGCTCTTGGTCGGACGCGCGGCGGGCCACACTCCTAGAGAGATCACCCGACCGAGTGGCCCTATTCTCGCTTCATGCGAGCCTTTCTCTCGGATCGGCTCTTGGTCGGACGCGTGGGGGCCCACGCTCCCTGAGCGATCACCCAACTGAGTGGCCCTATTCTCGTTCCGCGTGAGCCTTTCGCTCGGATCGGCTCTTGGTCGGACGCGTTGCGGCCCACGCTCCCTGAGAGATCGCCGGACCGAGTGGCCCTTTTCTCATTCCGCGCGAGCCTTTCCCTCGGATCGGCTCTTGGTCGGAAGCGCGGCGGGCCACGATCCCTGAGTGATCGCCCGACCGAGCAGCCCTATTCTCGCTTCGTCCGAGCCTTTCCCTCGGATCGATTCTTGGTCGGACGTGTGGCGGCCCACGCTCCCTGAGAGATCGCCCGACCGAGCGGCCCTATTCTCGTTTCATGCGAGCCTTTCCCTCGGATCGGCTCTTGGTCGGACGCGTGGCCGCCCACGGTCCCTGAGAGATCACCCGACCGAGTGGCCCTATTCTCGTCCCGCGTGAGCCTTTCCCTCGGATCGGCTCTTGGTCGGACGCGTGGCACCCACGCTCCCTGAGAGATCGCCCGACCGAGTGACCCTTTTCTCGTTCTGCGTGAGCCTTTCCCTCGGATCGGCTCTTGGTCGGATGCGCGGCGGGCCACACTCCCTGAGAGATCGCCCGACCGAGTAGCCCTATTCTTGCTTCGTGCGAGCCTTTCCCTCGGATCGGTTCATGGTCGGACGTGTGGTGGCCCACGCTCCCTGAGAGATCACCCGACCGAGCGGCCCTATTCTCGTTCCGCGCGAGCCTTTCCCTCGGATCGGCTCTTGGTCGGACGCGCGGCGACCCACGCTCCCTGAGAGATCATCCGACCGAGCGACCCTATTCTCGCTTCATGCGAGCCATTCCCTCGGATCGAATCTTGGTCAGACGTGTGGCGACCCACGTTCCCTGAGAGATCACCCGACCGAGCAGCCCTATTCTCGCTTCGTGCGAGCCTTTCCTACGGATCAGCTCTTGGTCGGACACGTGGCGACCCACGCTCCCTGAGAGATCACCCGACCGAGTGCCCTATTCTCGTTCCGTCGAGTCTTTCCCTCGGATCGGCTCTTGGTCGGACGCACGACGGCCCACGCTCCCTGAGATATCGCCCGACTGAGCGGCCCTATTCTCACTTTGCTCGAGCCTTTCCCTCGGATCGGCTCTTGGTCGGTCGCGTGGCGACCCTCGCTCCCTGAGAGATCGCCCGACCGAGTGACCCTATTCTCGCTTCGTGCGAGCCTTTCCCTCGGATCGGCTCTTGGTCGGACGCGTGGCGACCCACTCTCCCTGAGAGATCACCCGACCGAGCGACCCTATTCTCGTTCTGCGCGAGCCTTTTCCTCGGATCGGCTCTTGGTCGGATGCGTGGCGACCCTCGCTCCCTGAGTGATCGCCCGACCGAGCGGCCCTATTATTGTTCCGCTCGAACCTTTCCCTCAGATCGGCTCTTGGTCGGACGCGCGGCGACCCACGCTCCCTGAGAGATCGCCCGACCGAGCGGTCCTATTCTCGCTCCGTGCGAGCCTTTCCCTCGAATTGGCTCTTGGTCGGACGCGTGGCGGCCCACGCTCCCTGAGAGATCACCCAACCGAGCGGCCCTATTCTTGCTTCGTGCGAGCCTTTCCCTCGGATCGACTCTTGGTCGGACGCGTGGCGGCCCACGCTCCCTGAGAGATCACCCGACCGAGTGGCCCTATTCTCATTCCACGCGAGCCTTTCCCTCGGATCGGCTCTTGGTCGGACGCGTGGAGGCCCACGCTCCCTGAGAGATCGCCCGACCGAGCTGCTCTATTCTCGTTCTGCGCGAGCCTTTCCCTCGGATCGGCTCTTGGTCGGACGCGCGGTGGCCCATGCTCCCTGATAGATCGCCCGACCGAGAGGCCCTATTCTCGCTTCGTGCGAGCCTTTCCCTCGGATCGACTCTTGGTCGGGCGCGTGGCGTCCCACGCTCCCTGAGAGATCACCCGACCGAGCGGCCCTATTCTCGTTCCGCGCGAGCCTTTCCCTCGGATCGGCTCTTGGTCGGACGCGTGGCGGCCCACGCTTCTTGAGAGATCGCCCGACTGAGGGGCCCTATTCTCGTTCCGCGCGAGCCTTTCCCTCAGATCGGTTCTTGGTCTGACGGGCGGCGTGCACACTCCCTGAGAGATTGCCCGACTGAGCAGCCCTATTCTCACTTCGTGCGAGCCTTTCCCTCGGATCGGCTCTTGGTCGGACACGAGGCGACCCACGCTCCCTGAGAGATCGCCCGACCGAGCGGCCCTATTCTCATTCCGCGCGAGCCTTTCCCTCGGATCGACTCTCGGTTGGACGTGTGGCGGCCCACACCCCCTGAGAGATTCCCTGACCAGGCGGCCATATCCTTGCTTCACCCGAATCCTACCCCTGATCCAACTCTTGACCAGGCTCGCGGTGATTTCCACCCTGGGAAGCTTCAATCAGGCATTCTCATACTCGCCTCACGGACTCGGCGAAAGCGGGACCAGCTCCCGGCGCGCTCCTCGATTCGGGGGCATTATCTCAACCAAGCACCCCGCTTCAAGCCCGCATGCGGGCTAAGGGTAGCTAGGCCCTCGCAACCACAGTCTCTTGAGTGGGCGCGCCCCATCCGACTCTTGAATGGTCCAAGGGACCAACACGAACTCGGGATTTCCTTCGTGCTCGCCTGAGTTGTGGGCACTAAGGGAGCATCACCTGCGCCTAAGGGCCCGATTGGTCGATACACAACGATCCTGACATGGCGGGTGCTCACTCCCTGAAAAGGGGTGGAAGGCCACACCTTCCCCCATTCGGAGCGCTTACGCTCTAGCACCAAGCATACATGGGCATAAGTACATGAGAACAAGGATGATGGAAAGGGAAAATATCATTCATAATAAGCAATTCGGCCCCCGCCTACATTAGATAACAACAAAAGGCGGCATGCAACTACAGTTTAGGCGTAGAAGACTGTGATGGGGCCCCACCCTGCGCCTTCCCACACCCCTTGCGAGCCGCCTGCACCTTGGCTTCCAGAACCTCGTGACGCTCGCGCACCCACAAGAGGTCGCTTCGGTAGGTGGCTATCTCCTCTTCCTTAGCCTTTAGATTGGCGAGCAGTGTAGTGGCCGATTGTCTGGTTTCCAGGAGATCCGCTTGGGCCTTGGCCAACTCCGAGCGTGCTTGAAGTTCCCGAGTCCGAGCTTGTCGCTCGCTTCGCTCCAGGTGAGCAATTTGTTGTCGCAGCTGGGCAGCAGAGGCCCAAGCCGCGCCCAACTCCGCCAGATGATTCTGAAGCTGTGCTTCGACGTAAGCGACACGCCCATGAAGGGCTGTGTTCTCAAACTGCAGAGCATTCCAGGCCTCTTCCCCTGGTTGCGGCTGCGTGCGGCGGAGCTGAGCTTCTAATGCCTCTCTTCGGGATTCTGACTATCGAAGAGACTGAGTCTGGGCATTGAAGGAAATGCCCATGTCATATAAGGCACCAGTTAACTGCAAAGGAGGCGAAGGGTTAGCCGGGAAAAAATTGAGCAAGAATGAGATATTAGAAAAGCATGTCTGACAAGCCTCCGCCACGAGGCTATTGATTCTGGCAATGGGGTCTTGACGATCAAATGACTGCAGACCTTGGTACAGATGGTCGCTCAGGGGGGCATGCAGATAAACCACTCGAGCAGATCCCAGTGGCTCAGAGTCAGGAACCTCGTAAGCAGCGTTGGGTCTACTCGCGAAGGCAGGATGAGATGTATCGGGTCAGGAACCGGGACCCCCTCGGGAAGAGAAGGAAAAGGGGTAACAGGCAGCGAGCCTGATGAGCCGACCGAGATAGAAGGGACCGCTGGATGAACATTCCCGGGAGCAGGAGGAACGGGGACGGCCGGTGCAGATACCAGGGAGACAGGAATCCTCGGCAGAAGGGAAGGACGAGGTTTGCTCGTCTGCCTGCTCGAAGAGATGGCCCGAGTTAAAGGAGACACCAGCAAGGTATCTCCTGTGGTGGAAGAAGCAGAGACAACAGGGACGGACACCCGCGAGTCAGGAGGCTTCACCGGAGGAGAAGAAGAGGGGGGTTTTTGAGGGAAGGCGGTCATAGTTCCAAAGGGAGGCGAGTGGTCGCGCTATTGGCTCTGACGATGACTGGGCTCCAAGGGGGAGGGATCCGTGGCCAAAACCTCCACTTTGGAGTCCAACGCCTCCTCCCCTGGCACATTCCTGGCAGAAGAAACGTCGGTAGGACTTAGCGCAGAGAGGATGATGCTGGAGTGGCCGGGGAAGTGTTAGCCGGCGTAGCGTTTGCCGAGAGCATAGCGGCCATTGACGCCTCGAACGCGGCCTCCTTCTCTGCAGCCACTGCTACCAGAAAGTCACGCAACATCCTGGAAAGGGCACCGGGACACCGGAGAAGCTGGTCTAAATAGAGGGGGAAGAAAGCGACGGGAAGTGAAAAGAAAACAAAGGCGGTGAAGGAGGTATTCGCCGAAGTCTATATAGGGAGCAACAGTTAATCTTAGCCGTTCGGAGAGGGGTTGCGAGTAATGGCCAACCCTACGACGAAGCAAGGAGGCGTGATAAGACAACAATGGATCCAGTGAGCAGACGTTTCGCTGCCCAAGTCAATCAAAACAGGCGGCTAACACTTCAATGCCTGGAAAGCCATTGAGCGAGGGATACGTGTTGATGGACCCAATATCAAGTGTCATGAATGAGCCTCAAATTTAGATATTTATAAGTTGAAAACCCTTAGCTCACAAAATTGAAATGAGTAGTATAGGGGCCTCAAGTCGTATATTTCCAAGGACTAGTTGTGAATGTTTAGTTCAAGCTTGAAAGTTGTTGTCGTTTGATGTTTTGGGTTTTCTAGTAAAATGGGGGTTTTTGCGATAAGAGATAAAATAACAATTTGGAACGAAATAGAATGAACTCAACTAAAGCATGGAATGAATTAGGAAATTACAAGAACTACACTTAACCTATTTGGAAAACGAAGCAATTAAATTCAAACGTTGAAATTGAAATTTAAGAAGTACTTGCAGGGAATTAATTGCAGGATAGTAAAACTAAAACAAAGTAAGCTGAAGTAAAGTAAGCAAAGTAAGCAAGGTAAACCAAAGTAAGCTAATTGAAGTGTAGATTGATTCAAACCAAAACAACTTGAAGAAATACATGTTTAAACCCAAAACTATCCTAAATTGAACATCAAATTAGTTCATTGTTCAAGACTTCCCTTTTCCGTCACACAAAGGATGAGCTAGAAACCCTCTGAACTCAAAAACCAGCGAAGAAAAGCTCCATGGATCAGTTTGCTGCGAATTGGCCTTCCTGATCGGTCAACCAACCGATCAGGTCCTCTTTTGATCGGTCACGGGACCGATCAGAGGCGTCTCTGTCCGGTCACGGCGAACGATCAATAGCTGAAAACTGTCCCTGATCTCTGCCTTCTCAATCGGCTGGATGGCGATCGAACCCAAAAACCATCAAAACGCCTTCGAGAACCCCTCTCAAGCTTCGACAGCTCCGGACGACCGAAACCAGCGATCAACAAGGATCGATCGGCAGGCACAGCAGCTCCGACAAAACCCTCACCGTAGCTCCTTCAGCTGCGAGATTTGGATGCAAACTAAATAGAGAAAATTACCTCGATGATTCAAAACCTTGAGAACGAAACAAATCTGATGTTGGCCGCGCGATCTGAGAAGAAAACAGACGAAGAAAACGATGATGAACGGAGAAAACTATGCTATTCTGCGAACTCTGCTACTAAGCGACGACCCAAAACTGGCGGAGAAGAAGTTTGATTTAAATTATCCCATTTGAAATTGGACGGCTGTGATCATCCTCGCCTCATCCAACGAATAGATCTTCTCAGATCTGAACCAAAATTCCCAGATCTCCATCAATGGCTCTGATATACTTCTCCTTGGCTTGGATCAATCAGATCTGCGGCGGATGATTCAGATTTTCCCTTCTCTTGAATGGATGGTTGAATCTCCCCTTAAGCTTGATCCGACGGTCAGATGGACTCTGATATGGTTCAAACTTTCAGATTTTGATCTGTGGTCATGATTAGCCCTTTCTTGAGCTTGGGTTGATCAGATGTTCACAGATGACTCAGATCTACTTGTTCCTTGATCGGACGGCCCATATGGATCCAATGCTTGATCGTCTTGATCCTAGTCCAATTCTGGCTCAACTTGATTCAATCCGATCTAGGTCCATGATCCTTCAAAGCATACAAAATTAGATTCAAATTTTAGTACCAAAATACCTCGAATATAGAAAGAATTGAATTCAAAAGCTAAATTAGACATATATCATGGAACCTAATGTAAATACAAGATTAAGCATATAAAAGTGGATCAAAACATGGATTTGATGTTGAGGCAATCAACCCTTAAATGATTGGAAGATCATGGTTTTGATGTGTGTGGTTGAATATGTTTAAGGTTAGAGTGTTATGTTGTATTTGATGTGTGTGATTGAGTTTGCAGGGCTTGGAGAATCACACATGGTGGACATATCCGAGGGACGAGAGCCGAGGGAGGAGAGTTCCAAGGGCAAGCCGAGAAGTGGACTTCAAGGGCACACGTGAAGGGTGGCATGGAGGCAAGCCAAGGGAAGGCTTGCGTGCGCATCCGAGGGACGATAGCCAGAGGAAGAGTACTTCATGGGGCGAGCCAAGGGAGCAGACCTGAAGGCACACGCGAAGGAGAAGGTCCGGAGTGGCTGGAGCTGAGCTGTGAGGCAGGGCAGTCGACTGGCCTTGGGGCAGTCAACTGCCAAAACCCATAGAAAGTTTGCGGCCTTGGACCAGTCGACTGGCATTTGGGCAGTCGACTGGTATACCCCAAAAACTGTTGGATCGAGAGAACCGATAGAGAGGGTGAATATCGGAAATCGTTCGGATTTAGGGATAGAGAAATTGCACAGCGGAAAATAAAACACAACACACGCAAACACAATTATTTTTACTTGGTTCGGAGCCTGGGTCGACTCCTACTCCAAGGCCCACGGTCGTTGACCGTTTACTTTGGGCAATTCTATATGAGGCGCACAAACAGTTTACAAAGATGGATTACAATAGTAGTGTTATAAGCACAGAATTAAAAGATTGCTCTTTTGTTACCGACGTCTGAGGTAGATTAACTTTTCGGAGCGGAGGGACGTCGTCGGCTCGAGTTGGGAAGTTTCCGGAGCAGAGTGCGGGAGCAGAAGAGCGTCGAAGCGTTGAATGAATTGTTGTTCTGAGCCTTGGGGTCGAGGGCCCTTTATATAGCCCTGAGGGCGCCCGGAACATCGGGGGTGCCCCCCCACGTGTTAGTTGATCCGAAAGTTGCTCGGTCAGCTTTTGATCCCTTTACATTCGGGATCAGCTTTGACCGGGGCGCCCGGAGCGCTCGGGCGCCCGTATTGACCGAGTCAAACTTTCATCTGTTGGCTTCGAGGGGAGCTGCTTCGGTAGTTGGTGTAGGGGGCGCCCGGAGCGCTGGGGGTGCCCGGGAGCAGCGGGGGCGCCCGGGAGCACGGGGGCGCCCGGGAGATGAGCTGTCGAAGCCTGCTCTTGTTTTATGTGTTTTGTGTTCACCTTGGGGGCGCCCAGGACACTCCGGGCACCCTGGTCAGCTGTTGCCTCATTCCTTTGAGGCTCTCTAAGCTGCAGACACTCGTTCCTTCGGTCCTGCATCCAGGGTTAGTCCAAAACACCATAAAACAATAAAATATTAGTTTATACAGCCTTAGCTGTCTTGGTTCTGACTTTGGGTCTCCAAAATGGAGCCCTAGGTCGAACCGACGCCTACTGTTCCCTCGACGGGGAACGCGTCCTCACCTACTCCTCTCGGGAGAATGTACCTGATGCCAACCGCTCCTCTGGTTGGACTTTTGCCTGGCGGTCCTTTGCCAGGTCTTGGATACCGAGCTGTCCTTCGCCCGGTGCCTAGCATTCCTTCGCTAGGGCTTCAGTCCCAAGCTGTCCTTCGCCTGGTGCCTAGCAGTCCTTCGCTAGGGCTTTTCACCCTGGCATTCCTTCGCCAGTGCCTAGCAGTCCTTCGCTAGGGCTTTTTACCCTGGCATTCCTTCTCCAGTGCCTAGCAGTCCTTCGCTAGGACTTTTTACCCTGCACACTAGAGTGACATGTTAGATAACAAGTAAGACTTAACTTTTGAACCCTGTTGCCATTATCAAAACACAGGTTTGACTTGGGTGCTTTCTGCACCAACAATCTCCCCCTTTTTGATTTATGGCAACCCTTGTTCAAAAAGTTAAGTTTAATCAACGCATGTAAAAACATTTTGTTCCCTCCCCCTGGAAGGACTCTCCCCCTAGATTTTTCAAAAATTCGTGGGGTTCTAAAAATTTTTTTACTTAGCGTTATTTTAAACAGAAGGCTTTTGTATTTTGAAAAATGATTTTTGCACTTTTGAAAACTTAGGTTTAGGTACTTGGAAATCTTTTGACAACTTAATTTTTAAAAGTACATAGAAGAGTTTTTGGAAGCATGAGTTTAGAGTACATAAAAAATTTTGAAGCCTTAAGTTTTAAAGTACTCAAAAGTCTTTGAAAGCTTTAACTTAAATACTTAGTAAGAAAAAAGAACTTAAGTAAGATTTGAAAAACTTTAGTAAATTTTTGAGAAGCTTGAGTACTTAGAAATTTTTGAAAAGCTTAAGTACTTAGAAAATTTTTGAAAAGCTTAAGTACTTAGAAAAATTTTGAAAAGCTGAAGTACTTAGAAAATTTTTGAAAAAGCTTAAGTACTTTATTTGAAACTTGATACTTTTTGAATGAAGGATAGAGTTTTTAAAGAAATTTTGAGCTAGAAAATTTTAAACTCTCTCCTTTTCTATCTCTCCCCCTTTGCCATATATCAAAAAAATAGATAAATACAGCAGGAATTAAATTGCATAACGGAAATAAATTTCATAAAGGAAAATATTTACATGATTTTGCTGTACTGAACCAATTCATGATAAGACTTAAACCAAATCAGTTAATTTTCTCTTGTAGGGACCTGTCTAACCCATTTAGCTACTTACTAACTGTTATAAGCGGTAGTTTTCGCTAGGGTTAGTCAAGTTAGGTGTTTTTGTTCAAGTTAGATTTTCTAAACTTGACACTTAACTTGATTGTTGTGTAAGTTGTATTTAGTGCCCCAATTACTGCAGATGCACTGACTTAAAGCATCTTGAATTAAGGCAAAGGCCTAAGTATCTCAACCCTTTCTAGGTTATCAATCAAAAGTACCCTAAGGTGCTTGTGAGATGCTGGCTTCTAAATCTATAGGTGCATGCAGTTCTAGGGTTAGGGCCTAGGCTAAGTCCATTTGTGAAAAAACCCTAGTTTTGAAAGGGGGTAGTTTTAAAATAAAACTAAGTCGGAAAAGATTAAAAAAAGACTGATTTTAAAACCAACAGTTTTTCAAAAAAGAAACTGATTTTTAAATCAAGTAAGGCAAAAAAAAATAGAGTTAACCTATTCTACAGAGCACAATCGTAACTGCCGATCAAATAGGACAGAACAAGTACTCATTTCCATAAGTCAGCTAGTCAAATAGAACAAAACAAGTACTCAAAATTCAACACAGTCATACAAGTCAGGCATAAGTCAACCCTATTGAGTAGGGGCATTCAAATAGTTACTGGGACAATGCTAAGCAAATCTAGGACGAGGGACCGGGATGATCAGAGGAGCTTGGCTGCCAGGATCGAAATAGGGTCATCATCTCGTGATACTGTGCATCTCTGGCCTCCCTCTCAGCTCTATACTGTGCGTCTCTGGCCTCCCTCTCAGCTCTAAGGGCGCTCATATACTTGGTGTAGTAGCCCAGATTTGCCTCCATGTTCTCGGCATGATTGGCCTCCACTTCCTCTCGGAGGCTCTGAACATGTGTCTCTAGCTGTGCCACTCGATCGTAGAGTGTCAGTGGAGCGGGCTCGTCTATGTGCGCTCGGGCTGCTGCCGCTATATCTCCGACGTCAACGTCTACCTCCTCGTCTGAGTCGATCGGAGCCCCGGCCTGCTATCGTCTCCAACTCAGAACCCAGGTGGCCGATACCTCTAGACCCGCTAACGAGAAGTTCCTAAATCCTATTTCATCAAAGTCGGTCATCGCGGTTATTTCACCCACGGTTATGTCACGACCGTGGTGATGAAGGAGAGAGGTGATGATGTGGCAGAATGGTGTGCGCACTCGTCCCTGGGTCGTAACACTGGACGCATGCAGAATAGTATGAAACATGTGTAGTCCAATGTCTATGTCAAGGTGATGGACTAGGGCATACAGAAGGAAGGCATGAAAGGGTCGCATTGTCCCAAGATCTCTAGTGGAGAGTGGTAAGATACAGCGGACCAGGACTCTGTACAGGGCATAGTCCTGTGCCTGAAGTTCAACATCTTGGAATCGTCTATTTGCGGGGAGTGCTTCCCTATAGAAATAGGAGTGGATGGTGTCTAAGGTAATGTGAGAGTAGGGAGGATCAAATGGAGGATTTCTAGGTGGATAGCAGCAGAATGTGGACTGGGAGGGTCGTAGTCCAAGGAATCGGTTCAACAAAGTAGGGGTGATAGACAGAGGTATTCCTTGAACAGTAGTGTAAAACATGAGATTATCTTGTCGAACTATGTTATTGTAGAATTCTGCACATAAGGATTCATTAATGGTATGAGTGCAGAAGACAAGATTATCTAATTGATAGAAGTTTATAATATTCATGGTTAAGGGGCATGATTGGGTAAAGAAGTGTCTATTAAGATAGCTTGTTTTAATACGCTTGTAAATGGTTTGAGCAAACTTATTACATAATTCTAGGGTAGGGAACCTAGGGTCAGGACTAGGTTCGGCACCGGGGTTCTCTTGGGCTTGGTTTGCTCGGCGTTTTCTAAGTTAAGAGGTATAAGAAGAAAGTAATTCTAAGTGTATTAAAGAATTTAAAAATAATTGTAAATGCATAAGATAAATCATACCGGGGAGGCATGGTGAGATTTGGGAAGCACAAGTGTCACTTGATCTTCTTGGAAGGAAGGAAGTGAGGAAGGAAGTTGGTTTTTGGCGTGGGAAGAGGAGAAGGTTCGGATGCCCTTATATAGGCATTTCTATGGGGGCGCCCGGGTCAGTGGTCTCTGCCTTTGGCAGAGACTGCAGCTGGATGGGGGGGCCCGGAGTGCTCCGGGCGCCCGGTTCAGGGCGTGTTTGCAGCATTTGCTGCATTGGCTGTGATGGGGCGCCCGCGTGGTTCCGGGCGCCTTGGTCAAGGGTCAGACTCAACTTTTCGCCTCGAGAGAGGGAAAAGGCATGGTGGGGGCGCCCGCGTGGTTCCGGGCGCCCGGGACTGTATAGGAAAAAACAAGTTTTATGTCTTGTCATCGTTTGACCAAGGTTTAATCGGTTTGACCATAGTTTGAATTGATTTGACTGCTTTGACTGTGGTTTGACAATGTTAACCCTGGTTTGACCGTGTTGACCATGTTGACCATGGTTTAACCATGATCTGAACCACAGGATTTAACTCATAATTTAGGCATTAAAGAATTTACAATTGAGTTTTAATTCTACTGTCTCACCCAAATCTAAGGTTTTCAATCACGTTAGCCTTATAGGTTTTGTGAGACAGGTTCTGATAAGTAAAATTATTTTTAAAAAGTTAGTTTATTTTGAAAACCTTAAATTAATTTTTGAAAACAGTTAAGTTTATTCTGAAAGATAATGTTTGAATCTATACATAACTGAAAGTTGTGTTAGATTTGAATTTGACAAAAAGTAATTTGAATTTGAAATTCAAAAATTGGCTTCCAGGTCTTGGCGAGGCACTAGGCCTTCTTTGGCCGTAGCCTTATTGGATCATCAACCCTTTCCTTGACAAAGCCGTTTAATGAAATTTCATTTTCAAAATTAATCTTTGAAAAGTTCTGGTCTAACTAGTTTAGATTTTGGATCGGTAGCTTCGGCTAGTTTCACCAGTCTAAAGAGACCAAGTAAACTTGATCTTATTAGAATTGGTTTTCCTAACGTATTATCATCTCACCTACACCCAATACTATGTTTTCAAATTTCAGTTAAGTTTGTTCAGTCCTTAAACTAACCTAAGTCTAAGCATGATAAATTGCAGAAATTTAAATAAACAATCAGTCAGGCAAATTTCAATCAAGAATTAAATTCTATCTAACAATAAATATTGTTTTCAATTTGGCTCCCCCTGGACTATAGCCCCGATAATGGTTTGGCAAGATGTGAATCTTGTCCTTGGGGATCCAATATTGATTTGATCCAGTTTGTTGGTTCAGGCATAGTTTTGGTAGCCATGCCTGAATTTTTTGTCTGGACTGGTTCAGTACAGCAAAGTAAGATCTTTGTCGGGATTTGGTTCTATAGCCAAGTCCGGATCGATTTAGAACGGACTTCTGTTTTCCAAGAATCATGTCAAGATTCTTGGAACCAGAAGTAAATCGTTCTAAGGCAGCTCCAAGATCCTTAACCTGAGTTTTCAGGGAGGAGTTCTCTTTTTCAAGTTTTTCAACTTGAGTAGGAGTTCCTTCTTGAACTTTCTCGGTTAAGGATTTAGAGTCAGCTCCCTCTTTCAGGAGTTTTACTTCCAGTCGGAGGGATTCGACTCGGAGTTTGGCTTTCGCCAAATCTCGAGAAAGATAAGAAATAAGATCATTTAATTGACTTCTATTGAAACCACTTACCTTGATTTCGCCGTCTTCTGAAAAGGTTAGTCTGCCGTCGTCCTCTTCTGATTCTGACTCGGTCTCGACTTCTTCTGAGGCGGTCAGGGCTAGTAGGTTTGATTGGGGTGCTTCTTCTTCTTCTTCTGAGGAAGATTTGTCCCAGGTTGCTTGGAGTGCTTTCTTTTTTCTTGTCTTCTTGGTCTTCTTCAGGTTTGGACACTCTGTCTTGTAGTGGCCCTTCTTCTTGCACTTGTAGCAAGTCACGTTGGGCTTGTTTTTGTCATTTGTGGGTTCAGCTGGTTCGTCCTTTCTTCGGTTGGCCTTCCTTCTGTTGGTTTGCTTCTTCAATTCTTTATAGTAGCTTCGGGCCAGTCGGACCAGCTTAGGTCGATCTCCTTCTTCGTCTTCTGAGTCTGAGTCTGAGTTAGACTCGGGTTCAGGTTGTGGCTTTTTCTTTGTTGTCCTTCCAGTTTTTCCTGCAACAAAGGCAATACCTTTCTCGGCCATATTGCAGTTAGTCTGTTCATGAAGTTCTAATTCGGAAAATAATTCATCTAGTTTAATTTTTGAGAGATCCCTTGAAACCTTGTATGCATCTACCATAGATGCCCACAAGGTGTTTCTAGGGAAAGCATTTAAAGCATACCTTATTAGGTCACGGTTTTCGACCTTGTGACCTATAGCGTGAAGACCGTTCATCAATTCTTGGATCCGTGCGTGAAGCTGGGCTGCTGTTTCGTTGTCGGCCATCTTGATGGTATATAATTTGTTCAGGAGCAGATCCCTCTTACTGATCCGAGTGTCTGATATTCCTTCGTGCAGCTCGATCAATTTTGCCCATAGCTCCTTGGCACTGTTGAAGGGACCCACCCGGTTCAGCTCCTCTTTTGTTAAGCCGCATTGGAGGGTCTGAGTCGCCTTTGCATCTGCTTCGATTCTTCGTTTCAGAGCAGTGTCCCACTCTGTGTAGCTTTGAGGAATTCCTTCAGCATTTTTGGGTATCTCTAGTCCGGACTGGATGATAATCCACATGTCCACCTGAGTTTTCAGGTGGACCTCAATTCGACTTTTCCAGTAGGAAAAGTCTTCTCCACTGAAAAGTGGAGGTCTGGCAGTGCTGAATCCTTCTTGCATGGCCATTTAATCTGAAAAAATAACTAACAAAAAAAAATTTCCCAAGACTTGGTCTTGGATTAGTAGTGCAGGATAAGGAAAATAAAATAACGAGGGGTGTTGCACCAACCTCGATTACTAAAAAAAATTTGTACGAACAATTTAGAAGAAATTTGAACGAGAAAAAGAAAAAAAAATCCGAAAAATTTTCAAACTGGTGGTTGCACCAAATTTGAACTTCCCCGCTCTGATACCACTTGTTGGATCGAGAGAACCGATAGAGGGGGGTAAATATCGGAAATCGTTCGGATTTAGGGATAGAGAAATTGCACAGCGGAAAATAAAACACAACACACGCAAACACAATTATTTTTACTTGGTTCGGAGCCTGGGTCGACTCCTACTCCAAGGCCCACGGTCGTTGACCGTTTACTTTGGGCAATTCTATATGAGGCGCACAAACAGTTTACAAAGATGGATTACAATAGTAGTGTTATAAGCACAGAATTAAAAGATCGCTCTTTTGTTACCGACGTCCGAGGTAGATTAACTTTTCGGAGCGGAGGGACGTCGTCGGCTCGAGTTGGGAAGTTTCCGGAGCAGAGTGCGGGAGCAGAAGAGCGTCGAAGCGTTGAATGAATTGTTGTTCTGAGCCTTGGGGTCGAGGGCCCTTTATATAGCCCTGGGGGCGCCCGGAACGTCGGGGGCGCCCCCCCACGTGTCAGTTGATCCGGAAGTTGATCAGTCAGCTTCTGATCCCTTTACATTCGGGATCAGCTTTGACCGGGGCGCCCGGAGCGCTCGAGGCGCCCGTATTGACCGGGTCAAACTTTCATCTGTTGGCTTCGAGGGGAGCTGCTTCGGTAGTTGGCGCAGGGGGCGCCCGGAGCGCTGGGGGCGCCCGGGAGCACGGGGGCGCCCGGGAGATGAGTTGTCGAAGCCTGCTCTTGTTTTATGTGTTTTGTGTTCACCTTGGGGGCGCTCGGGACACTCCGGGCGCCCTGGTTAGCTATTGCCTCATTCCTTTGAGGCTCTCTGAGCTGCAGACACTCGTTCCTTCGGTCCTACATCCAGGGTTAGTCCAAAACACCATAAAATAATAAAATATTAGTTTATACAGCCTTAGCTGTCTTGGTTCTGACTTTGGGTTTCCAAAATGGAGCCCTAGGTCGAACCGACGCCTACTGTTCCCTCGACGGGGAACGCGTCCTCACCTACTCCTCTCGGGAGAATGTACTTGATGCCAACCACTCCTCTGGTTGGACTTTTGCCTGGCGGTCCTTTTCCAGGTCTTGGATACCGAGCTGTCCTTCGCCCGGTGCCTAGCATTCCTTCGCTAGGGCTTCAGTCCCAAGCTGTCCTTCGCCTGGCGCCTAGCAGTCCTTCGCTAGGGCTTTTCACCCTGGCATTCCTTCGCCAGTGCCTAGCAGTCCTTCGCTAGGGATTTTTACCCTGACATTCCTTCGCCAGTGCCTAGCAGTCCTTCGCTAGGACTTTTTACCCTGCACACTAGAGTGACATGTTTGATAATAAGTAAGACTTAACTTTTGAACCCTGTTGCCATTATCAAAACACAGGTTTGACATGGGTGCTTTCTGCACCAACAAAAACTAGCCGTTGGCTAGCAATTAATGCTAGACCAGTCGACTGCCCCTGGGGCAGTGGACTGGTGCGGGGCTGGATAAACTGCGAGTCTGTCCTTTTCACCTATAAAAGGAACACCTTTTTGCACGTGCACGTGCACGGTTCCGTACAGCGTCGAAGTGCTGCTCGTCTGAAGAGCTTTTCATACTTCCTCTCTCATATTTCTCTGTTCTGTAAAGTGGAAGATCAACTGTAAAGGTTTCTCCACCTCAAG
This sequence comes from Boesenbergia rotunda, assembly GCA_024364735.1. NCBI lineage: Eukaryota > Viridiplantae > Streptophyta > Magnoliopsida > Zingiberales > Zingiberaceae > Boesenbergia > Boesenbergia rotunda. The sequence continues at coordinate 1,230,244 of JAGFNQ010002480.1, forward strand.
GAGAATTTTTCCATAGTGAAAGTGGTGCTCACGGTGTGGATCCTTGGATTAGTCACCCATCTGGGTGGATGCCAAGTAAAAATATTTTTGTTAGCATTGTTTTGATTTCCTTTGCATATTATTTCCGCTGCGCTAACAATTCTGTAGAGATCAAAGTAACGAAAAAATGCATTCACCCCCCCCTCTGCACGCCAGAACCGATCCTTCATTTGAGAGCCTAAAATGATTAACAAAATGGTAGTTATCAACTCCCCCACACTTGCACTTGGACGTCTCACACAAGCTAACTAAACATGTACCCCCCTAGATTATTCTCAATCATAGTTAGAAGCAATTGAAAGGAAATTACCTAGGGTTGCCAATTGTCAAAAATCTAAGTTCAATGGACTAGTATCTTGTCCTTAAATCAACAACTTAGCATATTTCATCCTTCAAGACTCATTGAGATGAACTAAACTCACAAAGCCTATCAAGAGAATATTTAGTAGCTCTCTTCCTAAATTCTATATTTTCAATAAAAGTGGAGCTCACTCACACACTACCATGGTTCTTGCACTACCATAAGCTTGCTTAAGCTCTACACTCCACCATCATTCTTGATTTGGATCCACACCTACACAAGCTTATTCAAACAAGTTAAAGAAATATGAAATGATAGAAATGAAATAGAGGTTCAATGAACTTTGATACTTAAAAATCATGATAAAGAAAGTAAAGAAATATGACATGGTAAAGAATTATGGAAAAGAAATGTGGCGTGATAAAGAAATATGGAAAAGTAAAGAAAATGGAAGACTTGGACACCAAAAATGTAACCTAATGCACTTTGCCCTCCCATTTTGAATTATCCTGCATATTTCAGAGCCTAGGTGAGTAAGGATTGGAGAGTGCCTCTGAATTGGATGAAAAACCATGCTGAATTTAGTGTGCCCAGGTTTTGTTCTATACCAACCTCTTCTGATCGGTCTGAAGACCGATCAGATTTCTCCTGATCGGTCAAGAGACCGATCAGGCTCTTCTTTCAATCGGTTAAGCAAACTTCTGATCGTTCTGGCTCCCTTCTCAACGGTCTGGCTTCCCTCTGATTGGTCATGGTAACCGATCAGAGGCTTCCCTGATAGTATTGGGGACCGATCAGGCTCTGAACAGAAACTGAAAATTGTAGAATTCTGAAACTGTCTGCCTGATTTTTTTCCTCTTTCCAATCAATAGCTAACTCTTCCAATTCAGATACATCCTTGATCACATCTTCCAATTCAAAATCATCCATCACTCGACTTCCACTTAATGTCTTCTTTTTTTGTTTTCCTTTTCTTGTTGCTATTCTGTTTCTGCAGCCAAATTCTGTTTTTATTCTGCTTCCATTTTTTTTCTTCTTCATCTCTTTTCATTCACTTCCTTATAATGGCTAGCTGCACCTCTTGATTTCCAGCAAGTTGTCGCATTTGCAGCTTGTAGGTTACCAAAACTATTCACTGATCAGATTTGCAACTTCAATTATTCAGCTTAAATGTCTAAAGAGTTGGCTAAAAGGACTAGTCTTCAGCTGACTAAAACTTCAATTCTTTAACACACATTCACAGTCCATTTCTCCCTTCACTTCCGATTAAATGCCAATAGATATGCTGATTTCCTTCTTGTCAACTCCCATTTCATCAGTTGATCTCCATTCCCTTTTCTTTTTCACTTAATACTTCATCTTGAGCACAAATTTTTTTCTTCCTTTTCGTTTCTTCTATGGCAGTGAAAATGAACCTTCACTTCCCTTCACTAATCAATTCTTGCAACCCAAACTTGATACAAAACTCCTTCAAGTTGGCACACTTTTCTTGTAGGTTGCCAATGCTTGATTGCCCTCAATATTTAATAGAATGCTTGCATCCTCCCCCACACTTAGCTCTTTGATCGTCTCGGGCAAAGTAACATTAAGAAACATCAAAGTACCCAAGTCCATGGAAAAGATTATGATGAACATGAAAATTAGGGAAGAAAAATGGAATATAGAGTAGATCAACAAATAATATTGCAAAAAAAATGATATGAGAAAGGAAACAAAGTGATTCACCTCTATAAATGTGGTCCAATCATAGAAATATAGTTTTGAAAGAACCTAAGCAAGTTCTAGAGTACAATCACATGTGTGTATCTCAACAATAAGGCTAAATCCTCACTAGGTAAAAAGAATTCATCTCAAATCATCAATCTAGAGTCCATAACTAAGTAGTACTCAAGCATCCAAGAATTTTCATCCATTGGCTCAAATCCTAAGTTTTAACAACCAAATTTAATTTACTCTCAAAGGACTCTAAAATGATATAGAGAAAATCTAGATGAATACATTTATTCTAACTTATGCATGAAATAGAATGCCAAAAGGATAAAATGGTATCTACAATGAATCTTTATCCATTCCACACTATCTAAGCATTTATTAGCAAGAACTCATTGTAAAAGAAAAATTCCCACTAGAAAACTTAAAAATGATATATACAATGAAATAATAGTGTAAGAAGAAACAACTCCCCTTCAAGTTGGGTAAAGAGCACGGAGCATCCATCTTGGAAGAACTATCCTCACATGATCAATCTCATAATGCACAACTTTCTCCCTTATCAATTTCATATGCGTATGTTCCAGTGGTCGGAGACGATTAAGGTTCAAAATCCATTCTTTAGGTAAATTGCTAAAAGTCAAAGTAAATTCAACTCCTCCCACTATATACTCTTTGGAAGTCCTTCCAGGAGGTTGGAGGCTATTTAGGTGCAAAATCCATTCAAGAAGTCTACGACACCCTGCAAAATCATGAAAAGAAAATACCTCCCGCACGTATGCAGGGTAAGAATGAAATGAAATACAAACAACCTCTATATAGAATGTATCAAGAAATGCATCACAACCAATAAAGTCAACCCTAGGTACCTCTATAAAATTTTCACAATTAGTCTCTACATAAGATGTATCAAGAAATGCATCATAGCCAACAAAATCAACCTTAGGTACCTCTATAAATTTTTCACAATCAGTCTCTACATAAGATGTATCAAGAAATGCATCGCAACCAACAAAATCAATCTTAGGTACCTCTATGAATTTTTCACAATTATTAGGAGAAATACTTACTTTGTCTTGCTGAGAAATTCCTGAAGGTTCTACAAGAGTAGAGATATCTATGACCTCCTCCTGGTTAGGTAAAGGCTCCACCTCAGGTTTAGACTCTGGTGGACATACAATTAAAATAGGTGATTCTTGGGCCCTTGCTTCTACCATACAAGTCCCTACACTTTCATACTTATCCTCTGAATCTTATGATATATCGATTAATGTTGGTGGTCCCTGGGGCTCAGTGCAATCCCCTACACCTATAGAATCATCTCCAACACATGCTTCATCAACAATATCTGCAACAACCATATTAGAAAAGTTAGGACCAACAACAACTATATCATCACAAAATAAAAGACTAGAAGGGTTCTGTAGAGCTTCAAAATCGAATTCAAGTCTGTCACAAGCTTTACTATCAATCACCTCCAATGCCTCTATCACTAATGCATCTTCAGCCTCATCTGAGCTAAAACATCCTCTCTGAATATTAATTAAAACTTCATCAGTAATTAAATCTGCCTTAATATCCTCATCTACAATTTCCATGCTAATGGTAGAAAAATCCTCTCTAGGGTAGTGTGGGAAGGGTAAAGGGACCCTTGGTTCCTCCTCGTGAGCTAAAATTTCTGGAAATGAGTCTTGAGCAGGAACTTCAGGAGGAATAGCTGTTGTAGGTGCCCTGATTTTGCTGATTTCTTCTTCTTCTTCCACCAAAATTGCAAGATCAATTGAAGAAGGACTTAGGCTTGAACTAGGGTCACTTCCAACTAATTTAGAAACTGTTTCGGGGCTGTTCTGAGATGGAAAATAAGTTGCTGGAATTTCTTCAAAAAAATCAGCCCTTTGAAAATTTAAACTTGAAACCACTTCCCCACTCCTCAAAGTTATTGCACAATCATTCCCCTTAGGATTAATAGTAGCTTGAGAAGGTAATTATTCCGATCCTTGGGCTTGCATTTGATTCATTCCACTAGCTATTTGTCCAATGTATCTTTCAATGTTTTGAAGAGTGGACTCATTCTTTTGTTTCCTTTGTTGTTGTAAAATTTGCTGTTGTTGTATGATTTGTTGAAACATCTCCTCAAGCCTTTGTTGGTGTTCATTAAACTCACTAGAGTCTTCAAAGTCTCCTTGATTGGCAAAGGACTCTTGTTGGTCTTGAAATGTAGCATTGGGTTGCTGAAAATCATAAGTATGCTGTGAATCTTGAAAATTCTGTTGTTGGGGCTGATGAAATGATTGATTGGATTGTTGAAATTGCTGAAAATTAGCTTGATAACAAGGATGATGTTGCTGGAAATTATTGCTCTGAAATTGCTGATCTGCTTGCTAAAAATGTTGGTTGAAAGGATGAAAATTTTGAAATTGAGAATTCTGCTGGAACGATTGAAAATTCTGCTGAAAATTATGAGAAAGCTGTGAGGGTTATGGAAAATCTTGATAAACTTGCTGGTTTTGATAAAATGGTTGCTGAAGAAATGGTTGCTGAAAATTCTGAAAATTTTGCTGAAACTACGATTCTGGCTGATTCCAAGGTTGGTTTTGCTGAAATTATTGATTTGATTGCTGAAAACCTTGCTGGATTTGCGAATAGGGTTGTTGGAAATTCTAAAAAGACTGCTGAAAATTTTGAAAATACTGATACTCTGCCATGGAACTGCTTGAATGAATATAAATATTTTCAATAACTTCTGAAACTCTTCCTTGATTTCTTCCTAGCTCTGACTGTTCTTTCAATTTCTGGATCAAACTCAACTAGATCATCACCTGTAGTCCTGGTCATAAAACAAACAAAAATGACAGCAAATGTATATAGAAAGATAAATCAAATAAAAATTGAATCAAAGAATATGAAAGTAAACACGCGCTCTAATTAAACAAACTCAACTAGTGTTCCCCGGCAACGGCGCCAAAAATTTGATGGACCCAATATCAAGTATCACGAATGAGCATCAAATTTAGATATTTTTAAGTTGAAAACCCTTAGCTCACAAAATTGAAATGAGTAGTATAGGGGCCTCAAGTCGTATTTTTCCAAGGACTAGTTGTGAATGTTTAGTTCAAGCTTGAAAGTTGTTGTCGTTTGATGTTTTGGGTTTTCTAATAAAATGGAGGGTTTTGCGATAAGAGATGAAATAACAATTTAGAACGAAATAGAATGAACTCAACTAAAGCATGGAACGAATTAGGAAATTACAAGAACTACACTTAACCTATTTGGAAAACGAAGCAATTAAATTCAAACGTTGGAATTGAAATTTAAGAAGTACTTGCAGGGAATTAATTGCAAGATAGTAAAACTAAAACAAAGTAAGCTGAAGTAAAGTAAGAAAAGTAAGCAAGGTAAACCAAAGTAAGCTAATTGAAGTGTAGATTGATTCAAACCGAAGCAACTTGAAGAAATACATGTTTAAAACCAAAACTATCCTAAATTGAACATCAAATTAGGTCATTGTTCAAAACTTCCCTTTGCCGTCACACAAAGGATGAGCTAGAAACCCTCTGAACTCAAAAACCAGCGAAGAAAAGCTCCATGGATCAGTTTGCTGTGAATTGGCCTTCTTGATCGATCACGGGACCGATCAGAGGCGTCTCTGTCCGGTCACGGCGAACGATCAATAGCTGAAAAACTATCCCCGATCTCTGCCTTCTCAATTGGTTGGATGGCGATCGAACCCAAAAACCATCAAAACGCCTTCGAGAACCCCTCTCAAGCTTCGATAGCTCCGAACGACGGAAACCAACGATCAACAAGGATCGATCGGTAGGCACAACAGCTCCCGCATAACCCTCACTGTAGCTCCTTCAGCTGCGAGATTTGGATGCAAACTAAACAGAGAAAATTACCTCGATGATTCAAAACCTTGAGAACGAAACAAATCTGATGTTGGCGGCGCGATCTGAGAAGAAAACAGACGAAGAAAACGAGGATGAACGGAGAAAACTATGCTATTTTGCGAACTCTGCTACTACACGACGACCCAAAACTGGCGGAGAAGAAGTTTGATTTAAATTATCCCATTTGAAATTGGATGGCTGTGATCATCCTCGCCTCATCCAACGGACAGATCTTCTCAGATCTGATCTAAAATTCCTAGATCTCCATCAATGGCTCTGATATACTTCTCCTTGGCTTGGATCAATCAGATCTGCGGCGGATGACTCAGATCTTCCCTTCTCTTGAATGGATGGATGAATCTCCCCTTAAGCTTGATCCGACGGTCAGATGGACTCTGATTTGGTTCAAACTTTCATATCTTGATCTGTGGTCATGATTAGCCCTATCTTGAGCTCGGGTTGATCAGAAGTTTACAGATGGCTCAGATCTACTTGTTACTTGATCGGACGACCCATATGGATTCAATGCTTGATCGTCTTGATCCTAGTCCAATTCTGGCTCAACTTGATTCAATCCGATCTAGGTCCATGATCCTTCAAAGCGTATAAAATTAGATTCAAATTTTAGTGCCAAAATATCTCGAATATAGAAAGAATTGAATTCAAAAGCTAAATTAGACATATATCATGAAACCTAATGTAAATACAACATTAAACATATAAAAGTGATTCAAAACATGGATTTGAGAGCCTAAAATGATTAACAAAATGGTAGTTATCATGTGTCCCTCCTACTTAATGCATCTCTCAAGGCAGGGGGTGGATAGCTAAGTTGCCAACCGGGCGGCACGTACAAACAGGAAGTGAGGCTAACCCAAAATCCCCACGGGCCAGCTCCCGCTGATCCCTTGGTCCGAGTTCCGGACGGATGCGTGGCGGCCCACGCTCCCCGGAGTCCACTCGGCCAAGAGGCCAAATCCCCACGGGCCAGCTCCCGCTGATCCCTTGGTCCGAGTCCCGGACGGATGCATAGCGGCCCACGCTCCCCGGAGTCCACTCGGCCAAGAGGCCAAATCCCCACGAGCCAGCTCCCGCTGATCCCTTGGTCCAAGTCCCGGACGGACGCGTGGCGGCCCACGCTCCCCGGAGTCCACTCAACCAAGAGGCCAAATCCCCACGGGCCAGCTCCCGCTGATCCCTTAGTCCGAGTCCCGGACGGACGTGTGAAGGCTCACGCTCCCCGGAGTCCACTCGGCCAAGAGGCCAAATCCCCACGGGCCAGCTCCCGCTGATCCCTTGGTCCGAGTCCCAGACGGACGCGTGGTGGCCCACGCTCCCCGGAGTCCACTCGACCAAGAGGCCAATTCCTCACCGACTGGCTCCAACTTGTCCCTCGGGCGGATGCAAGAAGGTGCATATACCCATAAAATGTCCTGGCCAAGCGACCAGGCCATCGCGCAAAGGCACGAACCGGGGTTTCACGCACACACCTGGAAAGACTAACGACCCTAGCAGACGAGCACTTGAAATTTCCATCGTTCTCACGATCGGGATGAAGGCAGATGGTGTTGGAGCAATCGACCCTAAGATGGTCTGGAGTGACCATAGGTTTTGATGTTTGGGCAAAGGGTTTAAGTTAGATTTTCCCTTGTGTACTTATATGTGTATGTTAAGTGTGCAGGTTGTACAGGTTACACATATGGGCTTGACTGGACGACCTCGGTACGGTGAAGGATGGCATGGAGGCAAGCTGGAGGCTTGCGTGCGCATCCGAGGGACCTTGGAGAGCAGGGACGATGAGCTGATGGGCGTGGACTTCGAGGCATGCGTGAAGGATGGCATGGAGGCAAGCTGGAGGCTTGCGTGCATCCGAGGGATGGGAGTCGAAGATGAAGAGGGCGCGAAAGCAACAGTCGAGGCTGCGGAGGAGGAGTCAGTCGAGTCGTGAGGGTCGAGTGCTGTGTGAATGTACTCGGGAAGGGATTCAGCTAGGGACTAGTCGACTGCTCTTGGGGCAATCGACTGGTAGGTGACTGGTGAGCTGGCAAATTCGAACGTTAGGAGTGTCAACGGTCGAATTTGGCTGGCACCAGTCGACTGCCCTGGGGGCAGTCGACTGGTAGCGAGAAATCAGCCCCGAGTCCTATTTAAAGAGGACTTCATGGTGGCTGAGTTTCTTAACGAAACAAGCTTGGTTAAGGCTTGTTAGTAGTCTCTAGAGTCCAGATCGTGTGCTTGGTGATGTGGTGAGGTTTCTCCACCCATAAGGAGCGACGAGGACTAGCCGGATGTTATCCGGGGAGATAGCATTGTTAGCATTGTTAGCCGGATTCTTGGATTAGTCACCCGGCCGGGGTGGATATCAAGTAAATCTGGTATTGTTAGCATTGTTATCTCTTATTTACTTTGCATATTATTGTTTCCGCTGCGCTAACAATCCTGTAGAGATCTAAACGATCGAAAAAGTGCATTCACCCCCCCTCTGCACACCTTAGACGATCCAACAGTTGGTATCAGAGCAAGGACCGCTCTTGATCGGACTAACCGCCGAGGGAGCACGTGCTAGAGGAAGAAGATCCATGGAAGACAAATTTGGGGACGACATCTACATCTCACCGCCCTATGATCATAAAGACTTCGAATATTGGCGGGCAAGGATGGAGACTTGGCTTAGCATGGATTGGCAATGTAGGATAGCCATAGAAGAGCCCTTCGAAGTTCCAAAGGACAAGCACGGGAAGAAGCTTCATCCTAGATATTGGGACAAAGAGCAACAAGAACAATTTCGGACAAATAAGAATGTAATTGATATCTTGTTAAATATGTTGCCTAACGATATTTTGAATGACGTAGGTAAATATGAGAATGCTCATGAATTATGGGATAAATTGGATAAGTGTCACAAGAACCCTACACAAATTCAAGAGCCCGAAGAAATCAACTCATTGGTTCAAGAAGTGGATGAAGAAAGTGAGAGGTCATCCACCTCATCTAGAAAAGAGGAGGAGGTCACCACCTCAAGGATTGAGGGGGAGGAGAGACCCTTGTCTACACAAGAATAAGAGGAAGCATCTTCTTCATCCAAGGTTGAAGAGGAAGTCAACCTAGTCTTCACCTCCACCAAAGCCAAGAGAAAGGAGCATATTATATGCTTTGGTTGCAACCAAAAGGGGTACTACAAGGATAAGTGCCCACAAGGTAAAAAGGAGGTAAAATCTACACTCATTTCAAATTCCTTTAATTCTAACATGAAGTGTAGGAATGGAGAATCCCAATAGAAGAAGAGAAGAATTCGATGCTTCACGTGTGGTGAACTGGGACACTACCACACCAAGTGTCCAAAGAAGAAAGAGCTCAAGAAAATGGGACACTTGAGGAGATGGGAAAAAGAAGAAAGGAGGAAGCAGAGAAGTCCACATCAAGGAGGAACTTCAAGGGTAAGGGAGGTACTTCCTAACCCTAGAATAAAAAGCAATTTAATGTCAAGTTCCTCCATGCATGCTAGTTTTGATGAAAGTTGCTTAATGGTACATAACCATGATTTTAGATATCATGATAGGACTAGAAATAACAAGGTAGGTCAAAATCTCAAGAAAAACATGCATCATCATAAACCTAGGACCCTTGTACCTAAAAATGATGGCATTAATCCCAAGAAGGGAAGGAATATGCCTAGAAAGGAGGGTAGGTCTAGGAATGTCCAAAATGGACATATGGACTCTAAGGTCAAAAAACTAGAAAGGGAAAATCAAGCCTTGAGGGCAAGGCTTGATACTTTAGAAAAGGCCCTAGAAAGATTCTCCGTTGGATCTAAGGGCCTAGACATGGTGTTGGGTAGTTTGAAACCCAACTACGATAGATCGGGATTGGGATGCCGGTCTAAGACCTCTAAGGCCAACAAAAAGAAGTATGCTGGGAAGACATACAATCATGGTAAGGAGGGTAAGTCCAAGGATGACAAGGGAATGCCATCCAAGGGTAGAAAGGGTGACTTAACCAAGGACAAGATGTCCAAGATTAAGAAGGTTCACTTTGTAGGCCAAGAGTCACCGTGGGCACACCGGTGTGACTTAGTGTGGATTGAGTCACCTAGGGAGGTGACTAAGGCTCAGAGCTCAAGGGGGAGCTCTAGGAGCCTATGGGGTCCATGGTGAATGGATCTCAAGAGTTTCTCTCCTAGAAAATTAGGTTGAAGTGTGCCGAAAGGATTGAAAGACTTGGGTAAGTCTTAATTCTAGAAAATGACACATTAAAAGGAGAATTAGGGAGAAAAAGGTGAAAATGGAATATATCTAAGAAAATTAGGTTTTAATGAGTGAACGCCATGTAATTCAGTGGTAGAAATGAACTATGATCAAGGATAAGAAGAAATAGTAAGGAGAAGTTGAAATTAGAACTTTTGGGAGAAGGTTATTTGATACACTTTAGAAGAAGTAGAGTTTCGTGCCAATCTTGGGATCCAGAGTACATTTATTTGGAAATGTATTTTTTCCAAGTAGATATTGGCTTCACAAATCTCCCCACAAAATTTCAGATTTTTTGGAGATTTATAGAATTTTTAAGACATTTCTGAAATTAGAACTGAAAACATGAAAATCAGGTATCAGTCGACTGCCCCAGGGGGCAGTCAACTAATCAATGCCCAGAAACTCTCTGTGAGTTTTGGCAGTCGACTGCCCTCAGCCCAGGAACTCTCTGGTTGCTTTGGCAGTCGACTGCCCAAATGGGCAGTCGACTGATCACTAAGAGTAGGCATAAAAAGGGCATTTTTGACAATGAGAAATTACAAAATTGGATCATGGGATATGATTTAGGATTAGAATTCTTGATTATAATCTTATATCCCTTGAAAGAAATGTTATCCCATGATTTAATGAGGATTTATTGGAAATCTTAAAAATCAAAGAAGGTTGATAAGTTTCTCTAGGTATCTAAGGTTTAGAGGTTAAAAAGGTAAAATTGAGGACAATTCCATGTGTCGAATTATGATGGGTAGCTTTGACAAACACATGGAATTAGAAACATATTTGAAAGTTGATACAAATGTCAAATCCTTAAGAAATTAAATTATACCAAAAGTCAAGCACACTTGATATTTTCATGAAATCATTTTCTTCTAGGATAGGGTATATCCTTGCAAGTGTGCTTGCAAATTTTTAGAGTTTTTAAGGTTGTGTTGAGTTCTTTTTGGCACTAAGGGAAAGATTGCTTGGGCAAGTCTATGATAGTGTCAAAGGGGGAAGAACTCGGGTGTTGGGTTGTGTATAACTCAACGTGGTGTTTAGGAGGTTAAGTTGGGTAGAACTTAATCTAGGAAAAATGAAAATTGGGAGAAGGCATGGGTAAAGGCGGAGATTGCCTCCTAGGTGCCTTAATTTTCATTGTGGAAATTTTTGGGTTTTGTGCCAAACTTGGGAATGGTGAGGGATACATGGTGAAATGTATTTTTCCCAAGTAGGTATGTGTTCCACAAAGTTGTCTACGAAATTTGGGAATTTTTGGAAATTTATGGAATTTCTGACGCATTTATGAAAATGACTAGAAAATATGATATTCAGAGTATCAGTCAACTGCTACTATTGGCAGTTGACTGCCCAGGGCTGATTTGGGTATCAGCAGCTGGTTGGGGTCCAAGTGATGAGAAACAAGTGTATGAGGGTCTAGTACACTGTGTTTAGGATCATTGGGGATTTAAAGAACCAATAATTGGGATATTGTTGGGTTCTTTTTGATGTGTGACAAAGGGGGAGAAATGTTAGGTTTAAGTGGGAAACCGATACCTTTGCTAGAAACCCTATGTTTAGGGGGAGTTGAGTTTGAGGGGGAGCATGGTTGCTCCTTTCAGGGCGTAAGGGTAACCTTGGAGAGGTTCTTAAAAAGCCTTTGTAAGTCCAATGTAAGGGGGGAGCTTGGGAGAAGCTTTAAAATGTCCGTTAGGTGGGAAAATCCTAGCTTGGAGGGCTAGGTGTTTAAAAAAGTCCTAACTTGGAGGGTTAGGTGTAGGATGCCTTGGATAGGATCTATACATGCATTGCATATGCATTTATTTTAGCATGGTTATTGCTATTGACTACTATCTTGCTTTCCCTAACATAAACGTATTGCCAAACATCAAAAAGGGGGAGATTGTTGGAGAAATCGGCCCTAAGATGGTCAGAAGTGACCATAGGTTTTGATGTTTGGGCAAAGGGTTTAAGTTAGGTTTCCCTTGTGTACTTATATGTGTATATTGAGTGTGCAAGTTGTACAGGTTACACATATGGACTTGACTGGACGGCCTCGGTACGGTGAAGGATGGCATGGAGGCAAGCTGGAGGCTTGCTTGTGCATCCGAGGGACCTTGGAGAGCAGGGACGATGAGCTGATGGGCGCGGACTTCGATGCATGCGTGAAGGATGGCATAGAGGCAAGCTGGAGGCTTGCGTGCATCTGAGGGATGGGAGCCGAAGATGAAGAGGGCGCGAAAGCAACAGTCGAGGCTGCGGAGGAGGAGTCAGTCGAGTTGTGAGGGTCGAGTGCTGTGTGAATGTACTTGGGAAGGGATTCATCTAGGGACCAGTCGACTGCTCTTGGGGCAGTCTACTGGTAGGTGGCTGGTGAGCTGGCAAATTCGAACGTTAGGAGTGTCAACGGTCGAATTTGGCTGGCACCAGTCGACTGCCCTGGGGGCAGTCGACTGGTAGCGAGAAATCAGCCCCGAGTCCTATTTAAAGAGGACTTCGTGGTGGCTAAGTTTCTTGAAGAAACAAGCTTGGTTAAGGCTTGTTAGCAGTCTCTAGAGTCCTGATCGTGTGCTTTGTGCTGTGGCGATGTTTCTCCACCCATAAGGAGCGACGAGGACTAGACGGATGTTATCCGGGGAGTGATCCACCGACGGATTCTTGGATTAGTCACCCGGCCGGAGTGGATACCAAGTAAATCTGGTATTGTTAGCATTGTTATCTCTAATTTACTTTGCATATTATTGTTTCCGCTGCGCTAACAATCCTGTAGAGATCTAAACGATCGAAAAAGTGCATTCACCCCCCCTCTGCACACATTAGATGATCTAACAGATGGAAATTATACTAATCGGTCGGTGTTGTGACTGGCGCACCTGCATAGTTACTCAGATCCCTTCACAATCAAAAAAGAACACAGCCACCCTTGCTCGAGTGAGCAGAGAGGGAGAATCACATTCAAAGGAGAAGGTGTGTTACAAAATCGGGGCCGGGGGCCCCTTGTTTACAAGAAAAAGGGAAAATAAGAAGTTCGCCCCTCACTTGAAGGGCTGTTTGGTCACGTCAGGAAGGTTCTTGCACATGCCCCGAAGCCGAACCACGGTGGAGGGCAGATCGGGGGGTAAATACCCGCCCAGCTTGAGTTGACGAATGACGTTAACTCCCTGTTGCATCATCACGTCCATGAACCGTTGGGAGATTTCAATAGTGTGGGCCGGGGCATTAATGCACTCAAGTCGGTGGGTTTCCAGCCGATCAGCTTCCGCCTCCTTATAGACGCGCAGCTCTGCCAACTCGGCTTGCATTGCGTCCCGGGATGCTTGGCGTTTACGCAGCTCTTCTAACTCCGCCCGAGCCACGTCCCAGGTCGCCTGGTAGCCGTGCAAATCCTACAGTTGGTCCTGCAGCAAGCCAACTTCTTGCCTCTCGGCCGCCAGTTGCTCTCGCAGAGGCGGAATCTCCTCGACGGCCCAACGCAGGTCGGCCCAGGTCTTCAAAAGGTCCTTCAGTAGCCCATCCTTGCGCTTGCGATCATGAAGCTCGGCTTGCTCAGCCTAGACCACTCGTTCCTGTGCTCGTACCACCTCAGCGTCGGCAGAGACAATATGCGCTTTGGCGATCTCCAGCTCCTCCTGAGTCTGGCGTAATAGGTCCTGGAGGGCGATAACCTCTGCCCTCAAGTCGTTCAGCATATCATCGTCAGAAATCAACTGGGTGTGCCTAAGCCGAGCCTCGAGGTCCTCCACACGCCGCTCGGCGTGGTATCGGGCCCTGGCGTGGTCCAACAGGGACACACACATGCCGTAGCCTTGGGCCCAAGCCTACAACAGAAGAAACTGGGTGACACACCGACTAAAGGGAAGAGTAAGACACACAACAACCCATGAGCACATACCTGCATGGCTGTGGCCATAAAGTCGTCCGCCCAGGCGTTGGGACCGACCGAGCCACCTAATCGCAGGCCTGCCAGAAACCTATGTGCTATTGTACCATACAGCCGGATGTCTTGCGACCGTATGGAGGTAGTGCTGCTCGGTACTGTCATGCTAAGGAGCCAGTCAGACAGAGAGGGCGGCAATATGTGCAGCAAGCCTTCGCCGGAGGGTCCTTCCTGTTGGGTCGGGGGCACCTCCCCCGGAGGGAGCACGACTAGCTCCAACGGCGGCACTAAGGGAGGAGGAGGTGGCAGTGCTGGGAGATTGGCAAGCGGCGCCTTGCCTTTTCGCCTTTTACTGGGTCGACTGGAGGAAGCCTCCAAGGGGTCGGTCGAGGCGGGCACGGATCCATCACCCCGGGGGCGCCGCAGAGAAAGACTCAGAGGACGGATATCCTCTGAGCCAGACTGGGTGTTTCTTCCTCCTCTTCTGGCAGGGAAACAGGTGACCTGGAATCAGAGAGAGTCGCCTCGTGTTCCGCAAGATGCTCCGAAACGGACACCCCTCGCTCTTCCAACAGCTTCTGGACCCTCTCCTCCATTTCCTTAGCGCGCATTACATAGCCTTCCTCGGGGGCGGCCAGGTACATCATCTCGGCTACCGGGCAAACAATAGTCAATAGCAATAAGGAAATGAGAAAGAAGAAAGAAGCGCTTACAGAAAGAGGCAGGCCGAACAAATGGCGCAGGACTGAGGCCAAACGCAGACAAGATGTTCTCGGCCAATAATGACTCAACAGAGAAGTGCCGACCTCCGAATCTGGAAAGGGCATGCTCGAAGGTGGGGAATTTCCGAGAATCCGTATGGTGGGGGGGGGGCGCCGGAGCAGCGTCCCTTTGGAAACCAACGGGCCAGGTCAGGGACGCAGCAGGGCGGATGAAAAAAATACTTATCCTTCCAACCTTTGGTGGAGGAGGGGAGCGAGGAAAGGAAGGAAGTCCCGGGGCAGGCTTGGAAGAAAAACTCACCTGATTCTTACCTCTTCAGGTAAAAGAAGTGATGAAAGAGTTCGGCCTGAAGAGGAAAGCTATACCATTGGAAGATAATGGTCGTCCCACAAAGAAGGCTGATGGAGTTGGGAGTCAATTGGGACAGATTGAGGCGAAGGTATTGGCAGACCGAGGTAATGAAAGGATGGATGGGGAAGTGTAACCCCGCTTGTAGGTGGTCTCGCGATAAGGTGATGTAATGCTCTGGAGGTTTGGCGGGCTGATCGGAGGAAGCCGGTAGCAAGATGTCGTGGTCGGATGGGATATGAAACTCTGCCTTAAGGGCCTCAAGATCGTCGTGGTTGAGGACCGACTTCGTGGTAACGTACCAGGGGGCCGGGTCGCGAGACGAGGAAGCCATGGGAAGCAGAATAAGGAAGGAAACCTAACTCGGAAGGAGGTTGTCAGAGGAAAAAGTCGAGCCCGAAGATGTCGCTGCAACCCTAGCCGGAGGAAGAAAGGCAGTACATCGGAGTGAAAGGTGAAAAGGTGGTGGTAGAAGTAAGAATTTATTCAGTTACACAGGTCATCAGACCCGCCTGATGGTGGGCCACAGCAAAGGCGGCGGGCAATAATAGCCGCCTGATCAGACCCAGAGGGGCCCAAGAAACGGAAAGCACCTCGGCGCTTGAGGGATGAATGAGCAAGAGACATGTGGAACAATCCCCAGTTGAAAGCATTAATGACCGAGATTTTAACCGGCTCAGAGATATCGAGCAGTAAAAGGCAAAAAGACAAATGACATGACACCATCGGCCGATCGAGATCCCTAGGCTCCGACAAGTTCGCCAAGAGGCTCCCAAAGGGGAATAGGACTTCCCGGCGCGCTAGGCTCACTTCCACGGTCGATGGTCCAGTCATTCGGACTCGCCGCCTCCTTCGACTAGACTCTAGGGGGACGTTTATGATCCCGGCCTTGCCTACGGGTAGGTGCATAGGCCGGGCCCGCCAGCCAGCCAGGCACCAGGAAGATTTAATAGACAGATCAGCAGCAGAATCCCCGGGTAGGTTCCCGAGCCCGAAAGCCCCCGAAGGGCAGTATCGAGCCAGCCACCGGTCATCCTACTGAGCAGACGCTTAGTCGCCCACACTCCTTGGCCCATCCCCGACCTAGAGCTGGGTCAGTCACCACAGTCGGATGCGTGACGATTCATGCTCCCGTGCCTTCACAGAGACCGGATACTTAACAGAATCAGACGGACATCCCTCAGTAAACCCCCGACCCAGGGCGTACCCTGCGCTTCCATTCTACCAGTCGGACGCGTGACCACCCACGCTCACTGGCCATTGCCCGACTCGGTCCCCAGCACTCAGATCCGCCAGTCGACGCTTGGGGGTACGGGCTATCTCGTCCATACACCCCCTACATCATTATATCCAGGGTACGACCCTGCTAACGGGGTTCCTCACGCTGTACTCACCTCTGATATCTCTAGCGGTTAGTCCGCCCACCCAGTACTTTCATACTGTGCACCCACTACTCTCGTACTGTTTGAGCACCTCGCGCCATGCCGCGCCGCTCCTAAGTGCTCCCTACGAGCTGTCAGCTACCACACTCTTGTCCCGTCAATACAAACAAGGGTTGTCAGCTCCCCCGGTTATATAAGTTTCGCAAACCCCCCACCGTAGGTACGCGGGTGCGAGTTATGGCATTTCTCGTCTCATTTCGATTCAATTTCCACTACTATGTTTGCGGACACTGACTTGACCGTCGGAGTGCCTGACCGGGGAAATCTCCGGCGGGTTTACTAACGGTCGCTGTTTTGCAGTACCCTGCCGAGCCGCGGTCAGCTCTTTGCCACCTCGCTGGCTCATGCCACCTGGGAGACCGTCTGACCCGTGGGATCGCCACCTCGCTTCGCGACAGGATCACGAAGGAAAAAAATCCACTGCTAAATGCTATATTTTTTATATTGTGAGACGAGGGATGAACTGACTCCTTGGTGCATCGTAGTGAGTACTTTTAGTGGGATTTTATCGGATCGATATTTGTCGGATGGAGTAACACCGTGACTTCAAGATGTTTGGTAACAGTTGGTGTAAAAGCTTTATGTTTCTGTGAAAATCTCTGACGATCACAAAAACTTGAAGGAAACTAAGAACATTGCAAGGGGTTAGCAGGGAGGTTAATTAAGACGGGGACCTGGACGCAACTCCTCCGATATTCAAGTCAGGCCTCAACAATCAAAATGGAAAAGAAGAAGAAAGTAGAAAGTGGATCAGTCATAGAGAATTGTTGTGTAGGTATTTGTGCCAACATGAACACCTTATTATATTATCTTAGAAGAGTGGGGGATAACCCTCCTTAGGCATTCCGTTCACTTCTCGCCCATCAACCCACATCTTCGGATTGTGTCCACACTATGTTCGGCATGCCTGCCCACGTGTATTGAGACCGTGTGTATACCACATCTCCCTCGAACTCAACTCAGGTCAAACTACGATTACGTGGCCCCTCCTTTCGGTTTGCTAATCCAATCTGAACTTGGACGCGAGTTGGACTGACTTGAGTAGAGCTCGATAATGAGTTAGGTGGATTTGACCTGAGCTCGGTCATGAATCGGGTTGCTTTGACTTAAACTTGATCGTGAGTTGGGTTGACCCAACAACTCTATCATTACAAAAGCCTGATGGGTATTTTCGTCGCTATTCAGCCATTACTCGGGTTTAGTGACGGAATTAAGATGGACACATGGTGGTCGGAATATATTGGTTCGCAGATGATTTTGGCGACGAAATTTACTTTCTGTCGAGATAGCGACAGAATATAAATTTGCAGCTAAATATAGGGACGAAAATGTAAATCTCGTCGCCAAATATAGCCATAGAAATGTAAATTCCGTCATTACTTTTAGCGATAGAATTGGTGTTTCCATCACTAATCATGGTGATGGAATTTACATTTCCATCGTTAATTAATGAAAGAAACATAAACTTCATCGCTAATTAATGAATGAAAACTTGTTTCCGTAGTGTTAACTAGCGACGGAATTTACGTTTCTATCGGTAATTAGTGATCAAATTTACTATTCTATTGCTAATTATCGTATATAAAACACTGCTCCTATTACGATAATTAATGACGGGATTAAAGGTTTCACCGGTAATTAGCAACAGAACCTTTAATTCTATCTCTAATATTCTAAAGAGTAATGATTGGTAGAGTGAATTTGGGAGAGTGAATGGGAGAGTGAATGACGTCCAGCTAATGTGTACATGTTTGATCGACGATCGGACACCACCGGCGGCCTCTGATTGTCGTCCCGAATCAAACTATACCTTGGGAGGACGGTGAACTCGTCAGGATCGCCGGCAACGGTAAACCCATCGAAATCGACGGTTAATGATGCGAGATCACAATTGTGGCGATCCCTGACGGGTTCACCGTGCCCCCCAGGGTATAGTTTGGTTCGGGGCGGCGGTCGAAGGCCGCCGGTGGTATCCGATCGTCGATCGGACGTGTATATAATAACTGCCACGTCATTCACTCTCCCATTCACTCTCTCAAATTCATTCTCTCTATCATCACTCTATTCTAAATGTTTCGTAGATTCGACTTTAAATTTACAATAACCTAGTTTACATTTTTCATATTAATACAAATCGTCACAAAATCAATACAAACTCTGTAACATTTCATTACACCATACACAAACATTCACAATCTATATACAAATAACTAATCCAATAAACTATACATTCATAAACTCATTATAATCCATACACAAACAATTAAATCTACTTTCCAAATTCATATAAACTATCACAATAAACTATCTAAATCCAATAAGGATAAATAAATTCAAAAGCATACAAACCATATCCATAACCTACTACAAAGACATCTAAATAGAATCCTATGAGCTAGTAAAATCAAATCCTATAGAAAGCAAATTATGATAGATTATTATCAAAATCATGTCAGGTACATTGATTCAAAAATTAATAACAAGAAAATACATTAAAAATATGAATGTACAAGGGGCTGCAATCAAGTTGCCTGTGACAAGCTGGCTAGGGCTGAGCTCGCGGTAGCCAATGTGCCAACCCCACGATTGATCAGGGCCAAGTTGGCCACGAGCAAGTTGATTGTTGCAAAGGGGCCAAGAGCAAGTTGGTCGCGACTGGCTAAGTTGGCAGTAAGCAAGATAGCCACGACCGACCAAGCTCATTGCGAGCAAGCTAGATGGGGGCGCTCACGACCATGAGATCTAAAGAGGAGAGGAGAGGAGAGGAGAGGAAGAGAGCAAGTTGGTGTGGGTCTGCGGAATAAAATTATGGCAAATTTACTATTTTGGCGACTAAATTCAATTCAGTGACTAAATTCTAATTCAGTTACTAAACCCAATTTTCAAGTTTCTTTTGCACCCTAGCCCCATAAGTTATACGACTTAGCTACTGATTTTTAATTCAGTCGCTACAATAGCAACTGAAACTAAAATCGATCACTAAATCTTAACCCTGAACACATTAACAATTCTCTTCACCGTCCTACCTCTAAAATAACACCTGATATATTATTTTAGTCGCTAAATAGCAACGAAATTTAAATCCGTCGTTACTTCCATTGTTATTTGAGAATATTTTTTAGTATATGTTGATCGAGTTATGAGCCTACCACATAGTCCCTAGTGTCTTCGCCACATCAATATTCTTTAAAAAGTTTAAGATTACAAAAGAACGAATTTTTTTTTTTTAAAATCTCTAAGGGAATAGTTGAATATAAAATAGAACAAGTGCATAAAATAACTCATAGTAGATTACAACTAAGAAGGAAATAGCTTTCAATAGTTATTTGAGAGGGATGTTACTAATTAGGGTCTAATTTTTTTTTAATTATCTATACAAATTTTTTACCTACGCCATTAAAATCCACCCCTTCCATATCCAAAACCCAACCTATCTAATTAAAATCCATCTCATTAAGTTCAAGACCCTCCGAATCCCTAGGTAAGGCACAAGATGAAGTTATAACTTACTATTTTATTGACTTTCATACTTAGTTCGGCAATTTACCAAAGTACATATCTAAGAATTAGTATTTACCAAAAGGTGTACCATGGTTTCATTTTTACCAAAGGGCGTATTCATTTTAGTGAACTTCCGTTTATATCCCTTCCGTCAAAAAAAATCTTTCCCTTTCTCTTTCTCTTTCTCAGAAACAAATTCCGAGGCAACGGAATCTGTTTTTCAGATTTGTCATTTTAAAATAATATATTTAGGAATCGGCTAAAAAATGTATGATAAAGAAAGAAAAATTATTTTTATTAACGAAAGTTATCTTCCAACTCATTTTAAAAAATTAAATGATGAATTTTTATATTTCATTAATATAAACTAATATATTAAATAATATTTAATAAATATATTAATATATAATAAAGATTTAAAATTTAAAAAAGTCTGAAATTTTTTATTTCAGATCAAGCGTGGGCCTGAAATAAAAGATTTCAGGCCCACATTGGGCCTGAAATAAAAGATTTCAGGTCCATATTGAGCCTGAAATAAAAGATTTTAGGTCCAACGTGGGTCTGAAATAGAAATATTTCTGGTCCAGCATGGGCCTGAAACAAAATATTTCAGGCCCTGTGTCGGTTTGAAATCATGTGTTATGATAGGGTTTTTTATGTAGGCTTGAAACATAAAGAAACATCTCTTTATATTTTTGAAATCACAATAAAAATCACTGAGAAAGATTTCTTTAAGTGAGAAATTCGAATTAATATAAAACGTATATTATATTAATAACTAACTTTTTATATATATATATATATATATAAAATAAAATCAATTTCATGTACAGGGCCTGAAATCAATTGATTTCAGGTACTAAGCAGGGCCAGAAATCTTGATTTCAGGCCCTGCTTCATTATATAATATTAATAAATATAAAAAAAATAATTAATAGATATAATAATATATATTAATTGATAAAATTAAAGATATAAGAATAATTTATGTATTATGATAGGGTTTTTTATGTAGGTCTGAAATATAAAGAAACATCTCTTTATATTTTTGAAATCACAATAAAAATTATTGAGAAAGATTACTTTAAGTGAGAAATTCGAATTAATATAAAACGTATATTATATTAAAAACTAACTTTAATATATATATATATATATATATATATATATATATATATATATATAATCAACTTAAGATACAGGGCCTAAAATCAATTGATTTCAGGTCCTGAGCAGGGCCTGAAATCAAGATTTCAGGCCCTACTTCATTATATAATATTAATAAATATAAAAAAATAATTAATAGACATAATAATATATATTGATTAGTAAAATTAAAGATATAAGGATAATTTATGTGTTATGATAGGGTTTTTTATGTAGGCCTGAAACATAAAGAAACATCTATTTATATTTTTGAAATCACAATAAAAATTACTGAGAAAGATTACTTTAAGTGAGAAATTTGAATTAATATAAAACGTATATTATATTAAAAACTAACTTTTTTATATATATATATATATATATATATATATATATATAATCAACTTAAGATACAGAGCCTGAAATCAATTGATTTCAGGCCTGAGCAGTGCCTGAAATCTTGATTTCATACCCTGCTTCATTAT
Organism: Boesenbergia rotunda; assembly: GCA_024364735.1. Lineage (NCBI taxonomy): Eukaryota > Viridiplantae > Streptophyta > Magnoliopsida > Zingiberales > Zingiberaceae > Boesenbergia > Boesenbergia rotunda. The sequence continues at coordinate 1,251,929 of JAGFNQ010002480.1, forward strand.
ATAATATTAATAAATATAAAAAAAATAATTAATAGACATAATAATATATTTGATTGGTAAAATTAAAGATATAAGGATAATTTATGTGTTATGATAGGTTTTTTTATGTTGGCCTGAAACATAAAGAAACATCTCTTTATATTTTTGAAATCACAATAAAAATTATTGAGAAAGATTACTTTAAATGAGAAATTCGAATTAATATAAAACGTATATTATATTAAAAACTAACTATAATATATATATATATATATATATATATATATATATATATATATATATATATATATATATATATTAAAAATAACTATAATATATATATATATATATATATATATATATATATATATATATATATATATATATATAATCAACTTAAGATACAGGGCCTGAAATCAATTGATTTCAGGCCCTGAGCAGGGCCTGAAATCTTGATTTCAGGCCCTGCTTCATTATATAATATTAATAAATATAAAAATATAATTAATAGACATAATAATATATATTGATTGGTAAAATTAAAGATATAAGGATAATTTATGTGTTATGATAGAGTTTTTTATGTAGGCCTGAAACATAAAGAAACATCTATTTATATTTTTAAAATCACAATAAAAATTATTGAGAAAGATTACTTTAAGTGAGAAATTCGAATTATATAAAACGTATATTATATTAAAAACTAACTTTTATATATATATATATATATATAATCAACTTTATATATATAAAATCAACTTAAGGTACAGGGCCTGAAATAAATTGATTTCAGGCCCTGCTTCATTATATAATATTAATAAATATAAAAAAATAATTAATAGACATAATAATATATATTGATTGGTAAAATTAAAGATATAAGGATAATTTATGTGTTATGATAGGGTTTTTTATGTAGGTCTGAAATATAAAGAAACATCTCTTTATATTTTTGAAATCATAATAAAAATCACTGAAAAAGATTACTTTAAGTGAGAAATTCGAATTAATATAAAACGTATATTATATTAAAAACTAACATTAATATATATATATATATATATATATATATTTATATATATGTATATATATATATAATAACTTAAGGTACAGGGCCTGAAATAAAAAAACTTCAGTTTTTTTATATATTAATATATTTAATAATATTATTAAATATATTAATTTATATTAATCAAATATAAAAAATTATTTATTTATCTTTTAAAAAATTATTAAATTATTAAATTATTAATTTTTCCAAAGTAATAGGTGTAGTTTAGTTCTTCCATCAGTGAGTTTTGAACAAAACCCACTGATGGACCTCCCATATCTGGATTTCTGAAAAAACATTATCAATAGTTAGGGTAGTGTTAGGAGAATGTATTTTAGGTGTCCAAACCTAAAATTATTATTTTTCCTAAAGCAATAGGTGTAGTTTAGTTTCATCAGTGAGTTTTGAGCAAAACCCACTGATGGACCTCTCATATCTGGATTTCTGAAAAAATATCAGTGAGTTTTGAGCGAAACCCACTGATAGACCTAGAAAACTCCTATTGCAATATAATTTTTAATCATTAGAAATTTGAACATCAAAAATAATCATTAGAAGTTTTTTTATAATTAATTATTTTTATTAAATTAATTATTTACTCAGGGCTTGAAGTCATCTGACTTCAGGCCCTCCTATCAAAATCTTTTAAAATTAAATATATTAATATAATATATAATATTAAATTAATATAATAAATAATATTTGACTTCTTTATTCAAAGAATCGATATATATATATATATATATATATATATATATATATATATATATATATATATATTGCTCATTTTATATTAATTAGAATTCCTCTCGTAAAGTAGTCTTTCTCAATGATTTTTATTGTGATTTCAAAAATATAAAGAGATGTTTCTTTACATTTTAGACCTACGTAAAAAATCTATCATAACACTTGATTTTAATTCGATGCAGGGCCTGAAATCATTTAATTTCAGGCCCTGAGTTATTTCAGGCCCACGCTGCCTGAAATCAAAAAACTGTAGATTTTTTTTTATTTTTTTATATATTAATATATTTAATAATATAAATATATTAATTTATATTAATCAAATATAAAAGAAATTATTTTTTATATTTTTAAAAATTATTAAATTATTAATTTTCCCAAAGTAATAAGTGTAGTTTAGTTCTTCCATCAGTGGGTTTTGAGCAAAACCCACTGATGGACCTTCCATATCTGGATTTCTGAAAAACATTATCAATAGTTAGGGTAGAGTTAGGAGAATGTATTTTAAGTGCCCAAACCTCAAATTATTATTTTCCACAAAGCAATAGGTGTAATTTAGTTCCATCAGTAGGTTTTGAGTAAAACCCACTGATGGACCTCCCATATCTGGATTTCTGAAAAACATTATCAATAGTTAGGATAGAGTTAGGAGAATGTATTTTAAGTGTCCAAACCTCAAATTATTATTTTTCACAAAGCAATAGGTGTAGTTTAGTTCCATCAGTGGGTTTTGAGTAAAACCCACTGATGGACCTCCCATATCTGGATTTCTGAAAAAATATCAGTGGGTTTTGAGCGAAACCCACTGATAGACCTAGAAAACTCCTATTGTAACATAATTTATAATCATTAGAAATTTGGACATCAAAAATAATCAAAAGAAGTTTTTTTTATAATTAATTATTTTTATTAAAATAATTATTTACGCAGGGCATGAAGTCAAATGATTTCAGGCCCAAGGAGGGCCTGAAGTCAGATGACTTTAGGCTCTCTATCAAAATATATTAAAATTAAATATATTAATATAATATATAATATTTAAATTAATATAATAAATAATATTTGACTTCTTTATTCAACGAATCGATATATATATATATATATATAATTCATTTTTAATATAATGTTCATTTTATATTAATTAGAATTTCTCTCGTAAGATAGTCTTTCTTAATGATTTTTATTGTGATTTCAAATATATAAAGAGATGTTTCTTTATGTTTTAGACCTACTTAAAAAAACCTATCATAACACATAATTTTAATTCCACGCAGGGCCTGAAATCATTTGATTTCAGGCCGTGAGTTATTTCAGGCCCACGCTAAGCCTGAAATATTTTATTTCAGGCCCACCCTAGGCCTGAAATATTTTATTTCAGGCCCACACTGGGCCTGAAATAAAATATTTCAGGCTCACGTTGGGCCTGAAATCAAAAGATTTTAGGCCCAACTAATTTCAAGATATTTATATATTAATATATTTATTAAATATTATTTAATATATTAATTAATATTAATCAAATATAAAAATGATCTCCGCTCGTCTAATTTATATAAAATGATCTCTGTATATATTTGAAATCACGTTTGATGAGATATTTTTTTAATTGAAATATTTTTTCGATTTTTATCTTACGTTTTTTATCCGATTCCATAATATATTATTTTAAAATAAAAAGTCTGAAAAAATCTTTTTAAATGTCTCGGAATTCGTTATTAAGAATGAGAAAGAGAATGACATGCAGTACTTTGGCAGGAGGGGTATAAGAGGAAGTTCACTAAAATAAGTGCGTTATTTGGTAACAATGAAACCATGGTACGTCTTTTAGTAAATACTAATTTTTGGATACGCTCTTTGGTAAATTGCCGTAATTAGTTGGGTCAGGAATACATGATTTATCATGTGTTGTGTCAAACATAGGGTATCACAAACTTTCCGACTTGGGAGGTTAATTAATTAATTTATTTTTTAAAAAGATAATAAAAAAGAAAAGGGAAAAAATTATATATAAATAAAAATAGAGGAAAATATATTCTTTCGGAAAAGACAAAAAGAATAATTTACTTTATAACTATATCATTCAGTAGAGTGTGCTCGTTATTATATAGATTCTATTAAAGAATTAATATATTTTGATCATCCAATTAATTTGAAACTAAAGTTGAATTATGTTCTTTCGTAGAGTGCATATATTAGTCTTTTAAAAGTTCTATAACCACACGGTAAACCCAAATTGAACTATTTTTTATTTTAAATAAAAAATAATGAATATTTTATTTTTCATTATTTATTTTTTATATTTTTTAGTTGACCTCGACATGTAATTCTACTTGGCCTAAGTCTATATTGTACTTGGCACAATCTCCAACTCAAAATGTGTAATGCGAGCAATTCTAGTGCATATGAACATCTGTTTACATTCGATGAGGCTTTGCCTAATCAAACTGTAGACGAATTTGCACTAGCACTCCGAGTCACAATTGATCGCACCATTGATCCCTACCTGGACTTTGTTGAGGTAACCATGAGTTATATACTTAAGTTCGAACAGTTGAATATTATTAATTATCTCTGTTAGATGAATTTATTTGTAAATTATATATATAAATATAATCTGAATATTTTAAAAATGATCTAACATATATTTATTGAGTTTCGGATTATTGGATACGGGTTCAGTATATAAAACTTTTTAGTTAAATATGTTATTATCTATGGACTGATAACAGATTGCACTCCTATATAAATGGGAGGTCCCCAAAGATTTATGATATCATCCTAATAAAGTTCTTGGTTCTCCATTGAACTAGAGTTATTTTGACGCCGTCAACCCTAAGTCCTTAGAAAATCTTTCTTCTTTTTTCCGCTGCATCTTCTTTTACAGGAATCAAGCCGACGATGTTAAAGATAAGGATATGACTCATCAATCAGGGATTTTATCTTTTGGTTTATACTTTAATTTTTGTTATACCATGATTTGAAGAAATAATAGATCCATGCTCATATATCTTTTATTTTTTATTTCGAGTTCTTATTTCGTTTCTATAATTCATGTGGTTAGGAGAAAATTCAATTTCTATCCATTGATATCAAAGCCTTAGATTTGTTTCATTGTTTTTATGAAAATAAAGTTTAAGTTTTTTATCAATTTATTATTTGTATACTATATCAAAATTTTTTAGTATAATACAATTTTGATTGTTGAAAATCATATAAGAAAATTTTAGAATAGACTTATTTTCTAATTTTTCTCTCCATATTTTGATAAAGAACATGAAAATGATGAAAGAACTATATAATGTAATCAATTGGCTTGGTCAATGAATCGATTTGGAGTTAAATATTCCTCGGGTTATAGAATAATACTTTATCTTGTCCTTAATAAAAAGATGGGTACCGCGATATTGAAGTACAGATCTAAAGTGATGGTTGTTAAGTAATTGGATTTGTGATATTTTGTAAAATACATATGTTTGAGATAAGAAAGATAAATCGTAATAAGTATTTGAATTATTACTAGGATTAGAAAAGTCCTTTTCTTTACCGAACTAAAATAATGAGCAAAAGGAAAATTTTTCAATCAATTTGTTTTGTTTTAATCAATTAATTTTTTTTAATCGGTTAAGATGTTTTTTTAATTGATTAATTTTTTTCCCTTCGCATCATGTATGTGAGGCGAAAAAATCATAACGTAAAATAAAAAAAAACACTTCTTAAGGTGCATCCCACCTATAAAAGATAGAATGAGTTTATGTTGGTGTAGTTTGTATCAACGCTCAAATTCAGATTTTGATAAATGATAAATAGGTTAATTAAAATTTGAATTGTGGTTATCTAACCTTATTACCGAATGTATAAGATTGAAAAGCTTAGAACTTAGATTCCAGGTTGAAGTCTAGGGTGGTGGAGTCCGACAAGAAATCCAAGGTGGTAGAGTCGTGGCAAAACTCCAGTTGGGTCCGAGGGGGTGACTGCTAGCCGAAGTGCAGGGTGGTTGAATCCTGACTAAAGTCCAAGTTGGTGGTGACTTGACAAAAGTCTCGGTGGGTTAAAGAGCTGATTAAATTTTCACTACAAGAAAATTACCATATACCCACAGTAAAAAATCATAGGTAAAAGCATGAAAATCGTGGGTATAGACCTCAAAAGCCTATACCCACGGGCGTTCAGGTCTGTCATTTTTTACTATGCCTTTACCGACGGTTTATTTGCCGTCAGTATAACATATAGTGACGGTACTCATTACCGTCAGAAAATACCTCGACTTATACTTACGGATTTCATTGTGTCACTAGAGGTTTTAGTGACAGAACTAAAAATCGTCATAAATAATCACTAAGTAATTACTCACGGAAATAATTCTATCACTATATACTTTAGTGCAAAAGTCTATTTTCCGTGCGTATAGCTTATAGCGATATGATTTTTAATTTTATGTGGGTATAGATTATAGCCACACTTTAGTTAAATTTAAATTTTTCGTGGGTATAACATATAATGATTTTTTATTATATGTACAAAAAATTAAAATTTAGAATTTAATTTATCTATTTAAATTTATATATATAAGAATAACAATCATATTAAAAAAAAGGCTTCAATGATATTAAAAATAAAACAAGTTCTATAATAAGTATCAATATTACAATAACAAAGTTTGTATGAATAAATAGACTTTCACAATAACAATATAGCGCAAACAAACTCATCATTAAAAAAACTCCACAAGTTTAAGACTTCTCAGGAAAATTCAAGATTGTCTCATGAATTGCGGTACATCGAGCAGCATCATAAACTTGAAAGAACAAGGGATGAATCTCTAGTATTTCCACTTTGATAGTAGTTATTTTGGTAGTCAGCAAGAACCAACCTCCTCCTCTGTTGCAGACAACCGACCATAATGTATATTGTGAAATATAGTAACATTGAATAGTACTTGAAAAGATGAAATCTGAGTACCTAAATTTCACTCTTTAAATAATTCTGATTGTGAACATTTAGCAGCATTATCATGACACACTAAGCTACCCAAGGAGGAACTATAAGAGCTAGTGAAAATATGAAATTGCATAACCATGTACTTTTATGCAATATCATGAACTGTATATATCTCAGATCATTTGATTGGAATCTTTTCATAATTCTGAAATATTATGAAAGATAGTATCTTAATATCAAGGGGCATCTAAAATACTTCCATTAATAGCAATGTTGAGGTAAGTGAGATCTTCACACTAAAAAATATTATCTGGTCTTCTAATGGAAAAAGCTGGCATATAACACGTTGCAAATTGTGTTACAAAATTAGAATATGGCCGAATTAGTCGTTTATGATGCATGTGGCACAAGGAATGGAATTAACAAGAAATAGAAAAATTAGAATAGACAAAGTACACATAAGGAATAAGTATTCATTAGTTAGTTCATGGAATGGAATAAGCATGAATCACCAACGATTAATAAAGATGAGCACCTTCACTTCTGGTTATGACCTGTAAATTAAATTACAATAAAACATTAATATTAGTGTATGTATTAAACAAAATAACATCAATCAAAATGAAAATTAATAAAATTAAGTACATACTATATTCCTGATCTTCATCATTGACACTTTGAGATCTTGAATTGCTTTGATCATTCGGTTTACTTGAAGCATCCGGAACCTATAAAAAAATATGCAAATTTTAAATATGTGTGATATATAGTATAAAATAGTATGTGTCACAAAGTTAGTTCCAATAAATAGGCTTTCACAATAACAAGGTGCTAGTGATGAGTAGTAATATTGCATACTTATGTTACACTGGGAAATAATTATATATCAGAAGCAAGAAACTATACACAAAAGCCATGCCATCCAATTATTCAGAATTTTCTGCGTGCAGTTGATGCAACCAATGATTGTAGATTCTGTTAATAATACTCACATCATTTATATTTTGTTATGAAATCACAAGTTGTTTGTCTTGTTTTGAACAACCAGGGCTGCTGGTTGGCTGCTTCAGTGAGTGCCTAGGAGTGATAAGTGTTTGTGATAGGTGTTTGGATGTAACACACTACTTGTATTCATACAGTCATACTTATGTTTGGAGCAACACGTGGTACCATCTTCTCCAATAGTTTGGACTTTTGAAAGAGTGCAGAGTATACTTAGGTTCATGCTACACTTCTGACAACAATTTGGCAGTTCAACGGTCATCATTTAGATTGCAATGCAACATTTATGATTTCATACAACAATTATATCAATTGCATTTTAGTGTGCGGATTAGATAAATTATATAGGCATGGAGTGGTTAAATAGGACAATTTTGCAGCTATATTTCCTAAAAATGATGTTCATTCATATTTGCCATATTCCTACTGAATTTTCCATAACACCACCCTTTCTTATCTCCAAGGCCATGGAAAGAGAGTGCTTAAGGTCTGTGTCTCTTGAGTGTCGACTTTGAAGTCACCTTTAAACAAGAATCATGAACGATAATGAAATTCATAAATTGTAATTTAGATCCTAGAAATGCAATTTGATAGAAGTTTAAGGTGGACAGAAAAGATGGAAGAAAAGTGAATTATTTTAGAAGGCGAAATTTATTAGAATAAAGAAAAGCATAAGGAATAAAATTACTAATTGAGTGATAAATACTTCATGACCTAAAAGCTAGAACTTGGTTGCTGGAGAAATGTTTAACCTTTCTGCTTACATTGGAACAAATAATGTAGTGTATGCAAGGAATGAAGGTGTAAAACCGCATAAGAAATCTTACCCAAACATACCTGTTCAGCTGCAAGTTATAAGATATTTTGCATATCTTCTTCTGGCAAATGACTTTGCATTAATTTTAGCACATTTGTCAACAACCGCTTAATCTGCTTAACTTTTTCACGCAAATCTGCGTCTATAGATGATGAAGTTTTTTACTTTTTAGCTGGTCAAATCTTGCCCAAACAACGACACGCCCTCTCTTTTCATTTTCAGGTCCTTGAACTTTTGAAAGCAAGTCATCCTGTTGGTGCAGTATGCACCCAAGTCAAACCTGTGTTTTGATATTGGCAAAAAGGTTCAAAAGTTAAGGGTTAATGGTTGTCTAACGAGTTTCTTGAGTGTACAGGAAAAGCCCTAGTGAAGGAATGCTAGGCACTGGCGAAGGACTGCCAGACAGGACAAGCCCTAGCGAAGGAATGCTAGGGACTGGCGAAGGACAGCCAGACAGGACAAGCCCTAGCGAAGGAATGCTAGGCACTGGCGAAGGGCTGCCAGAAGAAAAAACCTAGCGAAGGGCTGCTAGGCACCAAGCGAAGGGAAGCTTGGTAACTCAAGACCTGGCGAAGGACTGCTGGGCAAAAGTCCAACTGGAGGATCCGGTTGGCACCAGGTAAAACTCTCCCGAGAGGAGTAGGTGAGGACGCGTTCCCCTCGAGGGAACATTAGGCGTCGGTTCGACCTAGGGCTCCATTTTGGAGATCCAAAGTCAGAACCAAGACAGCTAAGGCTGTTTTAACTAACTTATTATTTGCTGTTTTGGACTAACCCTGGATGCAGGACCGAAGGACTGTGTTTCTGCAGCTCAGAGAGCCTCAAAGGAGTGAGGCCGTAGCTGAGTAGGGCGCCCCGGATGTGTCGGGCGCCCCAGAATCAACCCAAAGTCAGCAGAGAGGTAAATGCCCCGACAGCAGCGCAATTGGGGGCGCCCCGCGTGTGTCGGGCGCCCCGCATGTCGGGCGCCCCGCGTGTCTCGGGCGCCCACTGTGCCACGCCACTGGCAGCTGCAGCTCACCCTTGCGAAACCAAATGGATGAAGCTTTGACCGGTCAACCGGGCGCCCCGCGCGCGTCGGGCGCCCCAGTCAACTGTTATCCCGAAGTCGAAGCGATCAGTCACGACCGAGAGCATGCCGGATCAGAAGCCACGTGGGGGGCACCCCGAGCATCCCGGGCGCCCCCAGCCCTATATAAAGGGCCCTCGACCCCAGGTTTAAACAATCAATTCCATTGAACGCAATCACGCTCTTCTGCTCCCGCGCTCTGCTCCAGAACCCTCCAGACTCGAGATACAAGCGCCGACGACGTCCAACTGCTCTGGAACTTCGATTTACACCGGACGTCGGTAACAAAGAAAAGCTGTCTTTTTCCTTACTGCAATTTACTGTAATCAATCTTTGTAAAATTGTTTTGCGCGATTATAGTATTGCCCATAGTAAACGGTCAACGACCGTGGGCCTTGGAGTAGGAGTCGACCCAGGCTCCGAACCAAGTAAAAATCTTGGTGTTCGCATTGTCTGATTTTGATTATTCCGCTACGCATTTGCTCTTTACGAAATCCGAACGAATTGCGACATTCACCCCCCCTCTCTCGCATTTCTCGATCCAACAAGTGGTATCAGAGCGGGGAAGTCAAATTTGGTGCAACCACCAATTTGAATATTTTTCGGATTTTTTTTTCTCTCGTTTTTTTTAAAATAAAAAAAAAAATCTTCGTTCGAGTTTTTATCTCAAGGTTGGTGCAACACCCCTTGAAATCTGTGTTTGATTATTTCTTCCCACACTACTAATCCAAGACCAAGTCTTGGAAATATTTTTGTTGTTTACTTTTATTTTAGTAACAAATGTCTATCCAAGAAGGATTTAGCACCGCCAGACCTCCACTTTTCAGTGGAGAAGACTTTCCCTACTGGAAAAGTCGAATGGAGGTCCACCTGAAAACTCAGGTGGAAATGTGGATAATCATCCAGTCTGGACTGATGATTCCCACCAATGCTGAAGGTGTACCACAAGACTACTCAGAATGGGACACTGCCCTTAAACGAAAGATTGAAGCTGACGCCAAAGCAACCCAGACTCTACAATGTGGACTAACGAAAGAAGAGCTGAACCGCGTAGGACCCTTCAAAAGTGCAAAGGAACTATGGGCTAAATTGATTGAACTCCACGAAGGAACTTCAGATACAAGGATCAGCAAACGAGACTTGCTACTGAACAAGCTCTTCACTATCAAAATGGCAGATAACGAGACAGCAGCCCAGCTCCACGCCAGAATCCAGGAGCTGATGAATGGTCTTCACGCAATAGGTCACCAGGTTCAAAACCGTGATCTGATAAGGTACGCCCTAAACGCATTCCCTAGGACCACCTTGTGGGCATCTATGGTAGATGCATACAAGGTCTCTAGGGATCTTTCAAAAATTAAGCTAGATGAGTTATTTTCTGAACTTGAGCTGCATGAACAGACTAACTCCAATTTGGTCGAGAAAAGTATAGCCTTTTTTGCAGGGAAAACAGGGAAAATGACCAAGAAGAAAATTCAAGTTGAACCTGAATCTACCTCAGATTCAGAAATAGAAGATCAAGAAGAAGATCAATCAGAACTGGTCCGGCTAGCTCGAAGCTACTACAAAAAGTTGAAGAACCAAACTAACACACGGAGAACAAGCCGAAGAAAGGACGGACAAGATGAACCGGCAACTGACAAACAAAAGCCCAACGTAACCTGCTACGAATGCAAGAAGAAGGGCCACTACAAGACTGAATGTCCAAGTCTAAAGGAGTCCAAAAAGAACAGAAAGAAGAAGGCACTCCAAGCAACCTGGGACGAGTCTTCCTCAGAAGAAGAAGAAGAAGCACCTCAGTCCAATCTTCTAGCCCTGACCGCTTCGGATCAAATCGAGACTGACTCAGACTCGGAACGGGACGACGACAAGCTGACATTCTCCGAAGACGGCGAAATAAAGGTAACGGGTTTTTCAAAATCGCAATTAAATTCTCTTATTTCCTATCTATCCCGAGATTTGGCGAAAGCCAAACTCCGAATCGAGTCCCTCCGACAGGAAGTAAAACTCCTGAAAGAGGGAGCTGATTCTAATTCCTTAACTGAGAAAATTCAGGAAGAAACCCCTGATCAAGTTGAGAAACTTGAATCAGAGAATTTCTCCTTGAAAACTCAAGTCAAGGATTTAAGAACAGCTTTAGAACGATTCACTTCTGGTTCCAAGAATCTTGATATGATTCTGGGAAAACAGAAGTCTGTTCTAAACCGATCCGGACTTGGCTATAGAACCAAATCTCGGCAAAGATCTTACTTTGCTGTACTGAACCAGTCAAGACCTAAGGTTCAGGCATGGGTGCCAAAACTGTGCCTGACTAAACCAACTGGTTCAAATCAATTTTGGATCCCCAAGGACAAGATTCACCTCTTGCCTAACCCATATAGAGGCTATAGTCCAGGGGGAGCCAAAATCAAAACAATTTTTATAATTAGATAGTTTTTTTTAATTGATTGATTGTGTGTTTATTTAATTTCTTGCAAATTGCCATGCTTAGATTTAAGGAATTCTTAGATATAAGGACTAAAATTACTTGAAAATTGAAAACATAGTATTGGGAGGAGGTGAGATGATAGTACGTTAGGGAAGCCAATTTGGCGGAACTAGCCGAAGCTACCGATCCAAGACCCAAGCTAGTTAGACCAGAAAATGACCTAATTTAATTTGAAAATGAAATTTCATTAAAAGGCTTTGTCAAGGAAAGGGTGGATGATCCCATAAGGCTTCGGCCAAAGAAGGCCTAGTGCCTCGCCAAGACCTGGAAGCCAATTTCTGAAATTCAAATTCAAGTTAACTTTTGTCAAATTCGAATCTAACTCAAATTTCAAATAATTATAGATTCTAAACTGTTTTTTCAAAACCTCTATTTTTCAAACTTATTATCTTTTTGAAAAACACTTAATCTGTTTTCAAAAGTAAATATCTCTTCAAAATAAATGAAAATTCCCTTTCAAAATTAATTTTTACCTTCAAACCTGTCTCACAAAAACCTTAAGGTTAACGTGATTGAAAACCCTAGATTCAGTGAGACAGGAAAATTAAGCTCAAATTAAACCACCTTGCTTGTGCTTTCATAATCATGGTCAAACTATGATTAACCTAGTCAAACATGGTCAAACACAGTCAAACGGAGTCAAACAGTCAAACCTGGTCAAAACAGTCAAAAGTCTGGTACCTAGGGCGCCCGTAACCTGTCGGGCGCCCTGCCAACACTGAAAAGGTACCAGCTCAGTCAAAGCAGCAAAAGCT